>OZ026527.1:60703659-61303659 GCA_964019695.1 Loripinus fragilis | reverse complement strand
GAAACATCAGCCTATCTGTGCTTCTGCATGACATTAGTTGTAAAAGAACAAACAAGTGCCAAAAGGAATTTATTTTACTGAATGAGGTACAGCAATTCTGTTCATTTTCTAAATAATCTAAACTAAATCCCACAAAAAGACACCATTACTTCACAAAATGGAATAGAATGATACACAAAACCTGGTCTGCTGAAGTTGATTTACTCACCAAGGTTGTAAAGAGGTGGTAGAATATAAAATAAATGGCAACAAGGGGAGCTATTCGCTCGCCCACTGTCCACATTGTTGTATGCATAACATCAATCCAACTTTTCTGCGTTTGTATTTGAAACATTGACATGAATGCCTGTGAGTTGGGAGAAAAATTACAAATAATTAAACAGAATGCTAATCGTCTTTTATGTTGAGATGTTGACCAAATCCAATGACAAAATTTGTCAACATAATATTTCTATACCTACTGGTAATAATCAGATGTAACATGTATCAATTGAGCCTCATCGCGACAAAACCTGTCTTCGGGGTTTCCGACAAGGTGAGATTCAAATCAGCCTGCTCAGCTACAGAGACTAGCTAGAATAATGAAATTTTGCTTGGTGCAAGTTTTGATATACTACTTTCCAATTAGCAAATAACAAAGGCGCTGATCAGACTGCGCAGGCTGGTCTGCCCCTTTGGTGTTCGCAAACCCCTGAAAACCGGTTTTCTCGCGTTGAGGCCCAATTATTACAGGCCAATGGTGCTGAAATTCCATACAATATCTCCTATCACTAGATATTCAAGTAGTTCTCTTATGAAACAAAATTGAGCCGTGACATGTGATTTTACAATAATGTGGCATTTTGACACGAATAGACTCAGACAAGCCTGTGCAGTCTCCTCTTAAGCTTAGAAACTCCAAATGATGCTCTGTCAGTAGCTTAATATTCATAGAATATTCAAGTGACTAGCAAAGGCTCTGATCAGACTGCGCGTATGCGTATGTTGCACATACCATATTGTTGGAAATCTCATGTCGCGGCTCAATTTTAATTTCTTACATAGTTAAATGAGGCTTTTTCTTACTTCTCAATAAAATATTTATGCTGGTAATCATTGCAGAATAGTGTTATTGTCTTTGATGACCAGCACAGCAAAACTCTTGAGAAATAAAAAAAACTATATACACCCTATATACTTCGTACCGAGGGTATAATAAGAAAATATCTATCCCCTGAAAATAAACAAACAAAAACATCTATTTAGGGCTCTGTTTGTATTTTGGATAAGTTAATTTAAGTGAGCATCACAGTGTAACATTTGTACCCTAAATATTTAGACACTTTAACTTCATACCATATCGAAAACTCACAATAAATGCATTTGACTACCTGATTACTGTAAAACGCTTACAAGTAATTTTGTGGCATCAAAATTTTGTGATTCTAAAAGACTGATATATAAGCATGGTCTAATTTTGGCGGTTTCTCAATATAATGCCCTTTAAAGATATTTTCTGTTCTTATTGGGCCTACTTTTAAAATAAGACTATGCTCCCAATGGCAAGCATAGTCTTTCCTTTAATAGTAGCCCTAATACCACATGGCTTTTTTGATATGGAAAACTGCTCTCTATCTTGTAAAGTTGGTTTATTGATAAAGATACCAACATACCGGGGATGTGTGTTCATTTATTGCTTATTGCATAACTGAATTCGAAAACTGTATTTCTTGGTTCATATCTTGGCAATTTTTGTTTGTACCGCCAATAGCCCCCAATAAAAATACGCGCCAAATATAAGTGTTTTACAGTATATTTATACAAATGAATACATGTTTGTATAAATGTTGTATCCTCATGGGCTTTATTGGATGCTCATTCAGAAATGATAGGTCTGGTTTTACGCTGTTTGATGATGCTTAACTGTCTAAACATTTAGGGTAAATAATGAATATTTGAAATAAAGAATTATTGGTATTTCTTGGGTAAGGAAAGCGTTTTGATGGGAAAATTATACCTGTTACTGGACGGAAAGCTGAAAGCACAATAAACAAGGTAAAAGACATAATCTAATAGAATGTATCACACCTCACTTGAAATATCTATAATTCGAGCAAAGCTCATATCAAAACTCTGAAAATTACAGCATACTTGAATAGCATCCTGAGGTATGTTCAGTATCAAAATACATTGAGAAACCTTTCCCTGGATTCATTTATCAAACAGTAGCAGGGTTCCAGAGCAAAATATTTCATAATATACTAGCCAAACGTTCTAACTGGCCACCAGCATTTTATTATTTTTTTTCAAAACGTATAATGTCATAACTAATCGTTTTGTATCTCGAAATAGACAGACGTGTCATGTAACCTTGGCAGTGACGATATTGACAAAACGTTCAACAGTACATGCAGGATGCCAATTTGAATAGTGGTACCCCCATTTTCAAAATTCGCATTTTGGCACTATTTGTGAGTCATGACTTTTTGAAATAACCCCCTTTAACATGCAACACGTTTTCATTTCAAAGGCCAAACTCTTATTGAACACTAATGTACTGAAATGAACACTTCATCTGCATGAAACTCGTTTTTATTGGCCAAAGTGTCAAAAATTACCCACCATCCAATGCAAATTCTTGTGAATTTTGAAATTGAGGGTTCGTGTATTCGGCAAAGCCTCCCGGATACAATTTAATGAATTTTGCTTGGCCGTTTTCAGGTATAGTTTACTGATAGGATGGCCTATTCGGAAGTGCAAATGAAATTGATATAGTGCTTATAGCTTTTCAGAAAATCTGTAAAAACGCACGTGGCCGGTTAGAACTTTTGACTAGTATATGTAATGTGACTGAACTGACCTCTCGTTCACTGCCATAGAGTTTTGCTATGAGCTATCTGACCTATTATGCTCCATCTGATACTTCTATCCCTGTTAACTTAAAAAAAGATGTTTAGCCCTTAAAGCGCCACCTATAATTTGAAGCTAACGACAATTGCAAATTTTGCCGCTTTTTCAAAAATAACAAATAAGGCATGATATTTCATGAGAATTGTCTGCTGGCAGACGATTCTCATGTAATATCATACCTTATTTTTGTCCAAAATTGGGAAAGATGTTGCAAAATTTGTCGTCTGCTGCAGTTGTGATTGGCGCTTTAAGGGTTAATATGAATATTCTTTAACATTGCAAAGCTTCTTCAGATATTTTTATGTTTCAATATTGCATATGATATGACTTCTACTATTAATGGCCTAGCCTGTCTGAAAGTGAATAATGTATGCAAAGAATAGTGCCTATTATTTGGTGCCGCAGTCAGGATAATTAAAAAATAATGGGCTTTGTGTCTACAGAATGTAATTTTTCTCAATAATCTACCTAAATACTAAAGAATCATTACAAACAAAATGTTTTAAATGTTCAATGGTATTTGATGTTTTGTCTACATAAAACATGATGCTAATTGAAATGCCCACACAAGAGAATTATTTTGTATCTGTATCTTTTTAATAATACATAGCAATAAAACCAAAAGATATAATCAAAAATGCAACAATTGAAAGGGTACTTAGTATCAGACAGGATTCAATTGGGTTTTCAACTTAAAAGTATGCAAAATCAACAGATTTTCTAGAAATAAAATGGGGGAAAATCTGTGAAATGGCACATTCATGCTGTTAGTTTAGTGAGGTGCAATGTAAAGGAACAAGAAAGCTAGACGAAACATGAGAGGACATTGAACATAGTAACATATTCTCCATAGCAGCTATTCTGAAAGGTATCGAAGAATGTCCTGTAAAAAGTCTCATTAAAAGTTAAGGTTTACAAAATATGAGCTAATTCATAGGAAAATAATATATTTGAAACCATTCTAAGGGCATTCAGTAATTCCAAGAAAAATTATGGCACAGTCCTTTGAATAAAAGTAGCATAAATAGCAATCAAACTTTTTACCACTAGAATATGTTTCATCACCATATTTATTCAAAATAAGCACTCAGAGCACTCAAGATTGGCAGTTATGCAGAGCTCTGCATTTTCACAAAATTTCTGTCTTGAAACCACCACATGCCAGTGATCGGGAGAAATGTACATTTCTATAGATTTTGTTGAAAACTTGTCTTTTAAATGGAGTTTTTCTTTCTAATTAAGCGTGACATTCTTAATTTACAATAAGGATTGAATGTTTATCCCAAATACAAAACTATTGATCCAGCACACAATGTTTTGGTATTTATTGAATAAGTGACCAGCAATGACTCAGACGAGCTGCACATCTTCACAGTGTGGAAAAACTTTTCACTGTTTGCACACACATAGCCCTCAACACGAGAAAACTTGACTCTGTTGCATGCAAACAACAAAGGCACAGACCAGCCTGCAAATCCTTGGAGTTTGAAATATGCTTTAAGCAATTTCAATTGAGCCGTAACATGTGATTTCCAACAATGTAGCATTATGACAAGTGTAGACTCTGACGAGCCTGTGTAGCCTACTTGTAAGCTTAGAAACTCCAAGTAAAATTCAGTCAGTAGCTTAACATCCCTAGAAAATTCAAACGACTGGCAAAGGCTCTGATCCGGCTGCGCATATGCGCAGGCTGATCTGAGCCTTTGCTGGTGGCACATACCACATTGTTGGAAATCTCATGCCATGGCTCAATTAGTATCATTATATATCTCATGGGCTGGTTTATAGTTATGTAAATTAAAAATAAAACTCTTGATATGGTGTCTCCAATAGCAAAATGCATGTACACAGTGCTTATCATATGAATAAACATGGTTTTACAATAAGACCCATCACAATAGGCGAGAGATTAGACTGAACAGGGACACCACACAAGACCATTGTTTTAAACATCACATCACCTGTTAGTTAAAAATTGTAATATAAAATAAACAACAGTCAAAGGCATTGCATGTGAAAGATTTTTTTAATTCTTTCCTTGCTAGGGGTTACTTACTGATAACTTTGCAAACAGTTTGGACTTCTGATGGGGTTCCTGATTTTTTTTGTTGAAAAAGTCAATTTTGAAAAAAGATGATAAAAATTTGAAAAATTACACAGCATACAAATAGTTCATCACATGACTGGCAAGAAAGATGTTGAAAACTGCATTAATTTAAGATTCTAGAATATGATGAAATTTTTTCATTCTTTGACCTTCAATGCCTTTGACCTTTCATAATACTGGAGTAAATGCTCATTCATATTGCATCACTGGAAACCGTTTACTCACCACACTCACAAACAAATGGAACAAAATAAAATATAATCCAACTAGAATCCTTAATGCTGAATTGTCGCCAATCTTCTCCAGAACTCCATCAAGGGGACCCACCCACCCCTCTTGGGTGAGAATTTGGAACATAGACATAAACGCCTGGTAGAAACCATAAAACAAGTGACATTATAAGAAAAATGTGAACAACCAATAAAACAACACAACATGGTATATATATGTGAAACAGTGGATTATCTTGCTCGAGAAAAAATATCAGAGAAAATCTTTTTATCTGAGGAAATCTCTAATGTAGTGCAACGACTATAGCTTGCCTTTTATGTTTCAGTGATGAGATGCATCCTAGTGTATGCAATCTGAACATATACAGTTGGTGGCACAAAAACCTGTTAATATGACCAATCAATGTTTAGTTCACTATTAGAGATTAAATATTTGCATACTGTAAATCCGGAATTTTTTCGCGAATAGCGTTAAAAGACTTATATGCGACGCTAAAAATTCACAACTAGGGTATGATTTTCCTATTTCAGGAAACGACAGAGTGATTTCGCCATTTCGCGAGGATATCATTTTCACGTAACTTCGCATATGCAAAGTTTCGTGAAAATAAACCCTCGCAAAAATTTCCGAATTTACAGTAGCTGAGCCATGACATGACATGATAAAATCAGCAAAATGAGTGTAAGCTGAGCGTAGACTTAGATCAGCCTGGGCATCCTCTCAGTCTGATTAGAGTATTTGCAGTACACTGAGTGGGTAACTAAGGCCACAAGCTTTCTTTATGCGTGCAGCAAACCCTGATCTGAGTGAGCTGATGCCTAAGCTGATCTGAGCCTTCTTGTGAAGCAAACCTATATTGTTGTATATTATTCATTTATATACCATAGGGAACAATGTTAAACACATATGATAATTTTACTGTTCCAGTACTGGAAGTTCATACTAAACAACAAACGCATACATGTTGCTTGATGGTCAGTCTATGAAAAACAGTATTTATGTGCGGTTATTGAAACGGGTAAATAAACAAATGGTCAAACTTTGAAAATATTTAGTGGATTGCAATTTTGCGGTGCAAGACTTACCGCAAAAGAATGAGAAAATTGGACAACGCGAAAATTTCCCATTTAACGGTATATCGATAGCGGTTAAACATCCCTTCAACAATGGTTCAGTCAAATCACACTGGTCATTTATCCTATCAAACTGTTCCTGTGAAGGCTTCTCATAAGCAGTTTCCCATTTCATTGTCACTATGAGTGTGGCCAGGCTGGGATTCAAGCTTTCAAGCCCACTATTGACGTCCATAGTGTCAGATTATTAATCTGACATTCATGTGTGAAAGCTTAACTTTCCCAAAATTCTGCACTTTAAGTTTAATGCCTATTTTCCAGGGCTACTTTCAGCTCTACAGCTCTTCAGCCACCCTTTGACACAACTCCCCCTGATCGTTGGGCTACCTTGTGAAACCCACAGTTGAGTCTTCCCAGGGAATCTATTTCTCTCCCCTTTTCAAGCAGCGTACATCAAGATAACACGCTTAGTGAATAGCAGACTTGAACAAACACTGCCCTATCAGGGTACCCATTTATACACCTGAGTGAAGAGGAGCAAAAATGGGACAAATTTTCTGCTCAGAAAAATCTGACGGTCTGGGCGAGATTCGAACCCGGGACCCCTCAATCCCGAGTCCCGAGTCTTACCACTAGACCACCTTTAGAAATTATATTCTTATAACTTGCAGTATATCTAAAAAGTTTAAATAATTTCAAGTTCAGTGGTTAAATGTCCTTAGTTTATGCAAACATAATATATTCTGCTAGTTTCAGTATTTTGAGGCCGACTTTCTATGGAAAGTCGGCCTAAAAATCCTGAATTAGGGGATAATCCTGAAAATGTTCACCAATTCCAGTTGCGCTACACAGACAGGGATAAAGCAGCTCTAGATAAAAGGGTATTCTGCTTACTTTCTTTCCAAGATAGCTTATTTTGTGGCTACTCATTGGAAGTCCCTCAAAAAGAAACCTCCAATACTTAGGTAGCCTATATTCACAGGTCTAGATAAACTAAAAAAAAAATCAGTCTAAAATTGTAAATATTTTCTTACCCATAATTTTTAGAATATGTTTTGGGTGCTCAAAAGAACCGTCTCATTGAGACGGTTCTTTTGAGTACCCACAGCATATGATTGTTTTGGTTGAGAAAAAAGAAAATATTTTCTGTTACGCACTCTTAACTAAAGTCCTGCTAAATTGCAAATAAATATGTACCCAGATTAGACTGCTTCATTAGGACCAATCTGATCTGGATTCATAGGAGTTGGATTCCAGCAAAAAAGTAATATTTTGTTTGTGTTGGTGCTTTGTATCCCAGTCAACAATTTTTCAGTCATGTGTGGATGTTTTCCGTTCTTCCAGGGTTGAACAGGATCAAGTGTCTTGCTCAAGGGCACAACACAATGATTCCAATGAATTGTCAAACTATAGTGTTTCCAGGTTATACGTGACCCCCCGTTTTTCTTTTTTTAAACAGCTTTAAATTGAACTTAGAAGAGCGGCACTTAGCATGTGGATTTAAATGCACACCGCGTAACTAAAACTTATTTTTGGGAGACGCCCTTATTTGTAACTGAAGCCCCAGTCCCCTGTACAAAAGAATAACTTAGTTGTTTTTCCCTGTAAATGTACCTATGTGTACCCCAATAGGTACACATGGTATATTTGCATCGCTATGATGATATGTACTAGACTACAAGAATATCTATATCCGATGATTCAATGAAAATCTATTCCGCAAACCTCACTCGTCATCATTTTGACATACACACGCATGCACACACGCAATTGTAAAAGTCTATAGGGCTCCTAGACCGTGCCGTATTGAAAGCAGGCAAATATAAGGCTTAAGCATGAAACATGCATGTACATGTAGCACCTTCCATTTCAATTCATTGACTCACTTTGCCTACGAGACAATTTATCATGATTTTGTCGTCTGCTGATATTTTTTTCAAAATCAGTTTGTTTCTTGTTGTTGCTTTTTCTAAAAGGATCTTTCGGGAATATCAGTAGAGTGCCAAGCAGTTTGGATCCAGATCATGCCCGACGTTTTCTTGGGCCTGATCTTGGTCCAAATTGTTTGCAAAGGTAATTAGCAGACGACACTAGTAAGTAAAGAGTTTATGACGACAATTCAAGTTTAGAGAGTTGACGAGAAATAGCGAATTAGGGATATACATTAAAGTTAAAGAGCATCAAACATTTGCCTGCTAAAGCTATTTCGCTGGTAAACTTTGTCAACAGCCAAAAGCAAGTTCAGGTTAAAATGCTGGGCATTATCTGGATCCATACTGTTTGATAACCGACTTGTTTTCCTGAAAGATATATTTTTAGGAAACAATGATTTTGAAAGAAAATTCAGCCATTATTTAAGGTTCAGACAATACTGTTACTTGAATCGTTTTTTTAACACAGGCCATTTCAATGCATCGCCTTTAGATTTACAGTGAAGTTTATGAGTCAGTATAAGCAGTGAAGCATACCTTAATGCACGAAGATTGGGCCAGTTAAGCAATTTTAGCGTGAAGTTGCGATTGTTTTTATCAGTTTAAACACGTTTTTGGGAGCTCACAAAAACCATATCATCAAGACGGTTGTTTTGAGTACACACAACATATTTTTTGGTTGAGAAATAGGAAAAATAATTCTCAGTTACGCACTCTTATCTGTGGGGCTGACGAATTACCACTGATCTGTATGAGCCATGTTTTATTTATATCGCAAGGTTCACTTGGGGACTAATTCAAAGAAGAGCAGCAAAAACATACCAAAATTCCATCTAATCCCAGCCTATACAAAAACTCATATTTGTGTGGAAAAAATAAATTCAATTACGCGGTATATATCTAAATTCATTTCTCTAATTAATTTTTCAATTAAAATCACAATTTAAGAATAATTAGCAAAAAACGGGGGTCACTTATGTCCTGGAATCACATTAGTGACCCTTAAACCCCAAGTCTTACACTCTACCAAATGAGCCACCTAGATCCTTAAAATTAATCTGCAGTGAATTATTTGGAATTTATCGTATGACGTTGCATCTGAGAGTGAAATAACGCCATGCAATAAAATCATAACGTTTTTTTATGCCAGAAATGAGATTACAAAGTAATCTTAATGTCATATGATAAACAGAATCTAACATTCGTGCTCTTGCATAATTGAATTTATTGAACTTGTTGCAATTTATTGATACTTGGCAAGCTCGCATTATATCTCTTTTCCTCAACTTGTTTAATAAATTCAATAAAACATGAGCACCCATGTTTGATTTGTTTGATTTGATTCTTTACGTCCCATCAACAATCTTTCAGTTATATAGGGACGGGTCTTCCTGGGTTGAACCAGTACTAAGCTAGGATAAATGTGTCTTGCTCAAGGACAACAACGCAGTGACGCCGGTGAGGCTCGAACCCGCGGCCCTTCGGTCTCGAGTCAAGCACTCTACCACTGAGCCACTGCGCTCCCTAATGAGCACCCATGTAAGATCCTTTATTTATCATATGTTGTTACTGTTATTCAGTAGATAACATCATGTCATAAATAATGTTATGACCACATGTTACATTATACTTTCAGCGATAACAAGTAATGTCACGGCCATGTCCGTTACAACAATGAAAATTTTCATTCAAATAAACAAACTTTAAAGACGATTAATTTTGCATTTAAAAGGTCATATGATAAACAGAATCTTACAAGAGTGATCATTTCATATTAAATTTATCAAACTTGCCAAAGGCTTGTTTAATAAATTTCATATGAAATGATCACTCATATAAGATTCTCTATATATACTTGATCTTTGATACTTACCTATAGTCATAGTCTTATTAGGTTGATCATATCTAGTAAGATACTGTTTTTGGCTTCAAAAGATATAAAAAAAATCAACTTTCCATGACTCTTTTAAATGCATTAGGAATCAAATTTGACCGTGCTGAAAAATCATGTCTAGATCAACCCAGGGTCATCCTTTATATGTAGGCACTGTGGCTTCTAGTTCTGAACAAGATTTAAGGTTTTTTCATATGTGGGAGTAATGGCCATCTTGGTCATGTGACCTGGACCATTTACATATATAAACTTTCATTCCCCTTCCAATGGAGACTTCACATAAAATTTGACTTTGATTGGCCAAGCAGATTTGGAGAAGATCTTTGAAAAAATGGTGGACGATAGACAAAACACCAGAGGACGCCTACAGCGTAGGCTTACCTTGCTAAAATCAATTTAATGAAAGGTTTCAATCTAGAGCTTGGATCTGCATAGGTCCTAAAAATGCATTTATTTCCTTACCCATCAATTTATATGTGTGTTTTGGGTGCTCAAAAGAATTGTCTCATTGAGAAGGTTCTTTTGAGTACCCACAACATATGTTTTGACTGAGAAATAAGAAAAATAATTTTCAAATACGCACTCTTATCTGGAGGTCTGGATCTATTTTATATGCCTGGACATAAAAAGTTAAACAACATTTGCAGAAATTCTTATCTTTAAGCAAGTACAGTAAAACCTGTCTTAAGCGGCCACTCAAAAATAGACAAAACAAAGGTCTTAAAGTCATTTGCTAGCTTTATTCAGGTCGAAAGTATTGCAGAATGCTCCCCTTGGAGCATTCTGCAATACTTTTGACCTGCATTAAGCGATAATCTGTATTAAAAACCTTTTTTGGTGTTCTTTTTGAGTGATGGCTTAAGACAGGTTTTACTGTAGTGAGTATAAAACAACTATAACATGACTGTTCTGAGTGAAGTCAAGACTACTGTCTATCATTGCTGTGGAGACCCTAATGCAATATTGTTTAGATTTAAAGACTAACAGGGTCAAGCTGCCCATGGGTTCTCAATTTTTGACTGCGCACCTAAATTTTGGAAGATAATCCACAAAAGACTGCTGTAAATACAGCACCTGGTCAAATCTGAATCTAGACTTTATTTAATTAAGAAATTAATTCGATTTTTGGAAGGTTCATGGAATCATGAATACTACAGGTCTCTTGCAGGAGACCCGAAGTATTCATGATTTAAATTGAATTTATTGCTTATATTAACATTTTATTATAGATATCTAAAATATAAAAAAATATTTTTAATCTAGGAATTAAAACATTTTTGTATTTAAAGTATAATAGTATTAACAGTTTAGTCGGAGTGTAAAATGTTGAACAGCAAGTGTGAACACGGACACAGCCAATGGAGCAAACAAGAAGCTTGTTTTGCACCTGCGACTCAGGTGTGGCTAGCTGTCAATCACAACACCAGTATCACATCTGGCGAATGAATTTGATGTTGAAGCAAATTGCATGGGCAAGAGAGCTTGGCAACTGTCAATCAAATGTTGTGTAATTCATGAGGCTATGAACGGTTTCAAAAATCTAAAGATTCATTAAAGGATTGCTAATATTAGAGGATAATTTATTATATTCTGATAGAGCAGGAAAAGGCTTATAAATATTTTCTCAGTTAACTGTTGGCATGAATGTGCTATAGTGTAAATAGCCCTTGATCAATGACGTTTCAATAAGCAAAACTTTTGTTATTTTTTTATCCAAGTTTTGGGTACCCCAAACGTTTTGTTTTCGTTCAGAAATAACAAATTTAATTATTTCATTGTTCCTCCTATATAGGTCTGTTACTTTTCTCATTTCTTCACAAAAATATGTTGTGTGTGCTCATTGGAAGTGTCTCAATGAGACGCTTCCAATGAGCACTCACAACATGTGTTATTATGGAAAAAAAAATCTAGCATTGTTTTTCAGAAAAAAACAACAACAGATGTCCCCCACCACAAACACTCAAAGACCTATTTCGCTCTGCTGTTAACTTGAATATTAGGATTCCAATTCGCTCGCTAGTTCATGGATATATTGCACACAAGAAAGCTTCATGCTGCTGCCAATGCCAATGGGATCCCCACCAAAAACATTATGTTCCCTCCCCTTTGATGGATGGACATAAAAAGATCACAATTTTTGTTGTTGTAAAAGTGTTTTGTCAAGAATTATAGTGCAACACAGCAAGTTTGGGCAGTAGTTTCAACTACCTCTCTAACAGCCCTGCACTAGTTGTGTATACTGTACCTTAGGGAATGTCTCAAATTTCTCAAATCCTTCAATGGAGCAGAAGAGCTGTAGACTGATACTGGAGGCAATAATCAACAAACACATGGTGAACAAGACAATACTACCCAACTTCTTCCCAGGGCCAAATATCTGAAAATACAGAAGTTAAATCTCAGCACTTTTTTCATGACAAGCCTAAGCTTGATAGCTGTGCAGATTTATGTTCTGTACTGTCTTTGTGCCATTAACTAATTTTAAACTTTGTATCCTCATAAGCCTTTGGTTTCATATGACAAAAAAGAACATATCAAAAATTTTGCACTCCTGTATTATTAAATTTATTAAAGTCATGGAGTAAAAGCAATAAAATGCTTGGCATAGCCTCCCATTTATCTCTTTTCTTCAACTAGTTTAATGATTTCAATAATATATGAGCTGGCATGCACTCCTAATATAATTCTATTTAATCTAGAACTTGGAGCTGTGAGGATTGAGTTAATACAGAAAGTTCACTATATCTCATGAAAATACAATCACTAACCTTCCAGCAGAAATCTTCAAGCATGGGTGATGCTTTTATCAGTCTTACCACTCGTAAAACCTGAAAGTTCAATAAAGGTTATCAGCTCATTCTTGAATTTATTGGTAGGGTGAATCTAGTTGTCCACAGCACAATGGTCTAGAAATACAGTAAAATTAAACTAATATTATTTTCAGGGAAAACAGATGCCCCCCACCCTGACATATATTTAGACTTTAAAAATTAGTGCAAGGTTGTCCTCTTCATCATGTCCAAATGTTATATCAATGGAAATTTGGTTTCAATCTTCCCACCAGCTCATGAGATATCTTGTACATGCTAAAGCTGACGGGGATCCACACCAAAACAATATGTCCCCCCTCCCCTTTGGTAGGGGAATATAAGGTTTCTAGCAAATAAGCAATTTTTAACATTTCATTCTTATTATAAGAAAATTGACATTTATTTGGGAAACAGTCTAGGGATCCACACCAAAACAATATGTCCCCTTCCTCTTTGGTAGGGGAATATAAGGTTTCTAGCAAATAAGCAATTTTTAACATTTCATTCTTATTACAAAGGTGACAATTTGTTGGGAAACCGTCTAGGGTTGGATTTTTTTGGCATTATTTTTCAACTTTATCAAGTCCCAATATCTAGTTTCATCTGCTGATTACGTTTGCAAACAGTTTGGACAGTTTAGACCCAGATCAGGCCCAACACTTTGTTGGGCCTGATCTGGACCGAAACTGTTTGACACACTGATTGTTTTCTTGACATAATTATTCGAAAAATTTGATTTTGAAAAAAAATCAGCAGACAACAAAGTTAAATTTCCAATACTGGCATCAACTTTTATCTAGTTATCAAACCATTTTAAGTATATGGGACCATTTTTTTTCTTGCTCTGATCTGTCCAAAAGACATATATGCAGTCTATCTCCTATTTCCACAAGGCTACACATACAATTCAATCAGGGTTGGTTGGCTGATTTAGGAGATATTAGTTAGTGCTTGAAAGTGTTTTGTTTTTGTTTGTTTTGTTGCTTTATGTCCCAAGTCAACAGCTATGGTCATGGCGGGACGGTCAGTTCACCTATTCACACTTTTCCCTTGGCAAGCTTGAACAAGCAGTTAACCAGTACTTCATGCACACACTTTCGCTTGTAACTGACAACAATCCTTCTTGAATGATTCATCAGAGGGAGGAGAATGACCATAGAAATGATTTCATGATCAATCTCCACGAAAGTATGGGACCAGGCCCGGATCGAACTCACGACCCCTGGATTTGCAGTCAGACTCACATCTGTTGCCAGACACGTTACCGACTGTGCTACGCAGCCTGGTGTGTTTGAAAGTGTGAATGGATGCTAAGTGAAGCCATTACTTATGGCTTACAGGCTAAGCCTTCTGCTAAAGTGAACTAAATGAATAAATATATGTTCCTTTCAGTGATAAGCCATTTTTGTTTTGATTTTATAATATACAATCATTTAATATATAAATTCAGGGACAGAGAAATATGAATATTCACAGGTTTTTACCAAATTTTGAACTTGCAGACCTAAAGAAATCACTAAATTTCATCAAAATTTGGTCTGGAATTTTTACATGTAGACTGTCCTATATTGGGCGAATTACGTTTGAGCGGAAATCATACCGTGACTGAGTATAAAATAAGCGGAGAACCATACAGTCAGAAGAGCCGATGCATAATTCATTCGAATGAGCGAATTTTCCAGGTAACGACCTTTAAATAAGTATTCACTCAGTTGTAGTACCTGTAATGACCAATATTGCTCAGTGCTTAATAAGTGATTGGGAGTGCATTACAGTGGTGGATCCAGAGGGGGTTCGCACCCCCTTCCCGCTATTAAATATCCTATGAAAATGAAATAATTTGGTCTCACTGAGACCAAATTATTTCATTTTCATGGGATACTTAAGATAAATGAGATAAAATCAGCAAAGCGAACCCCATACCTTTATACTTATGAGCCCCTTTCCAGCAATCATTGATCCATCCCTGCATTTGGCTGTTTACCTGGAAAATTTGCTCATTTGAATGATATAAACATCCGCTCTTTTGCCTTATGGTTCTCCACTCTTTCGTAAATATAAATCTGCTCTTTCGTATTATGGATCTGCTCAAACGTAAATCTCCCACTATATGAACCATTTCTTGATAAGAAAACTCACCTGGAAGTAGGTCAGCTGTGTCCGGTACCAGTCAGGTATAATGTGTAGTGTTGTCATGATGCACAAAACTAGCTCAAACTTATGTAAAGATCTTTTCCAGTAACCACGGAAACCCAGACACCAGATCTTGAACAGGGCCTCCAGATCAAAGAGCAAGGTGAAAAATACCTACAAAATTGAGCTGCGACATGTGGGCATTTTTACAAGTGTAGACTCGGACAAGCCTGTGCAGCCTCTTTTTAAGCTTAGAAACTCCAAATGATGTTCAGCCAGCAGCTTAACAGTCATAGAATATTTAAGCGACTAGCAAAGGCTCTGATCAGTCTGCGCGTAAGCGCAGGCTGATCTGAGCCTTTGCTGGTCTCACATACCACATTGTTGGAAGTCTCATGTCACGGTTCATTAATGATTAGGTACAATGCAGTCCCTTTATAAAACACCTGTTATAACGCGGATTTGTATATCACACGGTCATGATGTGGCTCCAAATTTTTTTTACCATGGAATTTTACAAAGGAATTATAGGTAAATTACCATATGGTCATTTTCCTATAATTCCTTTGCAAAATTGTCCCTATATAACATGATACAATAATGATACAGTCCATTCATATGGACCCCAAACATAACGTTATAGGAACTGTACTGTATATAGTTTTAATAAAGGTATATTTCATCAAAATGTCATTCATGCACCAGGCACAAGCAAACTATGAATTCATTTTCTGCTTGTGGCGACAAAAAAAACCCAGTGCATTTCGTTGACTAATGATAACATTTACATTGGACCAAGATCATTGATGAAAAATCATCCAGCCTCATCTGGATCCAACTGTTTGATACTCTGTTATTATTGCTAGAAAAATTATTGAAAAAGTTGATCTAAATAAAACTCCACAAGACAAAAAAAAAACATTTCAATTACTCAAAAAGCAAATTTATAAAGAGATACATCCTTCAGGAGATTGAAATAATATGGAACCTGTACAAAATAACATGAACCTGTTTGGCACAACATTTAATGCTTTGAATAAAAAAAGAATTCTACCATCTGTTTCGATACAAGTCACCTGGGATAGTTGATTGAAATTAAACAGGGATGTGGGAATACCATGTCCAACTTGCCCAGCCTGGTGCCATTTCATTCAGGACAAGACAGAAATTTATACTTACTTGTACTGTCCTTGGACAAGAAATACAGAAGTTATACAATTCTATATTTCATATTTTAAATAAATTATTATGAACTCATGTGTTGAAAGGATCCTGATCTGGATCTACATTGTTTACAATAGAGGTTATGTGGTAGAGCGTAGTTTATCAACACTCGTATAGCCGGCTTTTACAGCTACGTGGTAGAGTGTCTGATTTAAGACCCGGTGGCCTGGGTTCGATCCCCAGCCTGGGCATAGGTGATTAGCATTTTTTCACCTGTTACAGTTATATCTCAGGTTTCTTACAGTTTTCAAAAGAGTTAATGTATAGTTTCAGCAAATTCAGGTATAAAGCAATACGCTAATCTATTCTTTTGAACAAGTTAGATTTTCTTTGGACAAGTACAGTATGGCCTAATACTTGTCCCTGGGCAAGTATCAAATTTTACTATTTCCACACCCCTGATTATTAAATATCAATGCGTCTCAGATTATAATTTCCAAAATTATGATGTACTTTAGTCCTTGCAGTTTGTTTTTATTTTAGCAAACAAAGCAGACCATAATGAAAAGCGTCATTCTGTGGCTTTTTTTATCTGGGACCTCGCTGTTTGCCAAAGTTCTTGTTAAAGGGTTTCCAGTAACAAAGGTTTAAAACTGAACAGGAAATATAACTGAAACTAGACAAATGTCAGTGTGACACAGATGCCCCCACATGGAGCCATTGTATGTGAGAAAAAGTCTGCCAGATATGACAAATTCACTAATATTGACAAAATCTAGGCTAGTATTGCAACTTTAATATGCCGGCATTTATTACAGAGTTTATAAAAACAATCCCAACCTAGATCTTGTCAAAATCTAAGTGTATGCGAAATCATGTTAAATTCCATCCATTCATTCTTAAGGAATTGAGCGAAAACAAAATGCTTATTAATGTCAAGGGCAAAAACTCTGTTATAAATTTGTGCAATTTTACACATAATAATCGCAACTAATATCTCATCAAAATCAATGCACATGACAAATTTGGCCAAATTCCATACATTCACTCATAAGATATTGAGCAGAAACGAAATTCTTACATTAGTCAAGGGCAATAACTATTAAAAATTTGTGCAAATCAACACATAACAATTCCAACCAAGATATCAATGCATAATGTCAAATTCCATCAATTTGTTCGTGGAAACAAAGTAAATGAATTTCAAACATTAATAAATTTTAAGGGCCATAACTCCACAAAAGATTGGTGCATTATGTTGCCTAACAATTTCATCCTAGGTCTTATTAATAGCAATGCATATGCAAAGTTTTATCAAATTCCGTCAATTCATTCTTAAGATATTTAGTGGAAACCAATTTTGAGATCAAGGGCCATAACTCTAATAATAATCAGTGGATTTTATCCTTAATGGAACTTGACATGTATTTAATGATTATATACCCATGTATGAAATATGAATCCAATACACCGATGTATTCAAAAGAAATTGCCTGAAAACATTTTTTTGTATGGAGATCAAGGGCCAATACTCTGTGAAAATTAGTGGATTTTATCCTTAATCGAACTGGACTTGTTTTTAATGATTATATACCTGTATATGTACACCAATGAATTCAAAAGATATCGCCCTGAAACCATTTCTATGGACGTATAGGACGTACAGATTGTACGGGACGTACAGAAATGGGTGATGCTATATGCCCCCACCATTAAAATAGACAGGGGCATAAATAAAGCTGTGGTCAATAAAGCGTTCAAACTGTCTCGAAGTCAGTTACAATGTATAGCTATTCAATAATCAATATTTTACTGTGATGAACCTATGTTTATATCCTAGTTGTCAGTCAGTGCTGAACAAACTCACATGATTGATGCTGATTGGCTTTATCAAAAAAGAAAGCAACGCCTTCATGTGTGTACATATCCAACCTGTCAGCTAGATTTGGGTGTCAAATATCATGTAAACAAAGACATCTTAAAATAAAACTTACATCCCTGCCCCAGTCATGTATATTCCATGTAACAAATAAAATTGTTCATATTCCTCTATGTCTTGAGACCTTCAAAATTTTGACTTAAATTTCGTTGCCGTCTTTGAAATTAAATGAAAGATGGTTCTTCATGTGAAGATGATTCATATGAAATATCAAGCCTTATTCTAAATGGTGTATAGTGGGTCCGGGTTGAAACTCAATAAAAAAAAGTGCAAAAGCCATCATTGTGAGATCAAAGTGGTACTTTCAAAAGACTAGTCTTATGATCTCCAGACAAAATGATAAAACTCATTATCTATTTCTACTCATAGCATCTACATTTAATACACACTTGATGAAGAGCATTTTTTCATGAGCCATACATATGATGATGACAGGATGATGATGATGATGATGATGATGATGATGATGATGATGATGATGATGATGATGAGCATTTTTTCATGAGCCATACATATGATGATGATGAGCATTTTTTCCTGAGCCATACATATGATGATGAAGATGATGATGATGATGATGATGATGATGATGATGATGATGATGATGATGATGATGATGATGATGATGATTATGAGCATTTTTTCATGAGCCATACAGATGATGATGATGATGATGATGATGATGATGATGAGCGTTTTTTCATGAGCCATACATATGATGATGATGATGATGATGATGATGATGATGATGATGATGATGATGATGATGATGAGCATTTTTTCATGAGTCATACATATGATGATGATGAGCATTTTTTCATGAGCCATACAGATGATGATGATGAGCATTTTTTCATGAGCCATACATATGATGATGATGATGATGATGATGATGATGATGATGATGATGATGATGATGAGCATTTTTTCATGAGCCATACAGATGATGATGATGATGATGATGATGATGAGTATTTTTCATTAGCCATACAAACGATGATGATGATGATGATGATTATGAGCATTTTTTTCATGAGCCATACAGATGATGATAATGATGATGATGACGAGCATTTTTTCATGAGCCATACATATGATTGTTTGTTTGTTTTGTTGCTTTACGTCCCAAGTCAACAGCTATGGTCATTGCGGGACGGTCAGTTCACCTAACCACACTTTTTCCTGGGCAAGCTTGAACAAGCAGTTAACCAGTACTTCGTGCACATACTTTCGCTTGTAACTGACAACAACCCTTCTTGAATGATTCAGCGGAAGGGAGGAGAATGACAGTCGAAATTATTTCATGATCAATCTCCACGAAAGTATGGTACCGGGCCGGGATCAAACTCACGACCCCTGGATCTGCAGTCGGTAGCGCATCTGTTGCCAGACACGTTACCGACTGCGCTACGCGTCCCGGTGCCATACAGATGATGATCATCATCATCATCATCATCATTTTTCACGAGCCATACATATGATGATGATGATGAGCATTTTTTCATGAGCCATACATATGATGATGATGATGATGAGCATTTTTTCATGAGCCATACAGATGATGATGATGATGATGATGATGATGATGATGATGATGATGAGCGTTTTTTCATGAGCCATACATATGATGATGATGATGATGATGATGATGATGATGATGATGATGATGATGAGCATTTTTTCATGAGTCATACATATGATGATGATGAGCATTTTTTCATGAGCCATACAGATGATGATGATGAGCATTTTTTCATGAGCCATACATATGATGATGATGATGATGATGATGATGATGATGATGATGATGATGATGATGATGATGATGAGCATTTTTTCATGAGCCATACAGATGATGATGATGATGATCATCATCATCATTCTTTCATGTGCCATACAGATGATGATGATGATGATGATGATGAGTATTTTTCATTAGCCATACAAACGATGATGATGATGATGATGATTATGAGCATTTTTTTCATGAGCCATACAGATGATGATAATGATGATGATGACGAGCATTTTTTCATGAGCCATACATATGATTGTTTGTTTGTTTTGTTGCTTTACGTCCCAAGTCAACAGCTATGGTCATTGCGGGACGGTCAGTTCACCTAACCACACTTTTTCCTGGGCAAGCTTGAACAAGCAGTTAACCAGTACTTCGTGCACATACTTTCGCTTGTAACTGACAACAACCCTTCTTGAATGATTCAGCGGAAGGGAGGAGAATGACAGTCGAAATTATTTCATGATCAATCTCAACGACAGTATGGTACCGGGCCGGGATCAAACTCACGACCCCTGGATCTGCAGTCGGTAGCGCATCTGTTGCCAGACACGTTACCGACTGCGCTACGCGTCCCGGTGCCATACAGATGATGATGATCATCATCATCATCATCATCATCATCATTTTTCACGAGCCATACATATGATGATGATGATGAGCATTTTTTCATGAGCCATACATATGATGATGATGATGATGATGAGCATTTTTTCATGAGCCATACAGATGATGATGATGATGATGATGATGATGATTATGATGATGAGCATTTTTTCATGAGCCATACAGATGATGATGATGATGATGATGATGATGATGATTATGATGATGAGCATTTTTTCATGAGCCATACAGATGATGATGATGATGATGATGATGATGATTATGATGATGAGCATTTTTTCATGAGCCATACATATGATGATGATGATGATGATGATATTCAGCATTTTTTCACGAGCCATACATTTGATAAAATCTATTACATTTCATTGAAACTTTTAACTGGATAGCTATGGTAACAAGAGTGACTGGTCATTTGAGGCTGGACAAAAGATATTTCAAGGAGCTGTCATTCATCCAGGTAGCTTTGACAGGACTGTGTTTGAATAATGGCTAAAATAAACTTTAATTGATTGACTGTTGAAAGGAAAGTTGTTGTGACAAGTCAAATAGTTGAAACCAGGTTCAACAAAGTTTGAACGCTTAACTGACCGCTGCTGTAGCTTTTTTGGAAAAATTTTGCCGGAGGGTTGGAAAATGTAAATTAAAAGTAAATTTAACTTTTCAGAAGGTGTTTATTAAGAATAACAAGTACAAAATTTACCTCAAGGTAATAAAATGTATCCATTTTATTATTGGGATCAACTGTGGGGTCTGTAAAACTAAGGCTGGCCTCAGCTATTGCGCTGGCCAACACCATGAGCAGAATAAATGCATGAAATGCACTGGATCTGAGGATCTGTTGAAATATGGGAGGGGCGAGGCCCTGAGGCTTGTTGTCATCTAGAATCACCATCTTCCAAGTCTTGCCTTCCTGCTGGATCACCTGGGGATAAAATACAAGGTAGATATATAAGGTAACACATCAATTAACAAATGTGCAAATAAAAAATAACCATCAGAGGAGATGGCACATCCCCTGATCTAAGGTTAATGATAACCAAGTATATATGGGCCTTGATGCAAGAGCACCTGTCTTCGGGGTTTGCAAACAACAAAGGCGTAGACTAGCCTGCACATCCGTGCAGACTTATCAGCGCCTTTGTTCTTTGCTTTTTGGAAAGCATCATATCTAAACTTGCTACAGAAGAAATTTCAATTCTCTAGCTAGTCTCTGAAGCTGAGTGACTGGTTTGAATAAAGATTTGTCAGAAACCCCAAAGACAGGTTTTCTCGCGTCGAGGTCTGATGAGATTATGAGTGTCCACTACAATCTGTAATTAGTAAAGCCTGTGTTCTTGTTTTGCACATGTGAAGCAGACAAGGGCTCCCCATCCATCACACCTACGTTGTCACTACTGACAAATGGGCCGAGACACAAGAAAACCTGTCTTCGGGTTTTCTGATCGGGTCATACCAAACAGCCTGCTCAGCTACAGAGACTAGCCAGAAAATTAAAAAATCCCTCATTGAAAGCCTAGATATGATACTTTCCAATAAGGGAATAACAAAGGCCCTGATCACACTGTGTGAATGTGCAGGCTGGTCTGCACCTTTGTTGTTCGCAACCCCCCCTCCCCCCCCCCCCCCCCCCCCCCCCCCCCCCAAGACAGGTTTTCTGGCATCAGGGTTCCCACAGAAATTCTAAACACAATTCCATGATCAACAATGTAATTTCCATGACTGTTTAATGCACAGACTCCAACCTCACCTTTTAGCAACAACTTCACCATGCTGAGAATAAATGTGGAATGCAGTAACAACAGCATGCTTGTAGACCATGCATGCATTTTGAAATAATTTAAACTTGAAACCACCAGTAGCCAGAAAGCTAGCTGTCGGACACGCCACCAGTAGCCAGAAAACTAGCTGTCGGACACGCCACCAGTAGCCAGAAAACTAGCTGTCGGACACACATGTGTCCGACAGCTAGTTTTCTGGCTACTGGTGGTTTTGTCATATTCTTTAACAAAATTCCATGATTTTTCCATGATATTTCTGGGTTTTTTTTCAAATTCCATGATTTTTCCATACATGAAACTTTTTTTAGTGATTTTCCAGGTTTTCCATGATTTCAAGAGCTTGTGGGAACCCTGACGCATTGAGGCCCAAATAATATCCCTGTTTGTAGTCTGTTGCACTTCAAGGGAGCTGAGTTAGCTGTCAATTATATTTTTGTGATTTATGAGGTTTTAACATTTGCAAAAAAAAAAAATAAAAAAATTAAGAAACATTATGTTTTCTTTAAAAATATAAAAATCAATCCTCTATTATGCTCGTATTATTACAACTGTCATAACATTTATCGAGATCTGCTATTCTGATTGGTCAAGAATGGTCAACTGATCATATTGACCTGCATTTCATTGTTCAATGACATTTCATACCTCAGTGAAACAAAAAATGCTATTTATTCTTAAATTATTGTTTTAATTTGGTCTGCTGTCAATTATAATCGGGTGCTTTAAGGATTAAACTGCCACATAAAAACTTCATGAATCAATACAGGTTCTGACAAATAGATAGCTACATATCATCAATACACTGAAATTCTTTTGCCGGTAGAAAAGTACCTGGGAGGAGTCTGATTCGGCATCACAACCTCGAGATCCCCACATCTGTTGAAACTGGACCCTTATCTCAGCGAATGATTCTATGATCACAGCAATGAAGATATTCTGAAACAAAAATAACCCTCATAAGATGTAACAGAGATCAGTGCTCCAGATTAGTGCCATTTTTCTAAATAACAAAAAAATTAGACTACAGACAAGTTTTGGAAAACTGCACAGTGGTCTTAAGAGATATTGTTACCAGTACAAGTTTACAGACAGATAGATGGAAATTGGACAATCAATCTGAGTTTGAGATAACCTCTAGTATCTGTAGAGCTAGCAAGAGGGTCATGAGGTCCTGGATTGCTCACCTGAGTCCTGGTTCATGGTGGCCATTTCTTAGGAGTAGAATGGTTTGTGCAATTTTAGTAAAGGGTATTTAGGAAATGTTTATGTGTAATCATTTTGAATTTGGGCCAGTGGTTCAGGAGGGGATATCGTTTTTAAGGGTTTTCTATTTTTAGCTCTGGTGTCCATTTTGTTCAGTGGAAAGAGCTATTCATGCAATTTTGGTAGAGGTCACTATAAGGAACATTCATGTGAAGCTAAATTTGGATCAGTGATTCAAGAGATGTATTTTTTAAGTTATTTCAATTTTTAGCTCTGGTAGCCATTTTTTAGCTCTGGAAGCTTTTTGTGCAATTTTGGTAGAGGGCATTATAATAAGGAGCATTCATGGGAAATTAATTTAAATTTGGACCAGTGGTTCAGGAGATATTGTTTTAAAGAAAAGTTTATGCATGATGAACGAGGGACGACGCACGTCCAACGAAGGCCAATCGCAATAGCTCACCTTGTCACAGCCTTTTCAAATTCCAGTTATGTAAATTATAATTTTGACATGTGATAATAGTTTGATTTCAATTCATTCCTTACTGGTATATATACCACAGTGTTAAAGCCATGCATTTAATATAAAACATGTGCGGATCTAGAGGGGGGTACAAGGGGTTGGGACCCCCTCTGAAAAATCACAAAAAATATAGCGATTTAGCAATTCTGTTCTGGATCAACTGAAAAATCACAAAACTACCAAGCCAGCATTCAATATTGGGCCATCATTGGCACACCAGCTAAATGCCATTTAAATGGCGTTTCGCTGGTGGGCCGATGATGGTCCGCTTAAAGTGGTATCTGGATCTTCCTCCCCTTCCTTTAATCAAATGAAAAAAAAAATGTCAAATTTGGACCCCCACTGACAAAATTTTCTGGATCCGCACATGTAAATGTTAAAATATTCAATATTGTATTTGACCTAATAAGCACCAATGCTCTTACAGGGCTCATACAGGCAAGTTTATGTCAAATTCAAGGACTTCAAGGACTTTATAAAGATTCTCCTTCCGCTTTCGAGGACTACAACTTCATGAAAATACTAATTTACATTATAAACTTCTACTTCTGAAAATCTAGACTGAGACAATGAGCCATTAAGCATTAGAAAATTAGTCTAAAGTTGTTGTGCTTTTATTTGGTGCAGCATATGCTGCACCAAATAGAGGCACATCATTTTTATACTGATCTAGGTCTCCATTAGCAGAAAATAGTAAAATTCAAGGACTTTTGAAGGCATTGCAGTGATTCTCCAGTTCTTTTCAAGGCAGATTTAGTTTTCAAGGACTTTTCAAGAAAGCCCTCAATATTCAAGTACTTTTCAAGCCTGTGCAAACCCTGTCTTAGATGTGTAATACAGCACACTCATGGATTCATGGTGTGATGAAAAATAGTGGATCCTGATCAGCTGGCTAGAAGCCAGCTGATCTGGATCCACACTATTTTCAAAAAGAAGGTACAGAGTTTGAAAAAGTTATGCACACATTTTATGCACTTGTAAAGTAAATTCTAACACACCTCACTTATATAGTCAATGCTAAAAATCATGTTATATGAAACAACAAAGTCAAAGTTTTGAAAACCAGAGAAAAGCATGCACTAGCTCTACAAAATGACGTCAGTCATGGCGTTAGACAGTGTAACATCGTTTTGATGCTTGAAAGACGTTACAAATACATGTAAATGTATGCGAAACAATCTAACTATTGCAGGATTTCTTCAGTGCAATGGCGAAAATTGAAAGAAGCTGAAGACTTCAAATGTGTTTTCATTGTGTGTTTGAATGTAAATAGATCAGCTCTAGTGCATGAATTGTTGAGTAATAATTCACTGTTTGACAGTCGGTTGTACGAAGATAAATCACTTGCACTGCGCACTCGTGATTTGATCTTCTTTACAACTGACCTCCAAACAGTAAATTATTACTCCACAATTCACTGCTAGAGCTAATCTATACAGTCAGCCATAAGTTAAGCATCACCTGACTGAAGTGTGGCATAACTTTTTTAATTTATAATTTATTTTTTCCTCATTTGGTCTCAAGACAAACTGATGCCTCTACACTAAATATCTATCGACAAATTTATTTTTACATGTATCATGTTGTCTTACGAACCGGTTTTATCACACTACTATGCACGATTTTGAAACACCAGTTTGCTTCACATGCTTAATCTCGTTATGCACGGACCCAATAATAATGTTTGGATGCATGGATGTACATTGATGAAGTGATGGCTAGAAGAAAACTTTTTGAAGCCCAAAGTAGCAAATTATGGGCATGACAGGGGTGGTCTTAGCACACGGAATATTGCTGGACAATTCAGGGTGAACCAGTCAATTTTGGTACGACTTCTTCAACGTTATCGGGCTGACGGATCTGCATCTGAACGTCAACGCTCAGGACGACCACGTAAAACGGACGTGCGTGAGAATAGATATCTTAGGCGACTGACACGTGCAAACCCTACATTGACGGCACGTAGACTTCGAGACCAGTGGCTGGTGCATGGACCAATATCAATTTGAACGGTTACACAGTCACTAAATAGAGGCAATGTAAAAGCGAGAAGACCCATAAAGCGACCACTGTTGACGCCCAGACATAAAAGAGTTCTGTCTGAAAATTTCAGATTCATATCTCTAACAGAATAAAAGTTATGGATGTGTAAAGAATGGCATGTTATATAGTGATAATGCAAAAATTATAAACACGCGATTAACTATCTCTATGATCCTCTATAAATGACATGAAACCTTGAGTTCGATAGAATCAGTTTGGCAATAATTTGAAAAAATATGTCTAGACTATTTCTGCGTTTATTTGAATTCAAAGTAAGCATTTTGGGTTAAGCTGTGACTCTTTTTAAGGGTACACCCAAAGATAGGGGTTGGTGTATACAGGACACCGTAGAAATTCAGCAAAATGACCAAATGGCATTCTGATATGTTCAGCAGACTAAAGTAAGACTAGGGTAACAACATATTACAAATTGGTTGTTCTTCTGAAGATATTTGTACACGAAAAACGTCTCTGAACTAATGTTTGTGTGATGCTTAACTTATGTCTGACTGTATATTTGATATTTCTCAAATATGCAGGGCTCTCACACCCCTTTTGGGAATGGGGCAGGGGCCCATGGAATTGGGGAAATTAGTGGCGTCTTGACTAAAAATGGGAAATTTGACATCGTCCTTATGTATGACATTCCCATTGCTAGATTGATTCCAATAATTAAACTTACCTTAGTGTACTATGAGAAAAGGGAGAGAAAGAAGCAAGTGTTATTATATTCTATTATTCTGTGAAATTGTAAATATGTAACAATATGTTCTGTATTTATATTATATGAAATAAAGATGGAGAACCAAAATTTTTTATTTTATTTTATTTTTTTGTCAAATTGGGAATTTTTTGTCTGGAATTGGGAAAAAACATACTTTTTGGCATTGGGAATGGGGTCGAATTTTGGCCCCAAAATCGGGTGTTCAAGAGTCCTGATATGCTACATATTTTTATAGCATTAACCGTACCTTCACAAGCCAAGCCAGTAAGAAGATGAGAGATATGAAATATATCACGGCAATCCATGATGGAAGACAGTCTGTCGCTCGATACATCAAAAACACCCAACCCTCCTGTGACGCAGCTTCATATACTGTGAAGAAACTCGTTGCTGAAACAAGAAAAAATAAATATAAAAGCATGGATTTTTGGTCATGTTCTAAAATTTTGTTCACTAGTTGCCTGCCAAAAAGGCCTAGACAAACAGTGCAGAACCAGATCAGACTGCTTCTGAAGAACCGACGGACGGACACACTGAAGCACGGACAGACGAGCTCAAAGCAATATGCCCCTTTTGGGGGCATAAAAATTTTATGTGCTCTTAACTAAAAGTCTGTATAAGGTCCACTTTTGCATGTTCTGGCTCAATTTTAATCCATCCAAACCAATCACAAAGAGTAACTGTATTGCCATTTATCATTTAATTGATCAATGATGCAATACCTTTACTCTTCGTGATTTCTTTCCAAACAAGAAACATTTCTTATTTGGTGATGATTGGTCATAATCTGATTATCTTTGATCAAATCAATTAACTCTCTGCAGGCTGGTTATTTTATTATACTTTTGTAGTCGTCTGCTGACTTGTTTTCAAAATTATTTTTTTCAAAAATATTCCTTCAGTATAACCATCTGAGTGTCAAAATGTTTGGATCCAGGTCACGACTGACATTCTGTTGGTCCTAACCTGGGTCCAAACTGTTTGCAAAGGTTAACAGCTGACAACAGCCCCTTTTCAAAAAAGATCATTCACTTTCCAAACACAAAAAGTGTCGTCTGCTCCCTCCTCTGCTAAATATGTAGTTTGGATCCCTATACTGCAGACAATATGGTCCCAAATTAGGAACAATCTGATGCATGGTTCAAATTGTTTTCTTTCATAATAACAGCTGTTGGGTGCCAATTAAATATATGCACCATTCATATAACAAGCAGACAACATTTTTTGACAGAATAAGGGGTACTATCAGAATGCCAAAGAGTTGGGATCCAGATCACGCCTGATGTTTCGTCGTAACTGTTTACAATGGTCATAGCAGGGGAGATTTATGTTTGAGCATATCCATAACATGAAAGAGCAGATTTATTTTTAAGAAAGTTACGAAAGAGCGGAGAACCATAAGGCAAAAGAGTGGCTGTTTGAATCATTCAAATGAGCGAGTTTTCCAGGTAAAAATTCCTAATGCAGGGGCGGATCAGGATTCCTGGAAAGGGTGTTCATATGTATAAAAGATGTCGGCTTCGCTTTGTGGATTTTATCTGTTATCTTAAATATCCTATGAAAATGAAATAATTTGGTCTCATCGAGACCAAATTATTACCAAATTATTTAATTTTATAGAATATTTAAAAGCGGGAAGGGTGGGGCAAAAACCCCTGCACTCCCCCTGGATTTGCCACTGCAATGCGCTCCAAATCACCTATTAAGGACTGAGCAATGTTGGCCATTACAGGTAATACAACTGAGCGAATACTTATCTAAAGGTTATTATCTGGAAAATTTGCTCATTTGAATGTTTTATCCATCCGCTCTTTTGCGCTCATTTCATACTCTGTTATGGTATGATTTCCGCTCAAACGTAATCCGCCCCATTGCAGTAGCCACTAGGGAGAAGAAATAAACTCAATTTATATGAGGATAAAATAGGTAACATAAGACTTACTTCACAAAGATAAATAAACAGCTCTTAGACAGGTTACAGCAAGGAATGCTGATCCAAACATAGGTTTTATGCAGCAATACAAGGGCGGATGCAGGATCAAATCAAGGATTTGATTTGCTTACTAAACCTCATTTTTCTTAAATATTCCCATGAAATTGAAACAAAAAGCGACCCCTCTCTGGATCCGTCACTGTAATACAGATTTTTTATCATAGGTCCAGTTAAGCAAAATTTATCGTAAAAGTGTGTGTTTTCCATATTTAAACATGTGTTTTGGGAGCTCAAAAAATCACCTTATTGAGATGGTACTTTTGAGAACCCACAACATTAAAATTATGCTTTGGTTGAGAAATAAGAAAAATAGTTTTCAATTATGCACTCTTTATCTTGATCCTATTTCTCTATTCTTACCCACCACTCACAACAATCACAAAGAGTAAAGGGGTTTCTCAATAGATGATGATTGGTCACACACAAACACTGTACTGTGTTATTCTCTCTTTGATCTAATCAATCAAACTGTTCATTCATGGTCACACCTTGTTAAGTATGTTTTTCTCAACCCACTAATTGGCTTATGATCAGCACTAACCAGATTAGCCCATTTGCATGCTTGGTATTTGCTGACTTTTTTTGGATATGGCCCCGAGGTTATAAAACTTTTTTCATGCTCAACTCAGCTAAGCACGAAATTTATCCCACTCATAAATGTTAAAATGCCAACAATTGCTAGCTTTATAAATATAACATCTGAGAGACTTAAAGCAATAAAATTCTTTATTTGTTGGTATTTACGGTAGTTTTTATGAGCAGTTGAAATTTTGCGCTCAGTTAAGTTGAGCAGGAAAAAAGTTTTATAACCTGGGGGCCAGGACCTGCATTCTGTCAAACCCCCCCCCCCTCCGCCCCCATTTTCAAATATCCCATGGAAATGAACTAATTTGGTCTCATTTAGACCAAATAATTTCCTTTTCATGGGATATTTGAACACCCTCATCGTTATATATATGAACCCCCTTTCCAGAAATCCTGGATCCGCCCCTGTTTGTTCGAATGTAGGACATTTCGGCCACTGACATTTAGGCCATGGAAAATGCCAACACACAGAGTAGAGATATAGATCAAGGCCAAGGCAAATAGTTAAGCTTCAATCCCCACTAGATAGATGTACATGCATGTTTAAAGTATGACTTTACCCATATGCGATACTTAGTACCAAATTCTCATGAGCTGACTCAATAGATTAACCCTTATCTTGCCACTACTTTTGTCCTCAAAATGTCACAGGCTTTAGACTAGAATTTATCATGATAAGCAGACAACAGAATATATAACAAAAGTCGTAACTGGCCTCAGGGGCCATTCCAGGATTTCTGGAAAGGGGGTTTATATATAAAAGGTATTGGGGGTTCGCTTTGCTGATTTGATTTCATTTTTCTTTAATATCCCATGAAAATGAAATAATTTGGTCTCACTGAGACCAAATTATTCCATTTTCATAGGATATTTAAAAATGGGGGGCGGGGAGGTGGGTTCAAGCAAACCCCCCCTGAACCCCTCTGGACCTGCCACTGAACTGGGAAAAGGGTTAACAAAATGGACACTGAGCAGCTGGCTAAGTGGAGATCTTTTGCTCCAACAAGGCTTCACCTGCATCCTGTTGAATATAATAATATGCTTAAATATATTTTGAATTCCTTATTTCTATCAATTTAGATTGACACATTGTAGGGAAATCACAATTAAGCCAGGTGACCAGAGGCAAGTTAAATAATGCGAGCGCTCTCGGGCGCTCGTTATACTGATGTCCGGCTTTACACATTATGAATAAAGATAGGTACCAATCAACGAGCGCTCGGCGAGCACTCACATTATTGAACTCGCCTCAGGATATACACTAGTTTCAAAAAATGATGATCCCAGGTTCGGCAGGAGATGGTTTAACCCTTAATGCGCCAATCGCCTGCTGCAATGTTTAAGAAGCCTCTATGGCAAACAGTGTGGACCCAGATCAGACTGCTCCTATAGGAGCAGTCTGTTCTGGGTCCACGCTGTTTGCTTCTATACATAATTTGTCAGTTATGCAAGGCAGTTAATTGCAATGGACGCCTTCAGCAGACGACATTTTCAGATGCATTTTTTCCTGACGCTTTAAGGGTTAATTCAGACAGGGCAAGAGTTAATTACTTTAGTGATCAACCTGTTTCATAAGGTCACACCTGTTGATCATGCATTTTACTTTGAATGCACAGTTAGCTTCTCAAAAGTCAATGACCAATCAGATGTAAGATCAAAAATTGCATGTATTTCATTGGTTCACACACAATCTTGGGCACAATTTCAGCTCATTTGGATTTCCATTGCTCATCAGATCAATGAGTAACTTGAAACTGTTAAGAGCGCATTCTGAGTGATCTTTTGAGCATAAAGGATTAATCACATAAAATGGCTGATTCCAAAGTTAATGAAGATGACTTGGATTGTGATTCTAGGATTGCAGAGAAATTGAAATCAACAGGTAGAATTTCCCTGTCTGATATAACAGCTGCTACAATTGGTCCACTGGATGCTGATGTATGGGAGACTGACCAATCAGATGACTCTAACAATACAGTACAGCATTCTGTCCACAGACCATGGGCCATTGAAAATGAAAGGAAAAATGAAAGTGCAGAAAAAGAAAAAGACTTTGAAGTAACAAGGAGCCAAGGAACATGTATTTTGAAAGAACCACTTGTTCTCAAAAGTGCAATCAGTTACGGACAACAATATGATGGTACCCTTCCAAAGAAAATACGCCTTGAAACAGATACACAACCAACTTATTCCAACAGTGCTACTAAATACAGCATGGGTAATAACTCCAAGTTGTTCAAATTTTCAGAACTGGCTCAATCAGCTGACTGGATACCACTGAGAAAGTCAGCTCAAGAGATATTTTGTCATTCTGAGAGCAGTAGTGCTAATATACAAGAGAACTATAGTGCTCTAACTTCAACAATTAAACAGGAGCCTCTCCAGGAACATGTGAATAAGACAGCAACAATAGTGCCTGGGTCTCGCCATGCCCAAACACAGTTTCAGCCTTGGACTCCATCAAGGACCCAGTCAGGACCTTTCAAAACCTCCATATCTGTGGGAACCTTCCCAAATACTGCTACGTCAGGTATGCCAACATTTTCTAATTCACTGAATCCTCACCATGGGCCGAGTTTTCAGCCATGGACACAAGGGACCCAGCGGTCAGGTTTTTACAGCCCATCAACACCTCTGACAAAGCAAGCTGTGCTATCAGAATCAAGTGCTTTACATGAAACCCAACAGTTAGGCTATGTAACACCTGTGAGTAAGCAAAGACAAACATTCAATAACCAGTCTAGCTATGTTACACCCGTGAGTAAGCAAAGACAAACATTCATTAACCAGTCTAGCTATGTAACACCTGTGAGTATGCAAAGACAGACAATGAATGACGCTAAACCAATAGCAGACAGTCCAGGATTTGATTCTAGATTCAATGACTCTTTAACCAACCTTCTTGGCTCTCCCCCTGGAGAGAGCCCCATCTCCAAGAACCCATTCTTTAATGCCCTACAGAATGCTCTGGAGTCAGACTGCAAGAAAGAAATCGTGCCACAATCCCTGGTAGATATTCATTCCAACAAACAAGAGACAGAAAATATCTTTGTCAGAGAGCGAAGACTTCACGAAAGATTCAATGCACTTCAGGAACCATGTCCCGATGATGTCCGCCAACTCTCCGGGTTTTACCGCTACCAGTCAGCTCTCATCGAGACCGAGCGATTCCGCACACTTCATGAATGCAACTATCCACTCAGTTATAAGGACGTAGTGAACAAATATTATGATGATCAGTTACATTGCATCATGGACAGAGTGGAACAAAGTGTAGTGCTACTTGAAAATTCCAACAAAGAGAATAAATTCATGAACAATAAGGGAGGTAAGCCAAGGCCTCATTTAAACAAGGAAGCTGTGAAAATAATGGAAGACTGGTACGAGCAGAATCTCGATCATCCGTATCCATCTAGTGCTACCTATGACATGTTGGCGATAAGAGGTAACGTAGGAGTAGAACAAGTCAAGAAATGGTTCGCTAATAAGAGAAACCGAACTCACAATACCCGAACATTAACTGAAATTGCAATGAAGAAACGTAAACTGAATCTCTTATCAAACTAAATATTTTCTTGTCATACAGGCCTTTAGTTAAAACCCTTAATGTGCCAATCGCAAAAAATGTTGTCTGCTTTTCTCATCTGCTGAAAAGTTTAAGTAGCCTCTATGGCAAACAGTGTGGACCCAGATCAGACTGCTCCTATAGGAGCAGTCTGTTCTGGGCCCACGCTGTTTGCTTCTATACTTAATTCGTCAGTAATGTTAGGCAATTTTTTTGCAGTAGACGACACTTTCAGATGCAGTTTTTCCTTGGAGCTTTAAGGGTTAGGAGCAAAAAACAAAAAATCAATTTTCTTATTTCTCAACCAAAACATATATTGTGGGTACTCAAAAGGACCGTATTATCGAGACGGTTTTTTTTGAGCACTAAAACATATGTTAAAACTGATTGGTAAGAAAATATTTACAATTTTGTTAAAACTGATGGGTAAGAAAATATTTACAATTATTAATAAGATAAAACATTCTTTTACGTATATTAACGTTTGCCAAGCCCGAGGGTGATAATGTGTTGCAGCCCGAACCGCTTCGCTGTGAGGGATGCAACACATTATCGCACGAGGGCTTGACAAACGTTAATATACGAAAAAGAATATTATATCCTCATTGTTATATACCTTCCTTTCAAGCAGTTCCAATTAATTTTATTAAATTGTCATACCAGATAGGCGGCAATCGAAAATGTCAATATTATCGACGAACGTAGACCCAAAATAGTTAATAAAAAGAGTTTCTGATTGTCATTAGTCGTCTGACTGGCAATAATTGGCAATCAAAAACACTGGTTTTAGCGATTTCTGATCCACGTTTGTTGATTGTTAAGAGAGCTTTCAATTGCGGCATATCCGGTGTGAAAACAAAATTATTTTTTACAACTGTAAGTTATTCCTAAAAGCCCTTGTTTTGGATTGTTTTGGCTATGTATTCAGTAGGCTTATATTCAATAAAAACTTCAGATAGGCGGCAATCGAAAACGTTAATAAAATTTCGACGAACTTAGGTCTTAGATCGTTAGAAACAGTTTTTGATTGCCGTTTGTAGCCCGACTGGCGACAAATGGCAATTGAGAACACTGTTCTAGCGATTTGTGATCTACGTTCATCGATTGTTCAGAGCTTTTTCGATTGCCGCCTGTCCGATATGATAAAGGAGCGTATTTTATGGTAATTGAAATAGTTTGGTCATTTCTCCATAAAACATCTTAACTTGCAGAGGATGTCATTGAGTGGGCTTAAATGGCGTTGCAGCCCTCTACTGCCATGCATTAATGGGAATGAAGCCCACGGACAGTTATTTGTTGCATTGCAACGCGTTAAATTTAGATGAAAAGTACAACTGTCCGCGATTGAAACACGTCAAGTTTCTATAGGTATATAACAATGCTCATTAAACCTGTGAATATATATACCATAATGAACATAATAAGTTCACATGCTCCTATTTGTGCTCATTCAGTAATTTAACTCTGCCTACTGGGTAATTTTGCATGTTTTTTTGTCTTCTGCTAATTTTTTCAAAATCGACTTTTTCAAAAAGTTCTTTCAAAAATACCATCATAGAGTCAAACAGTTTAGATCCAGATCAGGCCCGACATTTTGTTGGGCCTGATCTGGATCCAAATTATTTGCAAAGGTTATCAGCAGACGACACTAGTACGCAAATAGTTAAACACTACATGAATGTTTGATTTCTTGTCAATCCAGTGATGCAATTTCATTTTTGTACAATATGGATTCATTGTATGGATTCAAAACAGTGTGGATCCTAATCAGCTGCTTTCATTAGAAGCCAGCTGATCAGGATTTGCACTATTTTAAGATGGTATAGAATTTTGAAACATACAATATGTGTACAGTCCTCTTAATATAATTGAACATGGTATATCAATTATGAAAAATGTGCTAAAATTTGGAATGCAAGTACGGTATATGTTCTAAATTTTTTAACACCAGCTGTCTGCCAAAAAGGCCTACTAGTAGACAAACAGCACTTGCTTCTGAGGAAGCAGTCTGAACGGATCTTCCCTGTTTGCTATTCTGACAAGCCTTTAGTGAATTCCAGCCTTGATAATCAACATTTTACAGGCCTTTAGCTAAGAGTGTGTACCAAAGAATTAATTTTCTTATTTCTCAACCAAAACATGTGATGTGGGTACTTGAAGAAACCGTCTCAATGAGACTGTTCTTTTGATTACCCAAAACATGTTAAAACTGATGGGTAAGAAATTATTTATAATTTTACGCACAAAACTTTTGTTTAAACCTTAGACCTGATTTTATTTGAGAAGAGAAAAGAGTTATTTTTTTTTAGAAGATTTATGGTACCCTAACAAAAAGGTGCAGACAAAAAGAGCAGACCCAGATCAGACTGCTGCTATATAGCTGATCAGGACCTAAATGTTTTTCTTTTTTAACTCTTTCACATGCTGCCTGCTACCACTTTTAAAATAACCTTGTTCAAAAAATTCTTTTAGGAACACTATCAGAGGGTCAAAAGGTTTGGATCCAGATCAGGACTCCTGATCTTGGTCGAAAGTGTTTGTAAAAGTTATCAGCAGATGACAAAAGATGTGGCTGGCAAGGAAAGATTTGATAAGAATTTATGATTCAGTCTTTTTTTGTTGAGGGAAGTGTACATTATGGAATGGAATTAAAATGTGCTAAAATTTCTGCCACGGTTTTGAACCTGACTTAACATAAAGACAAACAGAGCAGGCCCTGATCAGACTGCTTCAGGAGCAGTTTGATCAGGGCCTTCACTGTTTTATACTTGCTCAACAATAATCTTCCCTAACCCTTTGTGTATTTATGGATTCTTCCTTATGGTTTGAATAAATAAACTTGGGATATTGTATATCCCAAGGGGTGTCAGGTTATAATATATTTTTTTTTCTTTTGAATGGTAGTTTATGTCATCCAATATGCAATTCCTAATTTTTGAAGTTTTGGCCAATTATGAGTGCAACCTTTATACTAATATGTGTATTTTGTTGCTTGTTTTAACTCCCTTAGCAGTCTAATCAGGGTTAATAATGTTTGCTTCTGTAATAAACATGCATATCTAAGCAGATGCAGGACTTAAGTTAAACGAGCGTAGCAAAAATATTTTTCTTATTTCTGAACAAGAAAATGTTGTGGGTACTCAAAAGAACCCTCTCAATGAGACAGTTCTTTTGAGCACCCAAAATATATATGAAAACTGATGGGTAATAAAAAAATGTACTAATTTACACTAGCAACATTTTCAGGTCATCAAATATTGGCATGATAAGCGTTAATGTTGGCCTATTATTTGTCATAAAATGTTCTGGAAAAAGCTTCAAAACTTTTCAGCTACTGAACAAATATGGCTCTTGTATCATATAACGTCGCATCTAGGCCATGCATTAAAATCTATAAACCACTAGTGGTTTACAGATTTTGGTAACGTTATGAAATGACGTCCATACATGACAAAACCTTGAAATTTCACACCAAAAACGTGATTTCAAATATTTTACGACATATGATAAACAGAATTTAACATTTGTGCTCCTGTATTATTGAATTTATAAAATTTGTTGCAAAAAAGAGATAAAATGCTTGGCAAGCCTCGCATTTTATTGCTTTCCCCCAACTCGCTTAATAAATTCATTAAACATGAGCACTCATGTAAGATCCTCTATATATTAGCAAGCAGTACAGGCCATGATGAGATGCTGCCTGGCAGCATGTGATCTGGATCTATACTGTTTTCTAAAGTACCATTTTGGGATGTCTAGGCATGGATAAGTTCAATGTATTATACATTGAAATTATCCATGCCTAGACATCCCAAAGTATTTCTCTTTGCATGCTGGGTAAATTTTCATGACATTGTTGTCATCTGGAAACTTTTTCCAAAATTAACTTTTTTAAAATCATCTTCCACGAACACCATCAGAAATGCAAACCATTAAGATCCAGATCAGGACCCACATCCTGTTGGTCCTGATCTGGCTTCAAACTGTTTGCAAATGTTATCAGTCTAAGCAGACTAGAGCATAGGTTTAGATAAGCAAAAAATGTTGAGCGTAAAATTATAAATAAGTTCTTACCCATCAGTTAAACATATGTTTTGGTTGGAAAATAAGAAAATTATTTTTTTGGTACGCACTCTAAACTAAAGGCATGTAGAGTAATACCAATTGCAATCTCCACCCCAAATCTTTTTCTTGAAGTCACATATAGGGCAAGATAAGTGGATTTTTTAGGATAAAATTGGTTATTTTTTCTTACCCATCATGTTTTGGGTGCTCAAAACAACTGTCTCAATGAGACAGTGCAGTAATTTTATATAAAATTTCTACTGGACCCTAGATAAAGCCTGTCTGACACAGAACACAGTTGGGCACACGGTTCCAATACGGTATACTCGGTTATACACGAGGTTGACTGGTAAATATTGAACCCTAACCGTGCCTGGGGATGAGTTGGTACAATTTAGACTTGACTGTAGCACGAGTAAGTACGGATATACTCGATCAAGCAAGGTTTGTCACAGTTTGCAAAACGATTTTCATACGATTGTTGTACGGTTCCAAGTACAGTCTAGTACGGTTTGTTACGGCCTAGTATGATTAAACACGACTTTTACTCGATTAACTGGACATTAACAGGGTTTACATACGGTCCCACCAACTTTTGTTCGAGTTTGATTCCATATGATTTATATAGGATATTGACACAATTGAGCTCACTCGTGGAGTGGACTTCATGTGCGGTTGTATATACGGTCTCGTACCGTCTCTCACGGACTCCTACGGTCTCTCACGGTCTTGTACGATCCCCAATATGATTATACACGGACATGGCACCCGTGTCAGTGTTTTAAAAGTTTTAAAAATCATACATGGCTTTCATGGATACACTCAAATGGCCCGAGTGTAACTCCGATGAGGCCATGGTTGGTTCGGTTGTATGTACGGTTTACACGGATGGCCAACCGCATAAGCTGTGTGTTCTGTGTCAGACAGGCTTAAGAGTTTGTAATGAAAATTTAATTTTCTTATTTCTCAATTCAATGAGACACCAAAAAATATGCTAAAACTCATGGATAAGAAAATATTCACAATTTTACACTCAAATTTTTCGTTTATCTCAACCTATGTTCTAGAGCTGACTTGTAAAATAAATTAAGATTTGCTGGACTTGTATATAAAACCAAATAAAAAAATACCTGTGTTTATGGTAACCCCATCCTACCTAAATTTACTGGTGAAACCTAGAATTATTTCAGAATATATATATATATATATATATATATATATATGTATTTATCTACTGTCTGAATCTGCATCAGTTTCTGATCCTGTGTAGCTCGAAAGAAATGATGTTTGTGAAATTATATTTCCGCACTTCTGATATTTATCTAATTTCACTTGTATCCTTGGATCCATCAGGCTTTCACTTGCGAACGAAATAGATGCCATGCATTGAAAAGGAATCAATATACGACATGTACTGCATCAGGCGTCGTCAATATCAGCGCTTCCTGAACATCCTTTAATGGGGATGTCTCAGTGGCGCAGTTGGTAGCGTCAAAGTCTGGTGTAGTGCTAGGCGGTGTTGTCGAGGTCGTGGGTTTGAATCTCGCTAGAGGCAAAATATTTACAGCATCTATCGGCTCAGTTGATTCACTATATCCCTCTGTATATATATATATATATATATATATATATATATATATATATATATATATATATATATATATATATATATATATATATATATATATATATATATATATATATATATATATATATATATATATATATTTTTTTTTTTTTTTTTTTTTTTTTTTTTTTTTTTTTATTTGGCCTAACCATCTTTTGGTCAAATAAATATTATAGCTGTGCTAAACAAACCAAATGTAGCTACCTTGTAGTTACAAGAACTTTGATGAATTTTCAATAAAATGCAGGGATCAAATTTAAGATTTTTAGCCTCTTCTTAAAACTATCAAGTGTTTTTTTTTCTTTCTTGCTAAAGGTGATGATCATCTCAAATATTCACTCAATAAATTGCTAATTTGAAATTTTGACATTCATGTATTTGTAGCATATGTGTTGATACATGTAAGATTGTTTGCCAAAAATATATTTCTGACAAATATTATCACCTTTCAGAGCTCACATTTTGGTTACCTTGCAAACAGTGTAGATCCAGTTGAGCCAACTTTAGAAGAAGCTGGCTGATCTGGATTTATACTTTTTCAAGCAGTTTATGATATGTTGCATAATTTGCAAATTGGTTGATATGAGAGTGACTCAATGTATTCAATTGCTAAAAAAAGCACATGATGGTAATTTCAACTTACTTTTTGGTAAAAAAATACTAGCATTTAACAAATTAACATGTGCAAAAACTGATCCCTGGAATTCATTGAAATTTCCTCACAGATTGATTGAATTTCGAGATATTATGTTTAGTGGTACAGTGATGATATTTGTTTGTGTTGATCCCATACATTCCAGTCAACAATTTTTTAGTCATGTTATCAAAAGGGGTGGGCTCAGTGCACTGAACCTTGTGGAAATTAATAATAACATTTAGTTATCCTTATCAAACTTTGATAAGGATGACTAAATATTATTATAATAAAGATTTATTTCACAAAATTCCATGATTTTCCATGATGTATTCAAGTTTTTTTCAAATTCCATGATTTTTCCAATCCATGGAGCTTTTTTTTCGTGATTTCTCTTGATTTCCGGAGCTCATGGGAACCCTGTTTGAATCTGTAGAGGTAAATATTTGAGCAATTATACTGGAACAACTCATTATGACTCTCTCCAGGGGTCATACTGGGCAGAGCAAAAGGACAGTCATAATAAGGTGATTATGACTTCCTTACAGGGGCAATAAAGTGGTCCCATGAAGGGATTAGGTATTTTATGATAAATATTTATCTTTATCTTAGTGAAAGAAATTGTGTTGTATACAGGTAAGTCCCCTCTTGAGGCCCCTTTAATTTTGTGAGACACTGAAACTGTCCCTTATCAGTTAATCCTTTAATGATCTCTATTGGACAGTAATCTATGTCTTTAAAGCAATCACATTTACCCCTGTATAATTTCCTTGAAATTAAAGAAAAACACCAAAGTTATCAAGTGCCAAAGGGATAGGTTCATTGCATTTGACCATATGGATATTTATAAAGTGATCCCTATCAAGTTTAGGTAGTATATGCGGTGAATGAAAATGTACAAATTGTGCACAGTAGTTGAAATATTAAGTACACATGCTCATGGGAGGTACCAATGTGTTGTGCGTTTGAGCAATACACTTAATCCTCTGCACATAAGCACATACATGTATTAGGTACACGATGGCTTGTTTACACCACATGTATTTTCAATTTCAAGGCAATCCAATGTCACAATTTCATTATCTATATGGATACATTGTGTGGGTGTAAACTTATGTGGATCAACATCAGTTGGCTTCTGGTGAAGCCAGCTGATCTGGATCTACACTGTTTTTCAGTCTTAGAATGTTGAAAAAGTAAAGCTCACAATGTGCTTATTAAGTCAAATACAGTATAAAAACTGTATACTTTGTAAATTTGTGTAAATTGTAAATTTGTGTAAATTGTATATTTGTGTAAATTGTAAACTTTGTAAATTTGTATATAATGTAAATAGAATAACAGACTGAGTGTAAATTGTAAAACCATTGATGCATAAAATTTTATAAATACTTGGATTTTATATATGGATACGAAAACAAAGATACTTTTTTTCACAGTGTGTCAATAAAAACATTCTTAGATAGTGTTATTTGATTTTTTTATTTTGCATAATCAATCATCGAAAATATTCGGTCAGGAGGTTTTCAACTGATGATCAATTATAATCGAAAGTTATCAAATGAAAGGGAAAAACAGGTTCCATCTCAAAGAATGTCTATCCTAAATTCAACAGCCCTTGACATGCACTAATAGATTCTTACTTCTAAACTTGGGAAATGTCCATTATATACATCAATGGGTCACAGGTTATTATTTCCAAATAAAATTGTATTTCTTTCTCTAAAGATTGTTATTGTCTTAGCAAACAGTGTAGATCCTGATGAAATGCGGCATTTTAAGGCATTTCATTTGGGTCTTCACTTTTTGTGACAATGTCACACTGTGACAGCACACATTTAGAAGTCATTGTACAATGTACAAAGGGTTAAGGTGTGCAATTGCTGTAATTACAGTTTATATCTTTATTTATATTCTATAAACCTTGCATTTTCTTGTAGCAAAGTTGCGAATTTTGCATAGCAGTTTTCGTGTAAATCTTTTTTATTTTAATCAATTATTACCCAAACACAACCCAAACACAGTCGATTAGTAGATTCGATTGGTAGAATTGAAATAAACTTTCAATTGATCATTGATTATAATCAATCATTGATACAACACTAAACATTACTGATTATTTTAGTTATAATCTCCCTAATTCAGCATTTTGAGGCCAACTTTCCATAGAAAGTCAGCCTCAAAATCCTGAATTCAGGATTGATCCTGAAAGCTTTCACCCATGTATTATATGAGCTGGTGCATGAGATTTCCAACAATGTGGTATGTGCGACCAGCGAAGCCTCAGATCAGCCTATGCATATTCGCAGTCTGATCAGAGCCTTTGCTAGTCGATTGAGTATTCTTTGATCGTTAAGCTAAGTACTAAACACCATTTGGCGTTTCTGAGCTTAAGAGGAGGCTGCAGAGTCTCATCCGAGTCAAAATGTCAAATTGTTGGAAATCTCATGCCACGGCTCATATAGGCCTCGTCTTGAGAAAACCTGGTTTTGTAGCATGTGAAAAACAAAGCCCCAGCCCAGCCCAGCCTGCACATTCTCACAATCTTATCAGCAGCTTTGCATATTAGCTACACTTGCTTTCCACAAAAATTCAATATTCTGGCTAGTCTATGTTTGTTTGTTTGATTTGATTCTTTATGTCCCATCAACAATCTGTCAGTTAAACAGGGACGGGTCTTCCTGGGTTGAACCAGTATTAAACTAGGATAAATGTGTCTTGCTCAAGGACCACAACACAGTGAGGCCGGTGAGGCTCGAACCCGTGGGCTAGTCTATGTAATTGAGCAGGCTGGTTTGGACCATACCTAGTGGTAAACCCCAAAGACTGGTTCTCTTGCAACAGGACCCTAATTATAATACTCACGAAGTTCATCAAATCCATTGAATCCCCTCTTGTTAATGGCTATATCAAGCTCCATGCATTTCATCCCTTTAGGACACTGGTACCCAACATTAGGATCTGGGGAACAGTAGGAATCAGGAACTGCCAGGTCAAACAAGGTGATCTCTCTGAAAAACAAATATCTTAACCATAAAAAAGAAAAGGGTTGGTCTCAACCAGGAGCAGTCTGATCAGAGTATGTACTCTTGACCATTTGATTGACACATTTTACACACCTCAATGGGAAAGACCAACCTTAAAAATATTTTTGTTTCCCCTTACCCCACATTGTTTTACAAGTATTGGTCGGTCGATCGGAAAATTATTTTTTTTAACTTCACAAATTAAATACCCATTAAACTTAATTGTAAATAGCCCTGCTATAGGCAATAAATGTAAATACAGTAAAACCTGTGAAAAAATTGCCACTCATAAATAGACAAAACAAAGATCTTAATGAAGGTCAAAATTATTGCAGAATGCTCCAAGGGGAGCATTCTGCAATACTTTGACCTGCATTAAGTGATAATTTGTCTTGAAAACAATTTTGGTCTTTTTAAGTGTGGTCATTTTAGGCAGGTTTTTCTGTACACAAACAATAAGTTTGCTAAGAATATAATTTAAAGATAACACTGTTTTCATTTGATGATTTTCTAAGTTTGCAGGTTTTCTCGCGTCGAGGCCCATTAATTTTGTTTGTGTTGATGCTTTACTTCCCAGTCAACAGTATTTCAGTCATGATGGGACAAATTCCAGTCTTCCTGGGTTGAACTAGTACTAAGCAGAGTATAAACTGGGTGATTCATCTATTGAGCGCAAATGCTCATCAATTCAGCGTGGAAAATGCCATCAATTAAGCGCAGGATTTCTATAGAGTTCAGAGACCCTGCTCATCAATTGAGCACAAATATTTTGGGTAGTAACCTGTAGAGGTACCTTTATTTACCTTCCTTTAGCCGCCTAATACATGAAAATCTGTGTGGCGCTGTCACGTAAATCCAAGTTTCGGTTTCACCCATCTCGATTAAAAAAGAATTTAAAATGACAACCAACTGACTAAGTAAGAACCATTGCTTGTTGAGTATTTTATGGTGCACACAAGCTGTATTTCCTGCCCGGGCTTGTAATTATATAGGTGAGTGAACACTGAATCTATGCTCAATCGATGAGTAGGTTTTGCACTCAATCGATGACATGGGAAAAATCATTTGCCCTCAATTGATGATAAGCCATAAATTGTCTTGCTCAAGGATACAACACAGTGCACAGTGCTATGGTAAGTCTCGAACTAGCGACAGTTTGACCCCCAGTCAAATACAGGAGGTTGAAGGGTGGCTAGTTCCTAGACTCATCAGAGTCACTTCATTGTGCACGACACTTTATACTGACATAGTAAGAGAACTTACGAAGTATTTGTAACGGATTCTTTCACACAGTGGTATCTGAGTTCTCCAAAGAACTGAACTCCCAGTAGGCCATACAGAGACATGAAGAAAAGAAAGAATATTGTTACATTCTTGATCTGTTGACTTGACCGCCTGAAAAAAACAACAGCAAGGCTCTATTAGATATGCAAAAGATTTCTAAAATATGTTCGCTTATTTCTCAACAAGTGTTAATGTGGGTACTCTTTTAAGAACCATCTCAATGAGATCATAGGTTTAGATAAACATATTTTTTGAGGGCAAAATTGTAAATTTTTTCTTGCCTATCAATTTTAACTTATGCTTTGGGTGCTAAAAAGAACTGTCTCAATGAGACGTTTTTTTTTGAGTACTCACAACATATGTTTTGGTTGAGATATAATGAAATTATATTTACGGTACACACTCTTACTCTTGCTAAAGGCCTGACAAGATGGTTCTTTTGAGTTCCCCTAACATGTTGCGGTTGAGAGGTACGTAAGCAATTGAGCTAGTTTATGAGATTTTGGTAATCAAATAGCATAAGTGAACAAATAAGCTTGCTCGAGCCTGTCAAACCATATAGTCTTAACAGCTTGTCTCAGCCTTTGTTGCTCCCACAAGAAATAATGAGGTAGAGAAAGGCTCTGACCAAAATTTTGACATCTAGCCCTACTAGATAGCTGTGCATACATGTTTAAAGAATGCCTTTAAATTAATATGATGCCCCTTAGATATGAGTGTCAGAGTTCTTGGAAACGCCGAATCAGGCGTATTTTTACGCCAACTTTTGGTTTTGTACGCGTACTTTTCCTGCTGGGGATTCTAATTTACACCATTTTTTTTTCTGCTGACGCGTCTCAAACTCCTTAAAAACAACTGAAGACGACAGCGGGAGTCCAAATTTGGCTTCCGTCACAAAAGATCAGAAGATCGCCGCAGGGTTTGTCATAAAATGTCCAGTCGTTAGTTAGCAGTAGGCGTGATCTCATTTTGCTCTTGGCCAATCAGAACGTCGCACAGCGACTGCGTCTTTATTGACAGGACAATAATTACGGCTATGCAAATTTGAGAAGCACATGGTCGATTGGTTTTAACTTTTCCGAGTGTGTGTAAAGACAAACGATAGTCGATCATTCTTGACTGTCTGTCTCAATAAAATCTTGAAATGTTTCTTACTTTTTTTAAACACATGAAATCGCTCTCACAGCTCGAGTTCCACAGATGGTTGATAAAATAAAAATAATAAATGCCTAAGACATCGGTAAACCAAATAGGATAACGTCTGATAAGGCAACGTTCGGAATGAGGCGTCATTAGCAACAAATGAGTGATGCAATCAATAATCGGTGGGTTTTTTTCCACCGAATAAACTATTCTTAGGGTATTAAAAAATGTTAAATGCAAACAAATGACTTTCAGCAAGAAAACCCGTTCATTTTAAACCATTAAAATCGTCTCGCAGGTAGGTAGGAAATCAAAATTATCATCTTAATTTTGGAACAATCGCCGTAGACTGGGTGCACAAAAAGCACTTGCATGCAAATAATTAAATGATTGAACTAGTCTAAGATCTATACATCTGCAAAAGATCTATCCGTCTGTCTGTCTGTCTGTCTGTTTGTCTGTCTGTCTGCTTGTAAATGATTAAAGCAACTACATGTATCAATAGTATATGCTTTTCATTTTTAAGGCCAAACATAAAAATATGAGTTTCATGAAGCATGAAATTTTAAAATATGAAAATATTTTTATTTTGATGGAGAAGATGGGAAAACAATATAGCCAAACCCCCTTGAAATCCCTAACAATGTTTAGAAACTGTGTAGGGGTTGACGAAGAAGGGGATTTAGGGTAACCTGATACAAACTTTTTATTTTGGTCTAAAATCTTTTTTGTTCACAGCTAGTCCTCACAAGGATTTTGAAATTGCCATTTTGCAGGATAAAAGACATTTCATCCGTAAATAAAACTTTTCATATTTCGGCTAAAACTAAAAACTCCAACTTTTCCAGTTCAAACTCCAATTTTTCAATTTTGACTCCAACTTTTTCAAGGGATGGATTCTATGAATCCTTTTTTTCAAAATCCTAGTGAGAACTCTGAGTGTGCAATAAAAAATAAAGATAAATTCTTATTTATCTACCCAAACATATGTTGTTGGAACTCAAAAGAACCACCTTAATGGGGCACTTTTTTACTAAAAAAGCCCATCTCAATGAGCACCCAAAACACATTTAAGAAGTGAAAGTTATTTTTTTGCGTTTCACTGAGGTATGAAATGTCGGGAAAATTACATCTAATTTGCATGAAAACTGAAGGTTTTCATGCTAAAATTAAATGTAATTTAAATGACATTTCATACCTCAGTAAAACCAGAAAAATAAATTTCAATTCTTATAATTACAACTTCTTTTGTTATTCTTTCTCCTACAGTATTTTTTAATTATGTTTTCCTTAAAATTACGTTTCCAGTTAATAACGTTTCGCGCATTTACACTATGATGTACACTATGCAAGTACGATGACGTTCAAAAAACAAGATGGCGATCAGATCGCATTAGACAGCTGATCTGCATGAATATTGTTAATTTGAGCGTCAAACGTGCATGTAAGTTAATCTTTGCTTTCCACCTGAAAATATCTGTGTGTAAGTGTAAAGTGTAAGTAGTTGGGGACTGTCCGTTTTTCTTTATAGGAGCATTGCACAGCATCACAAAAGAAGTTCTGCTGTGAATGTCCCCGCCCTTTATTAATAAGAACCGGAGTTCATTGAAAAATGAAATGCAGGTCAGTACAATCAGAAGACCATCTTGACCAAGCAGATTAACGGATCTCAATACATGTTATGACAGTAGTAATTATGTTAAAATAAATGGATAACTTTTCGCAATTTACACTTGAAATTTTGTTTATCTCAAGCTATAAATTATGTGGGATAAGTACTTAAATCTCATGAGCTAGTACTATATGAGTATCATGGCCAAGAAAATAACTTTTCAGTATGAAACTACAATTATTTCTTACCCATCAATTTAAACATATGTTTTGGGTGCTCAAAGAACCGTCTCAATTAGAGGGTTCTTTTGAGTACCCACAACTTAGGTTGTGGTTCAGATTTTTTCAATTTCCCACTGTAAGCCTGTATGAATCAAGATTCGTCTCACAAAACAATTTATTATAAGACTTGCTACGTGCAAAGCATTTCACTAGCAAATTGTGTAAAAGGTGAAAAAATGCTTATCACCTATGCCCCAGTCAGGGATTGAACCCAGGCCGCTGGGCCTGAAATCAGTCTACCACATTGCTGTAAAAGCCGGCTCATACGGCGTGGCTGTACAAGTGTTGATAAACTACACCCTACCACATATTCCTCCTCCATTCTTTTTTATTCGTCCCATAATCTCAACGAACCTTTATACTAAACATCGAATGGGTTATCTACATTGGGCGCCAAATGTAGCCTTTGTCCCAGAAGGGATCAAACCCTCACCGCCGGGTCAGAAATAAGACTCTCTACCACATTACTGTAAAAGCCGGCTCATACAGCAAGGCTGTACAAGTGTTGATAAACTACGCTCTACCACAATTGTTCAGAACAATATTTATCATTTCAGAACAAATTACAACTGATAAAAAGTAGCATACATAAACAAGTAATAGAGGATCTTGCATGAGTGATCATGTTTTATTGAATTTATTAAACAAATGGGGGAAAAGAGATAAAATGCGAGGCGCAACGAGTTTAATAAATTCAATAATACAAGAGCCTGAATGTTTAATTCTATTTCTCATATGACATTAAGATTACTTTTATGTCTCATTTCTGGCGTAAAAAGGTTATAATTGCATCATTATGTAAGCAACGTTGTTATGGATGTCATAATGTTTCCAGTAAATCTGTAAAACCACTAGTGGTTTATCAATTTTATTGCATGGCGTTATTTCACTCCCAGACGCAACGTTATATGATAAAATGAAGTAAATAAAGAAGAACTGACTTACTTGAATATAGAATTTATTCTGTTCTTTGGTAAGGAGAATTTGAGAAACACTCGGAAGACTCTAATCAGGATCAAGGGTCGTAAGCATCTGAGTATAGACCAATAGGAGTAGGCTGGTACAACCATTGTTAATTCAAACACCTGAAAAATAGTCAAGACACTAAAAGTTAACTTTCTGAGTGTAAAATCAGGCCTTCAGATTTATGTGGGGCCCCGGTCATTGTCCCATGATTTTAAAATATGGCCCATCACTTTCCAAGGCAGTGGGCTCATTGGACCCACCCTTTTTAGTTGTGAAAAAATCTCACTTTAATAAAAATATTCATCTTACAGCGAGTCTATGACCTCCACAAAACAGAAAGTACATGTAGGTAGTCAATACAGTAAAACATGTCTTAAGCAGCCACTCAAAAAAGAAAAAACAAAGATCTTAATAACAAATGGTAGCTTAATGAAGGACAAAAGGATTGCAGAATGCTCCCATTGGAGCATTCTGCAATACTTTTGACCCGCATTAAACAATAATTGGTCTTCTTTTTTGAGTGGCCGCTTAAGACAGGTTTAAATGCATAATCAGCTGTCAATATACATATATGCATACAAGTGTCTGTGTCAGTGTGTATGTAGAGTATACTACCCAAATGTCAACTGTGGTTTGTTCGATATGCTTCGGCCCATCATTTTAGAAAATGACCCACCATTTTTCGCTCCATGGGTCACTTCGGCCCACCAATCTTGAAAAAATCTATTGCCCTGTAAAATTATGATATGAGCAAGTTCATAAATATTTTGGTACTACTGGCATATATGTAATAAATCATTCTTTATGGATACATACATAGCTACCTAGTGGGTCTAGCGGCCTAAATTTTGGTCTGAGCCTTCATTTATGACCCTATTTTGAGTGTGCAAGCAATAAAGGCTATGGTGAGACTGCACAGGCTCGACTAATAGGTTTGTTTGTTTTGATTCTTTACGTCCCAGCAGTCATGTTGGGATGGATCTTCTTGTGATGAACCAGAACTAAGCAGTGCAGGGTTCATACAGGCATGTTGAGTAAAATTCAAGGACTTTTCAAGGACTTCTAAAAGACTTTCCTACAGTTTTCAAGGACAAGTTTATGAAAAATACAGATTTAAGTGTTATATGTCAACTTCAAAAATGCTAGACTGAGATAATGGAGAAATTAGTATTAGAAAATAAATTAGTATGAAATTGTTGTGCCTTTATTTGGTGCAGAAGAATAGAGTAGAACTCAAGGACTTTTCAAGGCTTTTGAGTGATTTTCCAGTACTTTTCAAGGCAGATTTAATTTTCAAGAAAGCCCTCTAAATTCAAGTAGTTTTCAAGCCAGTGCAAACCCTGCAGTGGATAAAGTGTCTTGCCCAAGGACACAACACAGTGACTCTGCTGGTGGTGAGACTCAAACTAGCAACCCTTCAACCCCTAGTCAAACGCTCTACCAACCAAGCCACTGCGCTCCGCTTGTCTGATATGAATGCATAATCAAATATTAATTTTCTCATTTCTCAACCAAAACATATGTTGCAGGTACTCGAAAGAACCGTCTCAATGAGACGGTTCTTTTGGGCACCTAAAACATATGTTTAAGCTGATGGATAAGGAAATATTGATAATTTTAGGCCCAGAATTTTTGTTTTGCTTGGGGCCTGGTCTGAGGCTTCACTTCTCACATATGCCATTAGTACCGAAATCTCATAAGCTGGCTCATTTTTTTCTTATCCTTCACATAGGACCAGTTAAGCAAAAAAAATTCAGTCTAAAATTGTGATTATTGTCTTATCCATCAGTTTAAACATATGTTTTGGGTGCTCAAAAGAATCGTCTCATTGAGACGGTTCTTTTGAGTACCCACAACATAGGTTTTAAGAAAATAAGAAAATAATTTTCAGTTATGCACTCTTATCTGGAGGCTTGCCTTCATTATTCCCACCCTTTTTTAAAAGCTTTGTAGATTATCCTTTATATGTATAGCTCCTGGACAAGGAAATTCCACCCGAGGACCATAAATTTTTCAGGAACAAGCATCCATTGAGTTTCATGAAATAATATCATTCTAGACAGAGGGTGAAATTTCCTTGTCCTACAACTTAGTTTAATACAAAGTGATGGATCATTTTTCCTTACCACTTTTTTTCAGAATTTACAAAAGGTTTGTCAGTTTTACATAAAAAAAAAACAGATTTTTTCCTTGTTATTCAAGAGTTATGTTTGTTTGTGTTGATGCTTTATGTCCCAGTCAACTATTTTTCAGTCATGTTAGGACAATTTCTTATCTTCCTGGGTTGAACCAGTACTAAGCAGCAGATAAAGTGTCTTGCTAAAGGACACAGCACAATGACTCCGATCGCCAGTCTAACCCTCTACCAATTGAGCCACTGTACTCTACAGACAAGATTTAAAATAGTGCCCATTTGAGGGAAAAGTCTGATCCCTTATAGAAGTTAAGACAATTAACTAAACCATACCTGTAAAATCACGGAGACCCAGAGACATAGCACCATAAAGAAATCAAACTGACACCACCTGTCCTTCAAATAGGGTACTTCTCCCTGAAAATAACAACATACCCAGACTTCTAGGTTAAAGCATGCAAACGAAAATTATTTTTCTTATTTCTCAACCAAAATATAGGTTATGGGTACTCAAAAGAACCGTCTCAATGAAACTGCTCTTGAGCGTCCAAAACACAGTCTCAATGAGAAGGTTCTTGTGAGCACCCAAAACATATGTTCAAACTGATGGATTAGAAAATATTCACAATTTTACACTCAAAAAATTTGTTTATCTAAACCTATGTATGATACATGCAGTAGCTTTGAACAGTAAAAACATTTTAGCCAAAAAAATAGTTTTTCATCTTTAAACCTTCAAAGTCAAAAGCTGCATTCACTCCAATTGATCTAAATTTTTTGCATGATCTTAGCTTCACAAATTTAAGTTGATTTCAAATAAACTTTCCGATTATTAAAATGTCAGGGGATCATGTTATGTCATGTTGTAAACAACACTGAACAGACCAAATCTAAAAACACTTTTTGAAGGGATTGAATTTATATTCCGACTTCAGTTTTGGACTTTATTTGGGTATAATTAAAGTCATAAAATTGGGTGTTAGAAAAGAAAAGAAATGAATGATTCAAAGCAGTGCTCTAATGCCCTGCAAAAAAACACAATTGAGCCTGGACTGTATCGATTTGTACTCTCCTCTTTTCGCTTGGCTCATTCCTGTTCAGATAAGTAAAATCCAGACACAACAGTGTTTTATATAAACATCTGAGCTGGCTACGAATGATTTATTTGTTAATCAAGCAATAGTTTTAAATTTCCAAAATAAAGTGTTCCTACTACAAAAGGTAGAAAAATCCCCATTCGAATAAAAGCATTAAGTTTCAATCACTAATTGCCTGATAAAAATGTCTAGGCACAGCATGTAGACCTAGATGGGACAGCTCCTTATACATCTTGGAGCATTCTGATCAGGCTCTCTCTTTGTAATTTTGAGAAGCAAATACCGGAAAGCAAATACCTGAAAGCTGAACTTTAAATCAATTTAGAGAAAAGAATGTGATAACTTAGAAAACTCTCATATACATTGTATCAGATCTCCAGATAAGAATATGTAATGAAGACCCATTTTTCTTAGTTCTCAATCAAAACATATGTTGTTGGTAATCAAAAGAACTGTCTCAATAAGACTGTTCTTTCAATAAGACAGTTCTTATGAGCAAACAAAACACAGGTTTAAACTGATAGATAAGTAAAAAAAAACATAATGCTATGGTCAAAACTTTTGCTTACATGTATCTTGACCTATGAGGCGTATCCAGATTGCTGTTCCTGTTATTTCTCAACAAAAATTTATAATTGAGCCGTGTTTTGTTTGTTTGTTTGTTTGTTTGTTTGATTTGATTCTTTACGTCCCAACAACAATCTTTCAGTTAAAAAGGGATGGGTCCAGTACTAAGCTAGGATTAATGTTCTCGCTCAAGGACACAACGCAGTGATGCAGGTGAGACTCGAACCCATGGCCCCTCAGTCTCAAGTCAAGCACTCTACCACTGAGCCACTGCGCTCCCTTAATTGAGCCATCACATGTGATTTCCAACAATGTGGCATTTTGACAAATGTAAACTCAGACAAGTCAGACTGTACAGCCCCCTTTTAAGCCTAGAAACTCCAAATGGTGTTCAGTAGCTTAACAGTCGTAGAATAATCAGGCAACTAGCAAAGGCTCTGACCAGACTGCGTGTATGCACAGGCTGATCTGAGGTTTTGCTGATCGCACATACCATATTGTTGGAAATTTCATGTTGTGGCTCATATGTTGTTGGTACTTATTGAAAGTGTCTCCTTAAGACTATTCTAAGGAATTTCATGGAAATTTTTTTTTTCTGCCGAATAAAAATGATTCTTATCTAAGTTTTCTGTACCTTTAGAACTCCCCGTATGTGCATCTTGGCGATCATTTCTGCCGTGAAAAGAAAGGTCACGATGAGATCCAGGGAGAATGTGATGTATTCCAAGGCTGGGATGTCCTGGAAAGTCTTGGGAGTATTCATACTGACAGACATAAGGCTGACGAGAGCGCAGGCCCTTAATAGTCGACGCACCCATTCCTTGTTCACCCAGTCTATGTCTGCATTGTCGTTCAGATTCTCATCCGGCCCGTAGTCAGACAGAGGCAGGTTGTCTCTGAAGCTTGTCTTTCTGTTCACCAACATGCTTAATTACATGTAGTGCATGGATGGTAACTTTCTAGTGAGGGTAGTCTTACTTTATAATGCCAGTTCTTGATAAAACCTTGGCCAAATGCTGCAAAAACTGGCCATTTTCTTACAAGTCAGTTCCTGCTGCCAAACTTCTCAGATTTCAAACAATTTACTTCTGGTAACACCATCATTTTCTTTCATTTGGATCTATTCTGAAAAGAGATCAGAAAAAAGTTTTTTATAACACAGAACAAGAGCACTGCAAGCAGAGTGGATTAACTCTTTGTCTACTAGTGTTGTCTCAACTTGTCTGCTCATAACCAATCTGTTTGACACTCAGATGGTATTCCAGAATTTTTTTTTCGAAAAAGCTGGTTTTGATAGGGTGTGTGGACCCCCTGGATTTTCATACATACGTAGGCTAGGGTCATTTTTTTTTGGTTCAAAACTTTGAATTTCATTATCTTTTGGGATTTTCAGTCTCAAAAATGAATATTTTTTGGGGTATGAAGATTTTGTGGATATTTTGGGTGGGTCATCACAAAATTGGACCATATTTAGGGGTCATTTCAATGCATTTTATGGTCTCTTCTTAAGAGCAAGGTACAGTATGGTGGATATTTTTAGGGGTTGGTAAAATTTTTAAATATTTTTTGGGGGTGCTTAAAATTTCTGATTTTTTGGGGGGTTGAACGGTAGATGCTAGGCCCGAGCCTACTTATGAAGAAATAAATAGAGTAACCCCCTGGGGTGGACCCCCCTGGAAAATCACAAGTGCTATAGTTTCTTTAGAAATAAGCATTTGGACACCCCACCACTGGAAAAAGTTGGACCCCCCACACACACTGGCGTTGAACTCTGTGTGCGTAATAACTCTTCTGCTGTCACTTAGTGCTTTTCACAAGGTATTGTAGGCATCGAGCGAGTTGATTTTTTAAACTAAATACATGTATCTTCACTATACTATTAATTTTGTGTGATTAAAAAAAAAAAAAAAAAAGCTATTGTCGGTCTGCCTTAAATCTTCCTGTGCTTGTGATGAATTTTCCCAGTGCAATCCGCATTCTCTGATTTGCTTGTCTTGGAACATCCAACAAATAACCAGTAAGTACTTGAAAGTTTATGTCAACAATATGTCCTAATCCAAATTATTTTAAAATATCTTCAGTTTCTTTTTCTAGTAATTTCCTTTCTGTATCAAATTTTTTGCAGTCATAGACATAGACATAGACATAGAAGATTTATTTTACATCGAATATACATATAACAAGTAACATAAGCCCTGTAGGGCTTTTTCTTCGACAAACAAATTTAAAGAGAACAAACAAAGAATATATCACAGAGCATGCAAAGTAATATTATAAACATATATATACATTGTAAGACTGAAAATAAGCTTGGGTTAAAAAAAAAAAATTATCTAAAAAGTTATATCTCTATAAAAAGGTTAAATGGGGGGTTAAGAGACTAGTATACTAGAATAAAAGCAAGTAGCTCTAAAAGCAAGTAGCATTCAAAGGGTAAAATAAATTCTTCCCTTAAAGACTCAAGGGAAGAAAGACAGTGCAGCAGAGTTTAAGTTGCAAAGTAAGCACATCCTGTTGACATGTAGGGGCCCTTAAAACGAAAAAGGCGAAAAATTCTAAGGCTCAAATGTACAAAAGGATGGGATAATGGAATCTAGAGCCGTGGCATGTGACTTCCAACAATGTGGCATCCCGACACGCCCAGACCCAGACGAGCCCGCACAGCCCCCCCCCCCCCTCCCCCCCCCCCCCCCGGCTCAGAACCCAAATGACACCAAGGCAGCAGCCCAATAGTCACATAACACTCAAGCGACAAGCAAAGGCCCCGATCAGACTGCGCACATGCGCAGGCTGGTCTAAGGCTTTGCTGGTCGCACATACCCCACCGTCGGAAATCCCATGCACTGGCTCAGATAACATTTATCATAAAAAGCAAAAAGCAAATAACAGCAAAGCGAAGCGAAGCAAAGCAAATCTAAAGCAGAAAGCAAAAAAATGAAACTAGGCACAACACAGAGGGCATCCACATCCAAGACCATCCCATCTCCGGAGCAGCCCTCAGAACTGCGGGTATGACTCTGCCACCCGCAAGTTGTTTGGAAGACTGTTCCAGATCCGGGGAGCCTCGGACCTGAATGACCTCAGACCATACCTTGTGGTGTTTACTCTTGGAATGTCAGCCTTTCTCTCACCTCTGAAATTATAAGTGGAGGTCTTAATACTAATCATGTCTTGGATATATTCAGGTGAGAGTTTATTTACTATTTTGAACACCTCACATGCCATCAGCTTAAGCCTTTTGACATGGAGGGGCTCAGTCTTAGTTTGGCTGAGTAATTTCTTGAGAGATGAGGAGTAGTCGTTATTAATAAATCTCAATGCTCTCTCTCTTGAACCTTCTCGAATTTGTTTGTACTGGCAATACTACAAAAGTGCCAAGCTAAGGGGCAATAACTAAAATTATAAAGTCATATATATAGTGTCTGACAGTCTCCTTTTTGTTGCAGGTTTCACATTTATCTGTTTTGGTATTGTCTATCTTTGATATTAGATAGTTTAAGTTCATTTGACCTGTTGTAATCTGATTTATAAACTTGGTAAATTTTCTCTCTTCTCCTCTATGTTTATTAACATTTTCTATATTGGGTATAATTTCCTGAAGTTTCTCTGTATGCTCAGAGTTTTCATACATTCTCTGCCATTTGTTTACTATACTTCCTTTCATTAACCTTATTATTTCCTTCTTATCTGCTTTTCCTTCATAAAACTCTTCCCGACTATCTATCATTTCTTTTGCTGCTTCTTTTGCTAAACTGTCTGCCAACTCATTCCCCACAAATCCTTTGTGTCCCCGAATCCAGTGAACTACTACCGAGTTTCCTCTGTCCTTCAGGTAAGATGAAATTCTTCTTATGTTCAGAACTGTGTCCACTTTGTAGCTTGGCATTCCATTTCGAAAAACTGATTCTATAGCTGATTGGCAGTCAGTAAAAATATGTATGGATCTGTTGGATACTTCTGCTTCTTCTGCTAGGTATTTAAGAGTTATTTCTAGACCTATAATCTCCCCAAGATAATTATTACCATTCTTGAAGATTCCCTTTTTCAAAAAAAAAAAAAAAAAATGAAAAAACGTCAGAGCAGTCGGGCCCGGGAGTCTGGCTTGGACCGCCAACACCCCCCCCCCACACACACACACAAATCTATGACAACTCACCGACAGACAACTGGCTGACACGACAACTCAGCGACGGCACTTCTTCACCGACAACCAACTCGCCGACACGACCACTGGCCGACACGACAAGTCACAGACAATTGTTTTAAAAACTCATCGACACTCGCCGACACTCACCGACAGAGACTTTCCTAGAAAAAGGATGAAAAGAAATATTTTTTTCAGTGTCAATATTGCTTTATTTTCGGAACGAACACATAACCACTTTGCTTTCAGTAAACACAAATACGTGTACATGTGTCATGGCGTCTTTTAGTCTCTATGGTTACTTAACTTATGGGTATAAATTAATTCGTCTGCAGTTTGAATGCATCTGCATTTGCAGTTAGGTAGGTGACACACCCAGTACCACTTCTCATCGCGTACACGGTCCACTTTGTATATGTAGCCTTCAGAAACTAATTTGTTTTTGCCCCTCTGGGATCGGATGAACGAAAAACAAGTCGCCATTCTTATAAATCGAAAGCCAAAATGTCCCAGCAAAATGTACAAAAAAATCTGTTATACATGAGCTTTAGAGATTAGTGAAGTCGAAGTTGAGAATGGTAATCAGTTTTGTAAAAAAAAAATATTATAGGCTTTTGTCTGTGACTTGTCGTGTCGGCGACTTGTCTTTGTCGATCAGTTGTCGTGTCGTTGAATATTTTTTTGTCTGTCAGTTTTTGTCTGCGAGTTGACTTTCGGTCAGTTGTCTGTCAGTGAGTTGTCGCACAACGGACACACACACGCACACACACCCGGCAATAATGTCTGGATCCGCGCATGAATACAAATCTACCAAATATGAGAAAATCTTGCCTTGTTTGGAAATCTTGGATGCTTTTCTTTTTTCCATAAATAATTCAGTGCCCGGATGAAGCAGCTGCTGAAGCAAGTGTGTCGTAAAATTCGTCAATATGTGAAATTCACACGGTAAGTATAGAGGCCCGCCGGGACCAACACTGGGATCCGGGAGCAAATTATATGAGCATTACACAAGAGACCGTTTTCTTTATAATCACATAAATTTTGCAAATTTTGATGATATTTCTATGATATTAGAATTTTTCTGTGATTCTTTGTCTGTGATAAAACAAAATAACTGCATAGACTTCATATGTATCGTCGAGCATCCTAACATCGTGGGAATTCCAAGTTCGTGGCTTCCATTATTCTCGTGACCTCTCGCCTCGCGTGTTACTTTTGCGCGTGCCAGCTACGTCAAAAAGTGACAGCGGTTTGTTTACGTTGAGTTCAAGAAGGTTCAATCAAAATGCGCTTCAAACAGGTAAGCCAGATTAAATTTACTACTCACCTCTCTAAAATAATGATAATTTACTATTCCCTTTTGATAGCGCGTGAAAAATTCCCGCTATAAAGCTCCAAAGTATTGCACCAGGTTTGTTTGTTTACAGAGCAGACGATGTGACCTTTCCAAGGCCGGATATGAAAGCGAGGCTGTAATTTTAAGGCCATGTAAATTTAATTTTTCGTTTTAATTGACTAGATATTTTAGCAGTTTTCTAAATAATTTCAATTAGTTTGCAATCGAATATCACCTAGTTAAATGTGTAAAGACAGCTCAAGCAACCATATTTTGAGTGTGGTATGCTATATAGGCCCATTGAAAGGACACCCTTTTCACTATTATTGATATACACTGTACTTACCATAGAAAGTTAACATAGTGGCATGTTTGTTTTCCTAAGAAATATAAGGTGAGTATATTTCTTTGTTTTGATTGGTTACACAGATTTAAGGTGAGTATACTGTTTCCTTTTTTTTGCAGGGTAAGTTATGAGTCCTCTCTTTTCATTTCAGCCCATACCTCAGCATGTTGTTTCAAGGAGGCAGTATTCACCAACATCCCTTACAAAGGCATACTTAGCTGTCAAAGAAGACAGTCTGAGTGTCTATAAAGCATCTAGAGTTTACAGAGTTCCAGAGCAAACTCTTCGTGATCGTGTGAATGGCAGAATCAATATTGATACTGTGACTACTGGCCGCATTCCTGTCCTTTCCCTTTCAGAAGAAGAAAAGTTAGCGTCTCATTTACAAGTCATGGCCAAATATGGTTATGGGTATATCAGACAGGAGGTGTGTGACATTGCCACAGATTATGCTATCCAACTTGGGAAACGGACAAAGGAGAATCCCTTCACTTTGAACTGGTTCAATAAGTTTATTAAGCGTTGGCCACAGCTTCGGGTATTGAAACCAAGAGGATTGGAAAAAGTTAGAGCTAAATCAGCTTCAGCATCTGTAGTATGTGAATACTTCCAGGAACTTGAAATAACTCTAGACAAATACAACCTTAGGGACAAACCCCACTTGATCTATAACATAGATGAGAAAGGTGTTATGCAAAATCATACCCCACCTTCTGTTGTTGCTGGCACTGATTTTCATCCGCCATCAGTAGTTTCACAGAAAGGACAAACAACTACAATAATTGGGTGTGGCTCGGCAAGTGGTGTAGCTGTTCCTCCTTTCTTTGTCTTCGCGGGAAAACGATTTGTTCCTGACCTCATGAAGAATTCATCACCGGGAGCTGATGGCATGATGTCTGATTCAGGATGGGTGAATACAGATGTTTTTAGATATTACATGCAGCATCATCTTACAAAGTTCTTACCCCAGCGAGATAGTGAACAACACCTTCTTATCATTTTGGATGGTCATAAATCCCATATATCTCTGGATCTTGTAGAATGGGCAAAGCAGCAAAACATCATACTCTTCATTTTACCAGCTCATTGCTCACACATTCTCCAACCTCTTGATGTCGGTTGCTATGGACCTTTTCAGAGAATGTATAATTCAACCTGTCATAAATTTATGCGAGAAACATCAGCTAGTATAACCAGGTACAATATTTGTGAATTATCTTGTAAAGTCTATTCTAAAGCATTATCAGCAGACAATTTGCACTCAGCCTTCATGAGGACTGGTATATATCCGCTAGACAGCACAGCCATCAATAAAGAAAGTTTAATACCAGCTGAAGTATTTTGCATTGCAAGTGAAAGTGACAAACAAGGTTTAAATATTGAAAATAATGAATTGCATAGTGATAGCTCACAAGCAGATGTATCTCCTGATGTAGTTGGCTTGAATACTACTGTAGATAAGCAGCTAAATGAAAATGATGCAGTTTATGATGATGATATTTTTGACTCCAAACTGAAACAACTATTGGATACTAAAAGGCAGAAGGATGAAAACATTAAGAAAAGGAGAAATGTTAGTGAAGTTGTGGCAGGAAAACCTATAACAGAAAGTCCAATTCAGTCTAATTTGGCTAGCTACAGAGAACAATCAACATCAACTTTGAAGAAACAAAATGTCAAAAGAAAGCATGCAAGTAGTGTCTTAAATAAGGGTAAAACTCTTAAGTCAAGCAAAAAATCCAAGTCAAGCACCGAAAAAGGTCAGAAAAAAATAAATAAATCAAGAATAGTGCAAGCATCCCCAAAGCCTGGAACATCTTATGTATATATCGATAATGAAAGTTCACAAAGCGAGGAGGAGGAGGAAAATATGCCTGAGTCAGAAAAGTGCTGTGTGTGCAAACGTTACCAGCCAAAAGAATTAGTTCAATGTGTGTCACTTGTTTTTACAAAGTGGGCTCAGTGTACATTGTGCTCCCACTGGGTTCACCTTGTATACTGCAGTGATAAGAGATGTGTAAGGAGTGGGGATCCATTTTACTGCATTCATTGTTCCCCTGGCTCAGAAGAGTAACTTCTATATAATTGAGCCATGTAAATAGTGTTTATGATATTTTAAGAGTTTCAAAGTTTTTATATTTTTAAATCTTTCAAAGGTTTTCAATTTGCCAAAGTTGAGTTAATAAGTTACATTAAACAATAATTTTGTTTCATTGGCCTAAAAAAAGTGTCGCTTCAAAAACCGGAAGTTGGAGTAATTTGACATGGAAACTTTACCACGAACTTACAATACGGATGCTTTTTGGTGCTGAAGGATAGCTATGCAATAAAAAGGTAAATTATTTATCATTATTCCATATATTTTTGTTTTTGGTTATCCTAGGTACATTGTGCAATGACAGATAAAGGTTTCTACGACAGAATTGATAAGGCCCGTTCATTGTTTACATCACGTGAAGCCGTCACGCGTTATTGCCACGATATTAGGATGCTCGAGGATACGGTCGGGTATGAAAGCCATGTCCGCGCCGCGCTGCCGCTCCGAAATCGGCCGCGCCAGAAACATATTTTTCTTTTCCCGAAGCACTAAGAGCTGTAATTCCATATATTTTTCGCTCTAAAATCTGCAAATAGTATCATTAACAATTGCCAATAAAAAACTACATTAATAATCCGCAAATAATGATTTCAATGGCGATTTGACATGTGTCAGGGGTATAAAAGCCCCTGCCGCACCGTGCCGTTCCATTTGCGTTAGTGGCAGTTTACTGTATTAATTTTTTTTGACCGTCGATTATTGGAACATTTGTCCTGGGTGCATTTTTACTAGCAATCATGCCAATGGTGATTCTTAGTGGGTGTTTTTGGCATACAATTGAATATAATAATAACAATGATAATAACGCACACACTCAATAGGCCCTTTTACATGCGCTGTTACTGCTGAACAATTAACTGGTCAGTTAAACTTGTTCACGTTCCGCTTGCATCATAATATAATCAAGGGACCATCATTAAATGAATAATTAAGAAACCCATATATATTCCTGACATTGATCAATAATAGAACCAAACAAGCTCATTAAAGATGTGCACATGCCTTTACTCTTATCAATTAGTGCGATTAACGGATTCTGCGATTAACATCTTCTTTAATCATTTATGATGAAAGAATTTTTAAAAATAAGTTTGTTAACTTCAATGTGAACTTCGATAAGTGCGGCATTAATATTATTTATTTATTTATTTATTTATTTATTTATTTATTTATTTATTTATTTATTTATTTATTTATTTATTTATTTATTTATTTATTTATTTATTAAAGTTAAAGCATAGCTAATGCGCGGATGCGACGGCTGGTCTGCGCCTTTGCTTTTTCATAAACCCCCACAACATTAGCAATATTAGCAATGCTTTTACTTCATATGTTTGGTTTAAACTTTATTTCTTTGTATAAATGCACAATAGCAAAAATTACAAGCACTAAAATGAATAGTTACAAGTTTTATACAAAAGGGATTCAGAAGAAAGTCTTTTGACTTTTGTGAACTGTATCCCTTCATATGTTTGATCCCCTTGTCGGCCAAGACGAGTCTGCACATATGCACAGTCTCGCCATAGCCTCTACGGCTGGTTTATACAATATGATAAAATATTTACCGTGTCGCTCATCTGAAGAAACTAGCTAGAATATGGTTATATTACTAGACAGATATATCGTTCGTACATCATAAATTTGTTCACAGTGAAGGCTCAGACATGCTTGCGCATACGCACAGTCTCGCCAGAGCATTTACTGCTTGTTTACTGAATGCGAGAGCATTTTATCAATGGAAATGACGCCTTTCCAGAAATTTAGAACCAAAATGAAACTTCGAAAACAAATATGAACCTCAGGGTTTTAGGGCAGTGAGTTCGCACAGTTTCGCCTAAGCTATATATTAACGTTCATTTTGAGCGAATCCTGACTATTTACGTTCGTTGTGCTGTGAGGAACTCCTTGTTGCAAAACTTGTTGGAGTTCTTTTAGTGTTTTGTCATCGTCAAGTGAATACTATATTGGCTGTGTGTGACTCCATTATCTCTCTTGTTACTACTCTGTTGCCATAGGACGAATTTGTTGGAGTCAAGTTTGATGTCGTATTGTTTACCGCTTGTGCAAATGTACGTTCTTCTAACGGTTTTCAGTGCCTACTCTGATGGGTGCGATTGTCGTACTAAATTTGATCCTCACCATAGTTATGATTTGGTTTTGTCTATTTCTCATTCGCTCTATAAACGAGTGATATTCTATGCTGATCAGTGCCTAGCATGTTTTTGACATCTGGTTCAGTGTACGCTTTGTTAATGCCCTTTACTGTACCTTTGCTTCGATGTTGATTGACTTTTTGTCTTTGTTGGCTCATTTCATCGAAGTGAGTTTTTTCATTGTTGTAGGTTGTTTTGTTTTGGTCTTGGGTGTGGTACTGATTGTATCGATTCCTGATCTTTGCACCCTGACTTACTTTGCTTTGGGTAGAATCACCATTTTGAGCGAAGGCTCAATATTTGCGTCTGGTTGTTTTGTTTCTGTTTTTGTGTAGTTCCATTGTTGAATCCATTAGTGTATGGGTGTGTATCTGATTCTACTTTAGGTTGGGGGACAGGGGGGTGTTTTTTTTTTCATTTTTGGAACGAAGGGTACTGATGTCTTGTTTGGGTGGGGAGGCGTTTTCTCATTCTATTCACTGTATTCCAATCAGGCGACATTGATCTGCCCGTTTTTGATGGAGTCAGAAACTTATAAACTTATACATGTATTTATATTGTGAATGCATTTATATTGTGACATACAGTACTTTTCCTGTAAACACAACAGGTGTCAAATCTATATAATGACCGTAAAGCATACAAAAAGGGCCCATTGAGTGTTTTTGATTTTGTTTTGCCGTTTTTATAAACGAAAATAATATTTCCCATAACATGTAAAGAACATTAAGAACCATTGTTCGTTCTTATCCACGTCTCTAGTTTAAAAAAAACATAATACGCGGGACCTCGGGTCAGCTAATTTTCAGATAACTGGGAAATACTAACTAATGCAAGAAGCACGGCACAAGATACTAGATACAAGATACAAGAACCTTTATTTAAAGTCGGCATTCAGTTTTAACACATCAAACATTAGCCATCAAGGCTATTTTACCGACAAGCAAAGTGAAAGACTGTACAAGTATAAACATATATTAAACAAATCACAGGAAATTTGGGTTAATATCACAGAAATTTACATTGCTATAGCACAGATAATTATAAATTAAGATCATATGTAAGATAAAATCTTATAAAGATAAAATTTTATAAACTCATAATTTTTCTATTGTTAAAATTATATAATTAAATGAGCATACAAAAGATCCTTCTCTGGGATCTATCTAGGGGAAGTAATTGACGAAACTCCTAAAAGGGGGTCAAGAGACCCTGACCGCCATGATGGCTGGTTTCAAGGTTCTTAGGCGAAAGACGAAACCTAGATAGGGCGCAGCTAGACCAAAAAATTAGCTCAGTGGAGAGTAGACATCCAGATTATTTGGGAAAACATTTTTTACATGTAATTCTCATCCGAAAAAATATGCTGTTGGTACTCAAAAGAACCGTCTCAATGAGATGGTCCTTTTGAGCACCCAAAACACATGCTTAAAATTGGTGAGAAAAACATTTCAAATTTACGCTTATAAAATTCCTGAACTGGAACTATGGATTGTAGTGGCACTTAGGAAGTTTAAGCAAAGAAGCAAAATTAAACAAGATTATTAAAAATGAAAGAGTTAAACAAGAAATTTGTAAAAGCAAAGCAAACTGGAAATAACATGCAAAATAAAAGTTAAGCAAAGCAAAGCAAAGCAGAGCAGATAAACAACTTATATAAGCAAAAGCAAAATAAAACTGATTAACTTTTGCACATTGAACATTTGCACGAAGAGACGCTCCATGTGTTGACCAGCCTCCTGAACTCCTTAAAATCTTCAACTTTGCGAAGATCATTCGGGAGGCTGTTCCAAACACCAGCTGCCTCGTAGTAAAAAGAAGATTTACCGTACTTTGTGGTACGCACTCTCATGGCACATCTACCAGGTTGTCATATCTGAAGGAGTAGATAGAATTTTTATAAGATAAAAGGTCCTGCAAATAGACAGGTGACATTTTATGGAGAATCTTAAAAGTTTCAACAGCAATTAATATAATTCTACTGATATGAAGTGTAGGCATGTTAACTCTTTCAAGTAGAGTTTCATAAGAGCTGTCGAAGTCATTAAAAACTAACCGAAGTGCCCTGTATTGGAGTTTTTCCATCTTAGCAGAGCTAGTTTTCGAGCAAAAGTGCCACACAAGTGGACAAAAATTTCAACTTGATCTTATAAAAGATTTATAGATTAAAGTTTTTGTTTCAATAGTCAAGAATTTGCTAAGACGTAATAAAACATTAATTTGTCTTGCAGCTTTTTTACAGATATTTGAGACATGAAGGTCAAAATTTAACAGATAATCAATGGTTACACCTAGGAGTTTTTGGATTTCTTTTGCTCCGGTATTCAGTTTAATTTACTGTTGAGTCCTTATCCTTGCTTTATCTCCTTGTTATATCTTGATTTATATGTTTTAGGAGATGATGCATTGATAAGTTAGGGGTCTTTCATGCAAACCAAATATCTATGTGTCTTGATCCACATCTGAATTAAGGGTGAGGTTGGCGCCGTTAAACCGGTTTAAGCCCTCCAGTAAAATATTTTAGTGACCTTTCCAAGGCGATACTTCTTTTGTGGATCTTTTATATTTTTGTTCTGTCTTGTGTTTGCTATGTCTTTGTGCGCGTCTGTTCATATGTGCTTTGTGGTCACCTGCTGGGAAAGGGCTGACCTCTTGGCTCTCGTTTGTGGTGTCTACTGTGAGTTTGTCACTTTCCGATTGGTATCCTGGGTCAGGTGTGGTACTTGATTGTATCGATTCCTGATCTTTGCACCCTTACTTACTTTTACAGAGTCTTCACATTTGATATCTGTACCGTTCAGACAGAGACTTTTGCAATTCTCAAATCCAGACTTTCCAAGCATAATTGCTTGGAATTTGTCTGGATTTGCTTACATTTCATTATTTCGGAACCACTCAATGCATGTGGCGCTCTCATCAACTAGAACCTCTTTAAAAACATTTAGATTTTTATGACTGTAAGAGACAGTATTGTCATCCGCATAATCGTATATTGATGCCTTTTTCTTAAAATAAAATATATCATTCATAATATCATTCATCACGGCGCGGCAGGGGCTTTCATACCCCTGACACATGTCAAATCGCCAGTATAATCATTATTTCGGTAAAACTAATGTATTTTTTCAGTGGAAATTGTTAATAATACTATTTGCAGATGGTAGAGCGAAAAAATATGGAAGTGCACATCTTTGTTCTTCGGGAAAGGAAAAATATATTTCTGGCACGGCAGATTTCGGCGCTGCAGGGCTGCGGGGTCATGACTTTCATACCCAACCAAATACCAGTCTGTTAATGTGCACAAAGTTTGAAATCTGAGGACAGATAGTTCTGTATACCGGGTGTTCTGGCCCAGTAGTCGAGTGTCTAAATAAAATCAATATGTTGCAGTCTGGGCCAGAACACCCGATATACAGAACTATGCGTACATTATGAAACATTCGAATAACATTAAAAATGCTCCGTCCTCAGATTTCTAACTGAGTGCTGAGTGAAATTCAATCATACTTATACATCATATTACATGCATGTATATGGGTTAGAGGCATTTCTCTATACTATAAAGATGAAAAAATATGCAAGAAACATGATAAAGGAGAGCTCTCCAAAGCCATTTAAAATGCTGAAAACCGTCTTGCTTCTGGGGGCTTCGCCCCACTGAGCCCCATACTAGGGCTTTGCCCTGGACCCGCAGGGGCCTAGGTGGCCCCTTGACCCCTCGCCAAAATTGGTGCTCCTCAAAGGGACAATGTCTGGATCCGGTCCTGCCAGTCCAAAAAAGGGGCTTCAGTGACATCAGTATCAACGGAATTTGCCTTATTTAACTGAAGTTCAATGGGATATATCTGACCTACAATTTGCTCAAAGTAAGGGTGATCAATATCAAGCAAAAGCTTTATAAAAATATCATGATAAAATTGGTCTCGGATTCCGGACGTTGGTACCGGCTTTTATTCTGTGGATAAAATATACGAAACGTGATATAAGGATGCACCGTTATAAATAGTAAACAAAAAAATTTAGCTGCGTATTTTCGTTTTTGATGCCGAAAATGAACAAATAGATCTTTTACATCATACTATGGGAGAATTGGGTTATTTTTTCGCTGTATTAGTGATTTTCTTTCTGTGTATCAACGCATCCATTAAGTGCGGTAAGGCATAATATATCTATAAATTTCTAAAATCCGACATCACCACTAATTCGTAATTTACCTGTAGTGTAGAATTGTTGTCGGACTCAGATGATTTGATTTGATAGAACTTTATAAACCAGCATGTGGGCGATTAAAAGCTCTTAAACTGTACACCAAACAGAAGTGACACCACACCGAATTGAAAATGATGTGAGAGAAATGTAGATCTATGTCTAATAACCGGTCCATAAATTTACCGAAAATCAGGCCAATTACCAAACCGTGCCTGAAAATGGTAACTGGTCAACCTGTACCTAAGTCAACTCTTACCTTAGTCAACTCGTACCTTAGTTTATTACCCCCACGTAGGCAGCAGATATAGGTTTGGCATTGTGTGTCCATCTTTTCATCCATCCTTCCATACATGTGGGGGTGGACAGGGGGCGGGAAGAGGAGTGTAGGGGGCAGGGAGTTTGTAAAGATTGGGGTAAGAGTCTGCTCACATCTAGTTTGTTGTTGATCTACCACCATATAATGTCTGATCTATGTCTTCACTGTTTGCATTCCGTCACATATTACATATTCAGGGCTTCCGTTAGGCGGACGTACACCGTATATTACGTCCAAAAATCGGCTGCGTACGCCGAAATTACACATCAAAGACGTACCACGGACTTCTGAAAATTCCTTAGTACGGCCGAAAATGGATATCGAGACGTCCTGTCGGCAGAAAAAACCCGCCCACATTTACCAGATTACGTGATATATGTCCCGCCTTCGTATTGGAAACTCATTTATTTTGTTTATTGACCACGCTAGGACCTCCCACTTGACTAATTTTGAGAATTTTATTGACAGTCAGTGTCACGTGTAGGCTTCAGTCGGAAGGGTAATTATAAAAGCGTGTCATCCAACAGGTGTGAAATTTTACAGCGACACATCTTGACAACTAGAAACCATTCCCGCGAGACGGACGTCCAGTCCCTGAGCAATAAAGCGAAACTGCCAACAGCCCTATCACTATCCGTTTTGTTTGATGTGCCGACGTGACACTTTGCACGCTTGTGAAATAACTTTTATAAACTCTACACGTCTGCGTCGAATTAATTGTGTAGATCCTGCGCATGCGATAATTTAGTACTTGAACGCTCCTTCTACACAGGCACTACACCAACGAACATACAACATATTAAAAACGAATGTTGTTTTGTTGCAATTTTTACGCTGTACAAGTACAAGCTTATAAAAAATAATTGTTACACAAAATAAGTACAAGCTTTTAAAATAAAAATTGCTACACAAACACTCTCCCAAACAAATCTATCTATCTACCCTACCCTATCCTACCCTACCCTACCCTACCCTACCCTACCTTACCTAACCTAACCTTACCTTACCTTACCTTACCTTACCCTACTCTACCTAACCCTACCCTACCATACCCTACCCTACCTATCTATGCATTGTAAGGAACAAAGAATGATCTCATTCTGTATAAGTACAAGCTAATTAAAAATAATTGTTACACAAATAAGAACATGCTTTTAAAATTAAAATTGCTACACAAACACCCTCCCAAACAAATCTATCCACCATACCCTACCCTACCATTCCCTACCCTACCCTACCTAGCCCTACCCTGCCTTGCCCTACCCTACCTAACCCTACCCTGCCCTACCCTACCTAAACCTACCCTACCCTACCCTACCCTACCCTACCCTACCCATCTTGTAAGGAACAAAGAATGATCTCTGAAATATATATCTTATTTTTAAAAGCCAGTTTGGCAATCCGCCACACCATGACGGTATCACAGAAAAAAAGTGGGACTTCCAAAAAAATTCAATGGGACTTCCAAATTTCAAGGGTAGGAAGTCTGGACTTCCTGGATTTGAAAGTTAATGGAAGCCCTGCATATTCATCCGCTTTGGGAGCTTGAATCTCGGCAGCACCATACCAGAGGTGTAAAAAATGGTATTAGCAGCTCCTTTGCTGACGCTCGCATATAAGGGATTGTGCTAGGAAGATAGAGTAGGGCAGGCAAGTATCTGTTTAAAAGATATTGTTATGTCGCAGTAAAAGCTCTACAGAGCTTATTAGGGGTGCAACGATACGCCAAAGAGCATATTGTGATATGGAAAACCCTTATTACAATACCTATTGCGATACACCTGGTAACTTTATTTCTGTCTATAACTGCCCCTAGTTCAGTATTATAATATAATTCAAGGGTCATGAAATTGGCACACACTGTCATATTTTCAGCTACTCCTTGTGTCCCTCGGCTGCTTTTCAGGTAGAAGTGATCAAATTTTTGCTTTTCCCTTTTAGATATTTCACTTCAATAATTCCTGATCGTCATCCGCCATCTTTTTTGAAACCAAAAGTAGCTGTTTCCTGTTGGTCTAATTTGCAACATGAACAGATATGTACAGGTTTTATCAGTGAAGGCAGAAGCATTGGTATTTGAAATGCGGAAATAATGTAAAGGGGGAGATAGAAAATGTGTAAAATATCCACAAACAATATGTTATGGCTCACATTGATGTCTAAACATCTCCCAATGCCTGAAAGACGGCAGTATGCTGTTAGACACAGTCATCGTTTGTGTCAGTTCGTGTCACAAATTATACCACAGCGTATTTTTGAAGGTGCTACAATTAACCGAAATCATCAGGAAAAATGTAGGAAATCGCCAATTTATTGTCAATTTATTGCCATAATATGATTAGAATTAGTATAATAAATTGATTTCTACTTTGAATTATAATATGCCATGAATAATGACTACTAATTTATTAATTTCAACAATATATCTACATCTCCATATTTTATTGATGATTTCAGTGAATTCGCCCTGGGCTGGGTTAAAAGTGAAATTATTTTTTATTCTTTATCATTTTGAAGCATAGGTTTTCTTATTATTAGACCAGTTCTTGTCATATTATGGTCAACAATAAAATGGTGATGTCCTATTGTTCTCTCGTGATTTCTCTTTGTGCTGCATCAGTGACCTATTTTAATAGGTCACTGGCTCCATTTTAAAATGAAATTATTACAGGTACATGGTTTCATTATATTTTTTAAGTAGAAATAAGTTTATCAAACTAATTATTATCATATTATGACATTAAATTGACAATGAAATGGTGATTTCCAATTTATTCTGGTGATTTCCTGGTGATTTCGGTTAATCGCCGGACCCTATATTTTCCTTTTTTTGCTACTTCCGGTTTTGAAAATGAAGTCTTTAGATGAAAGCTCCTGGTGCAATGAAGTTAAAAGAATTTTGAAACAGTATGATCTTCCAAGTGCATATGAATTATTTGTAAATACACCTTCAAAAGAGAAATGGAAAACTTTGCTAAATTAAAAAATGAACAGTTACTTGGAAACCGTCTGGGAACAGGAAATCTACAGTAAGAAGTCTTTGAAGTATCTTAACCCGCGTTCAGTCACAGTTGGAAAGCTTCATATGTGCTGGTCAAGTGTTAGGCATAATGTTCGAGATAACAGAAGGGCAGAACTGAAAGTCAATGTACTGACGGGCGCATACATACTGCAGGCCAACAGATCATGCTTTAATCAATATGCGGTAGACCCATCTTGTAAATTGTGTCTGAAAGAACCGGAGGATAGAGAGCACTTCATAGCCAGATGCGATTCACTGGAACATGTGAGGAAGCCGTATAGACAGAAATTCAATATGATATTTAATAACATTATTCCAAGTCAAAGTATTGACAGTATAGTTTTTACCAAATTGGTTCTGGACTGTTCTATGGTGGTACATGGAGATGTGTTGGAAAAAATTGATTCACATAAAGTTGAGCTGTATAGCAGAGAACTGTTATCAGAATTGCATTATACAAGAATCGGCTTGTTGAATAAACAAGAAGGGAAGACAGCGGGGCAACGGTCGTAGAGGTTGGAAATTGACCTTCATTCTTTTACAAGACACCAGGATTTTAGCTTTGTATATAATGAACTTTTAATGTACATAAACTTTTAAACTATATTCATTACGCCCTTTTACGCCTCATAAGAGGTGGTGCATCGACAAAACATCGGTGGATATCTACGAGATACAGATACAGAATGACTCGAATTGCGGGCAATTTCGAAGCCAATAATGGATATATTCTTGCAAATTTTAGATGAAAACTGGCTGGATGATGCATATTGTAGGCTTATGTACCGGTACAGCCAAAAGTGTATCGCGATTTACCGGTATATTGGTATATCGCTGCACCACTAGAGCTTATGTTGTCTGTTTCAAATATGCGACGTTAAATAAAGATTCTTTTAATTCTTCTTAGTCTGCACAGTTCATATATATAAGAATATGCCATTTTAGGGTCCAATTCGGTACTGCATAGTGTGCACCATAAGAGCCATGTGTCAATATGCAATTTTCGGGCCTGATTCAGTCAGATTCGTTAATTTGGCCTGATTTGGTAGGTTTACGGACCCTTAAGGACATATGCTACTAAATACTTCCCACATTGAAATATTTTAAATACTTTGCATACAGTTTGTTTTATGCATGGGCTATCCATTTATGAAATAAAAAGGATATGTCACCGTGCTTATTTTTTCGGAATCTCATATTGAAGTTTACAGCATTTGACCAATTTTCTAGAAATATAAAATAATAATACTAGTCCTAATTATCGAGCTAAAACGGTTGTAATCTTCACCCAGCTTCTTTCTTTTAACTTAAATTACTGCCCATGACCTCAAACTTTTAAGAAAATGTGCATGTTTACTTGTTACCCCATGCTGTGACAAGATACTGCATGATATATTTTGGCAATTCGTCGAAAAATGGAATTTGTTTTTAGAATAAATCATGTATTAAAAAATCTGACATTGAAAATCTTGAAAATTTAATTTTTGCACAGCAAAGGCGTTTATCAGAGTTACGCACATCTTTACAAAAACGTAACTATCCTGATACATTAATAACCGAAGGTTTTAAGAATGCAACATCAATACCAAGAAACTTAATATTAACAACAACAGAAAAGAAAACTGAAGACATACTTCCATATGTATCAACATATAATCCAAATAATACAGAAATGTTTGGAATTCTAAAAGGAAATAGTCACATTTTAACCAATGACCAAACTATGCGTGAAGCACTTTCAACAACAAAAATGATTAAAAGCAAGCGACAACCCCCAAATTTGAAGAAAATTTTAACTAAAGCAAGATTTGCTGATCAAGCATCAAGAACTACACAAAAAGTCTTCAGGTGTAAACGCCCCAATTGTGCCCTCTGTAATTATTTAGCAGAAGGCCAATCATTTAACTTCAACGGCAAAATATTCTTTGTGAAAGAAACCATGTCATGTGACGTGAAAAATGTTATTTACGCCCTCCAATGTAATGGCTGCCAAGAATATTATATAGGGCAAACGGGGGATAAACTACGCAGTAGGCGAACCGTACATGCACAACAAATTAGAGACCCTTCAACAAGACAGCTACCTTTAAGTGGACATATTGATATTTGTTGTCAAACTGACCCAAAGTTCACTATGTTCCCATTCTATAAAATGCATTCTGAAAGTATTTCCGCCAGGTTGGCTAAAGAGAAACATTTTATTAAATGTTTTAACCCAAAGTTAAACACTCTATGAGCGTACAATTAAGTAACGTCAACTCTCGTCGCATAACGAGACGTCGTGACGTTACGACGTTACTAACGTCACTAAGCAACAGTCCTGATGAGCTGAGCGAAACGCGTTGACACATTGTTTAAAATAGTTGTAATTAAAACAAAAACATGTGACGTCAACTTATTTTTTCAATATATATATATATACTGAACCACACTTCTAACGCAAAATCAAACAGAATCTTTAATATAACATATATTGTTCATCCACTGTAACGCAATTTTATCAAAAATTAACCCTTAAAGTGCCAAGAGAAAAATGCATCTGAAAATGTCGTCTGCTGAAGTCGTCTGCTGCAAATAAATGCCTAACATTACTGACGAATTAAGTATAGAAGCAAACAACTTGGACCCAGAACAGACTGCTCCTATAGGAGCAGTCTGCTCTGGGTCCACACTGTTTGCCATAGATTCTTAAAAATTTCAGCTGACAAGAAAAGCAGATGACTTTTGTTGCGATTGGGACATTAAGAGTTAAAACACTTATTTATAAAAATGAAAGTAGAACTTCATCGGTCAATTTTTTCCTTTTAATCATAACCTGATTTGGTGAATGTCTGCCATAGCCCATGACCGGTACAATAATTCTGACAGGACCTCGTATATTAATTATTGTTACATTCCTGAAACATTTTGCGTTGGAAGTGTGGGTCAGTATATATGAAATCCTCCCTTTCAGACACAGATTCGAGCAGCAATGATGAGAAGCCAATGTACATGCAAATATTTTCTACCCACCAACATTGGGAAGGATCCTATATCTACAATTCCTCCTCCTATTACTGTTATCTATATGCACATTCAGAGCATAACCTGAGGAAGGGAGTTGTTCTTGCAACCTTTAGAGATAAACAAGGGGCTACTATAGAACTTGAAGGTGTGTATTAGTCCCTTACAATTCCTCCTCCTATTACTGTTATCTATATGTGCATTCAGAGCATAATCTGAGGAAGGGAGTTGTTCTTGCAACCTTTAGAGATAAACAAGGTGCTACAATAGAGCTTGAAGGTGTGTATTAGTCCCTTACAGTAGGGAGCGCAGTGGCTCAGTGGTAGAGTGCTTGACTCGAGACCGAATGGCTGCTGGTTCGAGCCTCACCAGTGTCACTACTTTGTTGTCCTTGAGTAAGACACATTAATCCTAGCTTAGTACTGGTTCAACGGAAAGATTGTTGATGGGGCGTAATGAATCAAATCAAACAAACAAACAAAGCAGGGGTTTGGTTCAGATGTATAGAGCGGGGTTCGATGTGCTGATTTTACCATATTTTTTATATGCATATTAGAGCAAAACTAATGATATACTTGAATAGCATATATATGGCGCCCAGCCAAAAATATTCCATTTTGGCGTAACATTTACATGTAAAGTTTTCTCACAAATTAAAACACGGGTCCATCCCAATATTATCCCTGCAAATGAGGGCTCAAGTGGACCACCATGGATCCATCACTGGAAAGTCATAGGTCCAAATATTAAAGCAACATTTTTGAGCATTAAAATTGTGATTAATTTCTTATCCATCAGCTTAAACATATGTTTAGGGTTCTCAAAAGAACTGTCTCATTGAGACGGTTCTTTTGAGTACCCTCAACATATATTTTGGTTGAGAAATAAGGAAAATATTTTACAAATACAAACTCTTATTTGGATGCCTGGAAGGTGTTATAACAGGCCTTACTGGCCATATTTTGTTTGTTTGATTTGATTCTTTACGCCCCATCAACAATCTTTCAGTTAAACAGGGATGTGTCTTCCTGGGCTGAACCAGTACTAAGCTAGGATCAATGTGTCTTGCTTAAGGACCACAACGCAGTGACGCTGTGCTTAGGCCATATAAAATCCCTGTGTTTAGGGTAACCCGACCATACCTAAATTTACTAGTGAAACCCAGAATTTTTTTCAGGTTTCCTGAAAAATAATATTTTTTTATGCATTTTGAAAGGCGAAATGTCTCTCAAATTGCATAAAATTATATTTTTTTCCAGAAAAAAAATAACTAAAAAAATATGAGCCACAATCTGTAAAACCCAGCCTTAATGATGAAGTCGTCAATATTTGGTTAATTACACATACTTAATCTACAAAGTGTTAACAATTATTCTGCAACTTTTATGAAGTTGTCTTCATTATTCATGGAACTATGGTCTTTTGAAATTATACACTGTCTTAACTTTAACACGCAATGCCAGAAACGTCATGACGTTACTAATGACGTCAAAGTTAACTTCCTGATTTGTGAGTGAATGAAAGACACACTATTTCTTGCTAACATTCGTTTTTATTATACATAGCATGTGTGTTATGGAATTTGCAGAAATTGCAGAAAAGTTGACACTGATTCATTTTTGCCTAGAATTTGCATGATCTAGCGCACTCAGAGACGAGCTTGTTTTAATATTATGTACTAGTATTTGTAGCCAAATTTTGTCAGAAAAAATAAGGAAATCACACTAGTGTTAGAGTTGAAATTTTAAGACATTAAAATAGGCTTAGATAAACAAAATTTTAGCGTAGAATTGTGAATATTTTCTTTCCCGTCAGTTTTAACATGTGTTTTGGGTGCTCAAAAGAACCTTCTCATTGAGATGGTTCTTTTGTGTACCCACAACTTATATTTCCGTTGAGAAATAAGAAAATCATTTTTTTGGGTACGCACTCATAACTAAAGTCCTGATTAAATAAGCTGATACATTAAAAGACAAGTGACATAAATTTTCTTGTTCTATTCTAGGAGAGCCTGTCAGACAAAGTGACCTTGAGCTCAAGTTTACTGTCCACGCAATGTTCAACAATGTGAATAGATTCCCTCTCAACTTCACTATGCAAGGCACATTGTCCAATGATAGGCCAGGTGGACTGTGGACTTACAAAGCAAGTGTTCTGGTGCCAAACTCTGGGATATTTGGTTTAGTGTCATTCCAACAGTGTATGTATGCCACTCTATGATCTTCTATGGGAAAGCAGCCATTTTTTCTCTAGAAAGTGGTCATGTTTCATATCAAATCAAAGGGATTGAAGAGTAAATCAACATGCAAGCACAAAATAGGCCCTTACACCCATCACTGACTCCTTAGAAGGGGCCACTGGTGTCAAAAGACATGTCAGGCCTGATCTGGGCCTAAGCTGTTTGCAAAGTGGTTATCAGATGACACTAGCAAACAAAGAGTTAAAAGAGCTGAAAGTTTTCAGGATTAATCCTGAATTCAGGATTTTGAGGCTGACTTTCCATAGAAAGTCAGCCTCAAAATGCTGAATTAGGCAGATTATAATAGCTTCTCTGATTAGTTTTCAGATTATCTTAACACAATTAATCATTTAAATTAAATTTATTTACCAGGCCGTGTAACGCAGTCTGTAACATGTCTGACAACAGATGCAAATCTTACTGCAGATCCAGGGGTTGCAAGGTCGATCCTGGCCTGGTCCCATACTTTACTGGAGATTGATTATGAAATAATTTCTATGGTTATTCTCGTCCCTACCGCTGAATCATTCAAGAAAGATTGTTGTCAGTTACAAGCTAAAGTATGTGCACGAAACACTGGTTAACTGCTTGTTCAAGCTTGCCCAGGAAAGAAGTGTGGTTAGGTGAACTGGCAGTCCCGCCATGACCATAGCTGTTGACTTGGGATGTAAAGCAACAAAACAAACAAACAGAACATGAAATTATTCATTTTTGTAGAAATCCTGCAAGTTTAAAAATTAGAATTTCTAAAGTTCAGGATTTTAGAAATTTTGAACTTTCACCCATGCATACAGAGGTTGATGATTGGACAATCTGGTTAACTTTTGGCAAAATTCTAGAAATAGAGGAACCTGCACCAATGCTCATCATTATTGAACTTATTAATGCTTTGTAAACTAATGGATTCTTCCTTCAGGTTTGATACAATAAACCTGGGATAGTGAGTCCATCATATTATCTATATCTATGGGTGTCAGGTTATAATTTTCAAAAAATATGTATTCTTTTGTCTGAAGATCTTTTTTACCTTTACAAACAGTGTAGACCCTGATGAAATGCAGCATTATGCTGCATTTTATCTTTGTCTTCACTGTTTGCAAAAGTACTCGTTAAGGGTTAAACTAGTTGGAAAACAATGATACGATGCGTGGCACTGTTGAGCATCTAAATATCATATTTTTTCCAACAAGTTTAATGAATCACATGTATGTTAGATTTTCCTTATTGTATGGCACTACAATTACGTTGAAATTCCTTTTTTGATGTGAAAATATCAAGAATGAAGATTCTGCCATAAATAAATAGGAAGTTGTTATGGGTGTCATTACATAAAGTTGCCTAACTAATTTGCAAATTAAATACATGTACAGTGTATTACCAATTTTGACACATGACATTATCATACTGCCAAATGGGACATATGATAAAAAGTATTTCTTGAAATAAGGCCCATGTTTAAATACCTTATGGGCAGGCATATGGTTAAGCACAAACTTAACATTCCGTCATAAATAATCATCATAAGCTCCATCCACTATGAATAATTATATAAAGGAACTTTCACATTTGGACATGGAACAGAATTACTTGTTAGGTCCACTAGTGTAGGATCATATCTACTCATATTTCCACAAGAAAACAAGGTAGATCCTGATTACGGTAAATCTTGTATTAGTTCGTACACTCGAATAGTTCGTACACCATAAATTATTCATGACAGGTCAGCTCAAAATGTCATGTATTAGTTCGTACAGTGATCATTTTTCCTATTTGTAATTTTTAATAGTTCGTACACAACGTTTTTTCCGTTCATTTGGTCAATCAGTGTGTCTGTCTACGATGCTTTCGTTTTTCGTCAAGCACGTCAGTTAACAAACATATCAGCGTAACAGGAGCGTTTCGCCTGTCAGTACGATCGTCAATGTCGCTTATGCGTGTGCATCCAGCATTGATGCATGCCAAACTTTTATTCAATGATAAACGCTAGGTTCAATGAACGTCGGACTGATGCAAATCGCGGAGATATTTTGTCCAGTCATGACAAAAATCAAATATATGTACACAACCGAGCGCTCGTGCACACAGTGTCCTACGTGTCCGTGATCATTGAGCCTTTCTGGTCTTTCTGTGTCATAAATATGCCCAAGCGTCTTTTTTTTTGGAATCACTGGATCCGAGCATGATGAAACCATATCGGCTGCTGTTTATCACAAATGTTATCAGCGAAGGCTCAGGGGAGCCTGTTTTTGTGCAATCTCGTCGGGTAACTCAAAGCTTTGGAGTGGATGAAGAATCTAGACACTAACGTACTCCCACTAATTAGCTGTGCTTTAAATGTGCGTGCATCAATTTCATTTCTAAGTTTCACCAAAATGCGCACGCAATAAGCGTAATGAAATAACTATATACATTGTATATCCGATGGAACTTTTTATCAAACAAAGACGACACTGATGAGCCTAGCGCGGCTTCCTCATGAAATTGTATTATGGGTCTTACACATTAAATGATTCATGTGAATCATCACACGTACGCACAGACGCACAAAACCAAGATGAAAAGTGATTTATGCATGCTTCTGCATCATGCTTAACATTGGGCTGTCTATGAAACGAGCCAGCTCATGAGATTATGGTACCTTTCGCACATGCAACCAGCGAAGGCTCATACGAGCCTGCACATCCGCACAGTCTTGCCAGGGCCATAAATGCTCACATACAAGGAATGTAGATGAAGGTTCATGTCTAAAATTAGGCTTATAGTCCCACTAACACCGCAACAATTGCTTGCTTTCAGATAAGAAAAAAATGGTCGAAAAAGCCTCTCGTTTTCCGTCCGTGTTTATTTAAATTTGCAACTTAGTTTTTTTATCCAATTCCGCGAGAAACTTTTTGTATGCAAACAACAAAGGCGCAGATCAGCCAGCGCACCTGTGCAGTTCTACCAATTATCTCTAGAAAGTATGATAGCTAAACCTGCTACGTGCAAAAAATAAAATTCCTGTCAGACATGCGTGCGCGGATCCAGAATGTTTTGTCAGAGGGGGTCCAGCTTTGACGTTTTTTTCGTTTTTTTTTTCGCTTTTCTTCGTTTTTTTAGCTTGACGAGGAGAGCAATGATCCAAATACCCATTTTAGCGGGCCATGAATGGCCCGCCAGCGAAACGCCATTTAAATGGCGTTTCGGTTGCGGGCCGATGAGGGCCCAACATCGAATGCTGGCTTGGTAGCATTGTGATGTAAAGGGGATCCGAACCATTATTGCTAAGGAGCCCTATATTTTTGTAATTTTCCAGGGGGGGGGGGGTCGGGACCCCCTGCCCCCCCCCCCCCTTTGGATCCACACCTGGCGGATCCAATCTATTCCAACGGGGGGGGGGTCGGAATGCTTCTCGATGGAGGTTCGTACCAGTTTTTCTTCTAGGAAACAAATGGCAACTTATGATTTTCATGGGGAGGTCCGGACCCCCTGCCCCCTCTGTCTCCGCCCATATCAGAGTTTCAAACAGTTTGAATTCACATTTTATTAATTTTTCTTTGCTTGGCCTGGTCAATTTACAAAACGTCTGCTAATTGTATCAGATGACGCCAAGGGCAAAGACAGCATAGCATGATCCTTTTTATGATCAAAGAGACCGCGCACATCAATTCCGGCCACGTGTTGTTTTAAAGTTGGGGGTCGCTCGTGATGATGGCCTTGACGCAAGAAAATGTACATTACACATTAAACATTGGCCCAGGCATTATGAACAAGTCGAACAGGGTTCATGCGCGGATCCAGGAAATTTTGTCAGGCGGGGGGGTCGAGGCCCGACGGCCAGAAAACAGTCTGGACAATGTTTTTTTAGTCATCAACTTATTTTACAGTTTACAGAGTGGATCCAATGGTTTAATTACAGAGGGGAGGAGGGGGTCCAAATTCTTCCTGGGGGTGGGGGTGTCAAAAGAAACCCATATAACTTGTGATTTTCCGGGGGGGGGGGGTCCGGACCCCCTAACCCCCTAACCCCCCCTCTGGATCCGCACGTGGGGTCGCCTGACGCCACTGTTTGCTTACAGAATCATGGAATATCAAAATTTAAATAAAACTGAAAAATACCACCCTACGACGACTAAACGGAAAAAAGCTATCCCCTACTGGTCGAGATAGCAAGTGCGGATCCAGAGGGGGGTCAGGGGGTCTGGACCCCCCTGGAAAATCACAAGTTATATGGGTTTCTATTGGGTATTAGCAATTGGACCCCCTGGAAAAAGTTGGACCTCCACCCCCCTGGAAAATGTTGGACCCCCTCTGGAACCTTGAAAAATGATCATAGTTTTCTTCGAAATAAACCATTTGACTTCAGTAAAATAAGCTGAGGACTAAAAAAACGTTGTCAGGGCTTTTTTTTTTGTCAGATTGACCCGAACCCCCCTGACGAAAAATCTTGGATCCGGGCATGGAAAGCAAGGTGTACACGGGATAGCATGGTGTTCAAATAGCAGTGCAAAGACTAGCATGTGCATCCAACCCTGTTTCTGGCTGTAAAAGAGTCAGTCAGCCTCAAATCACGACAGACAGATTTTCTCATGTAATGGCTTTTCCATGGTCAAGCGACCGAAGATGACAAAGTACGGGAATCTGGTTCTACATTGATTGCCATTATCATAATCTTAGAATGCTAACAGCCTAACACCGAGCTATATTGGGTCCGAGCTAACACGTAAGGGGGTGTGCGAACAAGCTGAGCATGTTATGTCGCCACAAGGAACACAACGTATGATGAAGACTCGAACCAACCAACCAACCTATGCAGAAATATAGGTGTTCATACAAAGCCTTTAAATGGAGTAAGCATTCGCAAAAACGTAAGTTGTGGGTCTTTTTACAATATGAAGGCAGAGAAATGTACTACTCTGATTCATGAGAGTTCTGCGTTCCAGTTGTTCATATTTAGAAGTCGCCATTTTCATTTTCAGTTTTCATTCCAAATCAATGAGTGTACGCATATGTCTAACATGTAGGACTGAATGTACGTACATGTATTGTCTTGTCTACTTCTATGCTGCATTTTCGAGGGTTCTAAGAAAATAAGAATCTACATCATGACCAAAAACGAAAGCTGCGATATACATTGCTCTGTAATGTTGAAGAGCTAGCCGTCGGTAGTGAACAGAGGTTGTATTTTTGTTATGATTCCTCAGACCCAGATTATAATCAAGACAATCGTCATAGAACAAGTCCGACGTGACATCTCTTCCTTCAAGCAGGCCTATGTAAAGTTGGCCTGTAACCGGGTGATATCGCCGGGTATATCGCACATTGCATGTGAGTCGGTTGAAACGGCAATCCGGACTTTTATGTTTGAATGTTTATTTTCAATCTTTCACCATGCTATTAAGAATGTTAGTTTAATTGAAAATACTGATCAGACATTCAGCCTGTAATTAGGCTAAAAGGATAAACAGAAATTCCTCCCTCTTTGGCAATTTTCGCATGCTTTTGGTCCCGTTTTTCGATCTTCAGAATTTCATTTTATTAGTTCGTACAGTCCCGTTTCTCAGAAAAATAATTTTTATTAGTTCGTACACAGCGAAAAATAATTATTTTTTACTGTACGAACTAATACAAGATTTACCGTAGTAAGTAAGTAAGTAAGTAAGTAAGTAAGTATAGACTTTATTTATCGATTTTACAACATTTAGCACATATATATATATATATTTGCATAAGTACATGTGGCTAATCTTCCATGAGACCCTCACTATTTACATTTTTACATAAATATACATGTATATAAATAATTATAAACAGACAATAAATTACAGTTCACCATATTCAACCTTATAAGTACTCTCTTCACTTATCAGTTTTGTAATCCATATCCTCCTTAAAAACATGGTAGATCCAGACCAGTTTGCTTCTGAAGCAGCCAGCCTATCAAGATCAGCAGTTTTTCATTCACACTTCTAATGGCAGTGCACAACCTGACCAACTGGAAATCAGATATTCACATAGTGCAAACAACCCTTCAAGCATTCAGTGTGTGCTTATAAGGTTGAATATGGTATTTTGATATCTGAAAATCATATATGTGCCCATTTGAAGTCTGAGCATCAAAATCCTGCAATACAAAAGTTTTCATTGTTAATTTGATGAAATATTGTACTAGTTAGGTTCAAATAAGCAGACCTCAAGCAAACACTTAAACCCTTTACATACTAGTGTTGTCTGCTGATAGCCTTTGAACAGTTTGGACCCGGATCAGACCCCACACAACACGGGGCCTAATCTGGATCCAAACTGTTTGATCAGACAGCTCTTACAAAAGCTGCCTGATATGGGATTGCTCTGTGTGCAAAATCGTTAAATGGTGTCTCTGAGGTAAATGGGTAAACAAATATTCTGAGTGTAAAAATTGCTATTATTTAGTTTAGACTTTCTTTGTGCTCAAAAGAACTGTCTCACTGAGACAATTCTTTTCAGTACCACCTGCATATGTTTTGGTTGAGAAATAAAAACAGTAATCTTCAATGACATACTCTTATCTGGTGGCCTTTTCATTTTAATTTCAGCCGATGCTTCATTCGGTCCTGCTTTTGATGACGAGGCCAAACGCTGGAAGTACGCTGTGATAATAGGAATACCTGTGATTCTTGCGGTCATCGGAGTGACCGGCACAGTGGCCATCATATACTGGGCGATTAAGAAGGGTTATATTAGACATGTTCCCAAATCATACGATTCTTTTCATAATCCTGTACAGTTTAACAATGAAGGAGGGCAAGTTCACATGTGAAAATACATGTATTTGTAAATTTTCCATCGCCATTGATATTTTTCTTATTTCTGCACATACAGTAAAACCTGTTTTAAGAGGCCACTCAAAAATAGTCAAAACAAAGGTCTTTAAGACAAATGGTAGCTTAATGAAGGGCAAAAGTATTGCAGAATGCTTTCTGCAATTCTTTTGGCCTTCATTTAGTGACAATCTGTCTTAAAAACCAATTCTTGGTCTTCTTTTTGAGTGGCCGCTTAAGACAGGTTTTACTGTATAAAAACATTTGTTGTGGTATACTCCATATGTTTCCATCCAGAAAGAAAAAAGATATCTTCATTTTAGGTTGTAGAAACAGGGTTCCCAGAGGCTTGAAGTAAACCTTGAATATAAGGGGCTTTGAAACTTCTGGAAAAATGATCCTTGAAAGTTTTTTCTGCTGTGAAAAGTGCTGGAAAATCACTCCTTTGGTCTTGAAAGTACCGTACTTGAATTTTACTATTTTCTTAGGCCAAAAAAAGAAAATGTTTTGTTTCCGGTTACCCTACCGACCCTAATATTTTGGGGCCTACTCAAACTTTTTTGAAGCCTTTTGGGATATTGAAGTCTATTTTTAGACCTTTTTAAAAGATTTTTAGACTTTTTCTATACAAAAAAGTTTTTATAAAAAAAGTTTGCCTACCTACCGACCCTAAATTTTTTGGAGACATAATAAGAAACAAGACATATTTTTCTTTTGGCGTTATAGACATAGCCCTGTAAATGGAGTCAAAAAATCAGTATAAAATCATTTCTCCAAATAAAGGCACAACAGTTTTATGCTAATTTTCATATACTCATTCTCCATTATAGAGCATCTTACATGGGTGATCGCTTTATATGTTATCGATTAAACGAGCATTGGCGAGTTTGCTACATTTAATATTAAATGATCAAAAGTGTAAGATTCTATTTATCATAATGACCTTTTAAATGGGATTTTATCGCTTTCAAAGTTTATTTCAATGAAAATTTGCATTGTTGTAACAGAGAACGTTGTTATAACGTTGCTTGTTCCCACCCAAATTGTTATGTAATGTGTGGTCATAACATTATGTATGACATGACGTTATCCACTGAATAACAGTAACATCATATGATAAATCTTACTCAGCATTTGCTACAACTGAATTTCATAGTGTGAATCATCCTCTAGTCCTTGAAAGCATCTATTAAACGCCCTTGAAAATCTTTGAATTTTACACAAACTTGCCTGTATGAACCCTGAGAAAAACAACTTATCTCATGTTCCGTGCAACAGTTTCATATGGGCCTTGTCACAATAAAACAACTCTGCCGCATGCAAACAGCAAAGGTGCAAATCAGACTCTGCATTACTATTATAGGCACAGGTTTAGATAAACAAAAAAATTCAGTATAAAATTGTAAATATTTTCTTACCCATCAATTTTAACATATGTTTCGGTGCTTAAAAGAACTGTCTCATTGAGACGGTTCTTTTGAGAACCCACAACATATGTTTTGGTTGAGAAATGAGAAAATTAAATTTTCGTTACGCACTCTTAACTAAAGTCCTGTATAGCTTAACTTGCTATATGCATAATTCCAATATCTTAACTAGTCTCTGTTGCTGAGCAGACCAGTTTGAGCCTTAGACAAGTTTTCCTGTGACGAGGCACATAGATGTACATGAATGATCGTGTACATGTAATTCATTTTCACCAGCCATTCTTCATATGTAAAAATAATTACATATATGGAATGCATTATTAGCCTTGAAAAAGAGGTTGTTGCATAATCATGTACATATAAGGTTTCAGGTGATGAGCAAATCACAGATTTATGCATAAAATACATAAACTTGTGAGGTGTCTGAAAAAATGCCAAATAGTCAGGGTTCCTGCGGGGCCCTGATAGTAGGGAGAAGTGAGTTCTTCCTCCAGGAAAATTAGGGAGAAGTGACAGTCAGATAGGGAGAAGTTAGAGTGAAAAATTACGACATTTTCTATCAATTTAAAAGCAAATTAGCCATTACAGATACTATTGCCATTAAATGGAAGGAGGTAGCACAGTGGCTCAGTGGTAGAGTGCTTGACTGGAGACCTCGGGGCTGTGGGTTCGAGCCTCACCGGCGTCACTGAGTTGTGTCCTTGAGCAAGACACACTAATCCTAGCTTAGTACTGGTTCAACCCAGGAAGACCCATCCCTATATAACTGAAAGATTGTTGATGGGACGTATGGAATCAATCAAACAAATTAAATGGAAGGAGATATACGATGCAGTGGTAGTAGATTGTCACCACAGCTTGCGTTTGTATGGTGACAGAACGAAAATGAGCCTCCCATAAAAATATATTTTTTAGGGAGACTCCCACTTCTCCCTGGGTCCCATTTAGGGTGAAATATCGGCCCCTAGGACGACTATTTAGCACTAGTCGCCCCCTAGCTTATTCCCTGAATAATGATATAGTTACTTAATGAATATGTGTTATGTATTTCATCTCTCATTCATTATAACAGTTTAACCAGGGTCATAATAGATTAACTGCTAGATTTTCTACCATTTTTTGGGTGGGGGTGGGGGAGTTGGGGAATAAATTTTATCTTTTATTTTGCAGTTAGGACCAGGTATTCAATTGGTTTCAGTTACACACACCAAAAGCAGGTGAAAAGCAGGCGCGTAGCCAGACTGAGGCCAGGGAGCCTGGGCTTCAATATCATATGGGCCTCGACGCGAGAAACCCTGACTTTCTTGCTTGTGAACAACAAAAGCACAGATCAGCCTGCGCATCCGCGCAGTCTGATCAGCACCTTTATTATTCCCAATTAGAACAGTAAAGTAACTAGGTCATATATCTCTAAATTCTCCAATTTTCTTCGATGGGCTTCAACAAGTAAAGCCTCTGGCTACGTCCCTGACAAGTATAATGGTTAGATTTTGTATTTACATGAACAGTGTGTCATTAATGGCACATAATGCTTGTACCTTACTGGTAGAGAAACAGAAAACCAAAGTTGCAGAGCTGTAATTTGAGCAATGACATGTGATTTCCAACAATGTGGCATTTTGACAAGTGTGGACTCCAATGAGCCTTTGTAGCTTCCTTTTAAGCTTAGAAACTCCTAATGATGTTCAGTCAGTAGCCTAATATTCACAGAATATTCAAGCAACTAGCAAAGGCTCTGATCAGACTGCGCGTATGCGCATGCTGGTCTGAGGCTTTGCTGGAGCACATACCACATTGTTGGAAATCTCATGTCATGGCTCATTTGTTAACCATTTGAGAAACAGCGTAACTTTGGCTTTAGTGTCAGTACTTAAGAAAAAAAAAAGGCAGACAGGGATGAAAATCTAGCAATTAATTTATTATGGCCTTAATTGCATAATTGGAGGATCTAAATATCAGGTATTTTTTTCTTTATAAACATTTCCACTTGTAAGTTGTAATGGGAATAATGCTTTGATTTGTCACTTGCCATATCAATCAATAGCCATACATTCCCAGAATGTTTTCTTAAACCCTTCTCCGACCCCTCAATTTATTCCAGAGATTGCTATCTGCTTGGAAATCTGCTGATGTCACAGTTTAGATAAACCAAAAAAATTCAGTGTAAAATTGTAAATAATTTCTTACCCATAATTTTTAGCATATGTTTTGGGTGCTCTAAAGAACCGTCTCATTGAGACGGTTCTTTTGAGTACCCACAACAAATGCTTTGGTTGAGAAATAAGAAGTTTATTTTTCTGTTACACACTCTTAACTAAAGGCCCGTGATGTATTTTGGTAGTGTTAATGGCAAAACATATGCCCTCAGATCAGTCTACTCCTAAAGGAGCAGTCTGATCAGGGTTCATAGTGTTTGCTTCCATTGTCTAATCAATCTGAAGTACTTGCAGCAAACTTAAACCCTTTACCTTATAGAGACGCCTTTTGACGCTTTTTCAAGCAGAGCAGACCCAGATCGGACAGTTCTTGTAAGAGCTTTCTGATCAGGATGTACTCTGTTTGCTCATGGAAATATGATATATCTGATCCTACACAAGTGGACCTGACAAGTAATTTCTTTGTTCTATGTACAAACATGAAAGTTTATTTATACAATTATTCATAGTGGGTGGAGTCTAGCATGAATATTCATGAAGGAAAGATGACATTTTCAGGACAATAAATATTGCCACAGGGTTCACACAAGCTTGAAAAGTACTTGAATTTAGAGGGCTTTCTTGAAAAGTCCTTGAAAATTAAATCTGCCTTGAAAAGTGCTGGAAAATCACTCAAAAGCCTTGAAAAGTCCTTGAATTCTACTATAGGACTTAGCACTTTTGATAGAGAACAAAATCAGTATAAAATTGTTGTGCCTTGCACCAAATGCTTCACCAAATAAAAGCACTATAATTTTATACTAATTTTCCAGTACTAATGTCTCCATTATCTCAGTCTAGCATTTCTGAAGTAGAATTTATCACTTAAATCAGGATTTTTCCTAACTTTTAGTCCTTTAAAACTGTAGGATAGTCCTTAGAAGTCCTTGAAAAGTCCTTGAATTTTACTCAAACTTGCCTGTAAGAGCCCTGTGAACTCTTCTCCTACTAATATTTTTTGTCCAGAAAATGCTGTTTACAGGTTTATTCAGTCTGCTGTATATATTCCAATGCACTCCAGATAAATTTAATCATAAAAGCCAACACTACAAACTGACCCTGGTCCTATTGGAGCAGTCTGAGTTGCATCCATGTTGTTTACGACATACACAGAAAAGAGAGCAAAAGACAATTTCCATGAATAGCGGGAAAAGGGCTCAGAGTGTATTTTATTTGTATATTTATGTAATAATATAAAGAAAGCAATATATGTGACAAAATGTATGTATGTTTTATTCACATAAGCTGTGTTTTTGTTGATCTGACTTTTGCCTAAACTCCAGCTGTTATGTTTTAGAACTAAATTTTCATGATAACTTTTATTTTCAATTTTTGTAAAAGGTGTTTTCAATGAAAGACGTAGAGGAGACTTATTGCCAACTTCTCCAAACAGTCCGAAGCTTTTGGCAAAATATATTTGTGTGTACATAGATAAAGATTTTGCAATAAATAAATTTGTCCAAAATTACTGTCTTTTATGAACAGGTAAAATTCGAATAGGTGTAATAGAAAGGGGTGTTCTAAAAGTATTTGTAAGCAGTGAATATCACTGGTTGTATATAACATAACACAGCTGTTTGCATACTCAGAATGTACGGTGCATATGAAGAATAAACTTTGAGCATGCTCATTTGTAGGTAAAAAAGCTGGGATTTCGCATGAGATGACATTTTTCTCTTATACACATGCTCCAAAATGGGTGGTTTTGAGATAGCCCTACTAGCTTAAATGACACTCAAATCAGGTGCTATTTTCCTTTATTTTTGAACAAGCCATCCATCCTTTAAGTAAGTGAATTAGGGCGATACAATGTAACTTTTTGACTGACATCTTGGACTTGATTTAAGTTCAATTTGCTTCAAATCATCAAATGTTAAAGCTGCATACTCTGTAACTATGAACATTTTTTTCGAAAAATTTTATTTTCTTTTTAAATCATTTGTAAAAGTAGAATTAAGCTATGTTTTCACAATAAAAATGTTCAGTACAGCTGAAAACTGCATGGAAAAGTGAATTATCTTATCAAATAGGAGTATTTTTCTCTTGTTTGTAATTATTTGCGTCCCTCCAATAATTATAGACGTTGAATTTTAACATCAATGCAGCTGTTTTGATAGTGATAACTTGTTAAGATTTACGAAAATGGTAAAATGTTTACCTGAATTTGAGTATTTTTACTGTATTCTTGAAAAATAGAAACTTTATTCCCAAAATTAGAATATCAAAAGTTACAGACTATGCAGCTTTAAAAGAGTGATCTTTGTACAGAGTTAACTGCAGCATCTTGGATGTTGGCAGAGATGCTCCTGAATAGTTTTCATCTTGAACACATTTCTCTAAAATTGAAAATGAAAAGTGATCCCAAAAAATTAGTTTTAAAAATATAACAGCTGGAGTTTAGTGACAGCTAATCTTTTAGTTCTGAATCTGTCAAGATATAGTATGAAAATGGTCGGATCATGGCAGCAATGATTGTTTTGTGAAATTATCATTTTGAATAAATGTTTATATATGGAGTTTACCTTAAAATATAGAATTTGAGAATTATAAGGACCTGTGTATTGTTTATTATGCCAGAATTTTTTATTAGTTGATTTGCAAACCCTCCTACTGTAATTTTCCGGAAAGTAGATTTCTTTATTTTTATTTTATTTCATCTGCCGACTCTTAAATATTATTTGTTTCTTTGAAAACAATAATTTATTTTTGACGTTTTGTCTCGTGTATTTTTTAGAGTGACACTGTTAAAAGTGAATGTAATATGCAGATTTTTAGGAAAATTATGAAATATTTGAAGATTTAATACAGACTGTTGGCTTATTTTACTTGTTTTACTGATTGTTCTGGAGATACTAAAAAAAGCAGCTCTGAAAATGACCAGTTGAAAAAAAGCTCTGAAAATAACCAGTTGACTGGTCATTTTCAGAGCTGTTTTTTCATCCCCACAGCCCTAAATCTGAAAAATAAATTCCTGTAAATGAACTAATAAAGAAATTCTGGCCTTAGCAAGCATTTGATTTGAATACATGTATTGAATAACTACCTGATTTCTAAATTGACAGGGTTATGTATAAGATAACATACTTATATAAGATCAGATCTTAGGGTTTTTTAGAAGCTGTGTAATGGCTGCACAGTTGGAATTTAATTATACATTATACCTGTGTGATGCACAGCTTTTCTATCCTCCCCACCAGTACCTGATTAATAAATTTCCATGTAAAATGTATATGCTTTTTCATTCAATATTGGAGCCAGCAGTTGGCTTTGACCAATTTACAGTACTTTAAATGCTCTAAAATTTCAAACACTTTTCCCTTTCTGTTCTCAAATAAAATGTTGGTTTTCAGAGTTGGAATCCACAAAATGCTTGTCACAATAGCAAACAGGGAAGGTGCTGATCAGACTGCTTCTTCTGAAGCAGTCTGATCTAGGTCTGCCCTGTTTGTCTAGACCTTTAAGATAGGAAACTAGTATTCAAAATTTTAGAACAATTACCATAGATACTAAGCTTGTGTGGGTTAACACTCTCCAATTCAATGATCAAAGGTGCACTCCATATTTTAAAAGATCTTGTGCTTGTTATGTTTTTTCTGTTAATGCTCTATATCCAAGTGTTATAAGCTTAATCTCAATGCATTGTTTTTATTGTATAATAAGTATATTTTTATTATCTTTATATAATGATTATATGTATTTGTATGAATAGGGCATATTTTAATTGCCCAGTTTTTAAATAAGCCATGATAGAGTTTGTATATACAGTATTTCATACAAGTAACTGCAAGGGCAGATATGTCTCTGAATGTGTGTACCACATTTAAACAATGAAGGCTTAGACATGCCTGTGCAGTCTCGCTAGCCTTTCCTGATCAAACACACATAGAACAGGCCCACAGATAAGATTGTGTGAAAGAAACTATTTTTTTCATATTTTCTCAATCAAAACATATGTTTTGGCTACTCAAAAGAATCCTCTGAATGAGAGAATTGATCAGTAAGAAAAAAATAACAGTTGAGCCGTGACATGAGATTTCTAACAATGTGGTATGTGCGACCAGCAAAGGCTCAGATTAGCCTGTGCATAAGTGCAGACTGATCAGAGCCCTTGCTAGTCGCTTAAATATTCGTTGACTGTTAAGCTAATAACTAAACATCATTTGGAGATTCTAAGCTTAAAAGGAGGTTGCATAGGCTCGTCTGAGTCTAAACTTGTCAAAATACCACATTGTTGGAAATCATGTGTCGCGACTCAGTTTTATGCTAAAAAATTTTGTTTCCTTTAATATTGAAGTAGACTATGTGTGAAGGGTCTATTTCTAATGATGTGACTCATATAGCTGTCACAGGTGTCCAGATAAGAGAGTAATTACAAAATGAGCCTTGACATGTGGTTTCCAACAAATTGGCATTTTGACAAGTGTGAACTCAGACGGGCCTGTGCAACCTCCTGTTAAGCTTAGAAACTGCAAATGCTGTTCACTCAGTAGCTTAACTCTCATAGAATATTCAAGCGACAAGCAGAGGCTCTGACCAGACCGCGCGTATGCGCAGGCTGGGTTGAGCCTTTGCTTGTCGCACATTCCACATTGTTGGAAATCTCATGTCACAGCTCAGTTGTTGGTACTCAAAAGAACAGTTATGATGCGACACCTCATTTCAGTGCTCAAAATGTATTCAACCATCTTGGTGAGACAGCTTGTTTGAGTGCTGAAAATATATGTTTAAACTGATGGGTAAGAAAATCATCACAATTTGAGGCTTAAAAGTGTGTCTACCGTTAACTGGATCTGTGTGCCATTTCTGGTGTTAGTATTTTTGTTGTAGAATACCTTGTGTTATATTGTTTTAAATATGTTCGGTTGTGTTCTGTTTATTATATTTTATCACATATCATATTTTTTGTTTGATGACATCCCATAGGGAAGGTGGGGGTGTTACTTAGCTGAGGGTCTGGATGGGGGGATATGGTATTCACTATTCATTAAAAATTTAGCCCATTATCTCATTAAAATTTTGGGTTATTCATTAAAATAAGACCAATTATTCATTAAAAGTAAGAAAGGTGGCAAAGAAATCTGATTATTCACTCATTAATTTTTTCTTCAATTCATTAAAAAATAGGATTTATTCATTAATTTTAAGGCCCTTACTATTCACTATTCATTATTTTTTTAGCTCATTATTCACTATTCATTATACCCCATCCAGACCCTCTTAGCTGTGCTGTTGGTTCAGGTGTGCGGCTGGGATTTTTCATACCCACCCTATACATGTATTTGCTACCCATAAATGTATATAATGTGTCAATTGTTGGAAAATAATTCATATCAGTCTCATTTTCTTTTATGCTTGTTTTCTATCATTACTGTGCTGCTTTGTTGTTATGTCTGTAATGTACAAATGAAATAAAAGTATAAAATATTTAATTTCAATATCTCCAGGCCTCCAGATAAGAGTATGTACTGGAAAATTATTTTTCTTATATGTACCTCGTTGATTTTACCAGCCCAATATCTCACTGTACAGAAACTGTACAGAAAAGCCAGCCCGTTTCTATTGTTATGTCCCTCAACTGATGACAGGGGACTTATTGTATTTGGTGTGAATCCTGTTGGTATCCATGTCCTTGTAGCATCTTTTCTACACTCTATATGAGCCGTGACATGAGATTTCCAACAATGCGGTATTTTGACAAGTGTAGACTCAAACGAGCCTGTGCAGCCTCCTTTTAATCTTAGAAACTCCAAATAATGTTCAGTCAGTAGCTTAACACTCATAGAATATTCAAGCGTTAGCAAAGGCTCTGATCAGACTGCGCATATGCGCAGGCTAATCTGAGGCTTCGCTTATCGCACATACCACATTGTTCGAAATCTCCTGTCACGGCTCATATTCTGAACTAGTGGATCGATTTTGACCAAACTTACATTATAGATATAGTTTTGTTGGGAGCAAGGAAAGAGATAACTAGATTTTGGTGAATTTTCAAGGTCACACCAGCCAAATTTTAACCAGAATAGAGGAGGGTCTGGATGGGGGTCTGGTATTCACTATTCATTAAAAATTAAGCCCATTATTCATCTCATTAAAATTTTGGGTTATTCATTAAAATAAAACCAATTAGTCCTTAAAAGTAAGAAAGGTGGCAAAGAAATTGATTATTCACTATTCATTAATTTTTTCTTCAATTCATAAAAAATAGGATTATTCATTAATTTTTAGGCCCTCATTATTCAATATTCATTATTTTTTGGCTCATTATTCACTATTCATTATAAAAAAAGGACCATTATTCACTAATCATTATACCCCATCTAGACCCTCATAGAGTTTCCACATGCTATCTCTTTAACCGAATGATAGATTCTAGCCAAATTTTATATATTGTATCATTTTGACACAATGAAGAGTTGATTAAACTTTGGTGATGACCTAATTTTCATGGTAAACACCCTATGCAGACTGAAAAAATGAGCCTTTACTGACCGCTCCAAGGCGGTACTTCTTTTGTGGATCATTCATGTTATTTCTGTCTTGTATTTATTATGCTTTCATGTGCGTCTGTTTATTGATGCCTTGTGGTCACCTGCTGGGAAAGGGCTGACCTATTGGCTCTCGTTTGTGATGTCTAATTGTTAGCCTGTTACTTTTCCATTGGTATCCTGGAATCAGGTGTGGTACTTGATTGTATCGATTCCTGATCTTTGCCCTCTTTCTCACTTTGATGGGATTATAGTTACTAAAGTTTGCGATGCTCTCGATTAATCCAGACTCATTTAAGCCATATTTTGGATGGCATTTATAATTGACTAAGTTTGCAATCTGTATGGTAGCACTGGCTAGAATGAAAATTACCTGTGCGCATTGTCCCAAGCTGTGACAACATTAAAATGACACAACCAACTTATCACCATCTCCGCTCGCGGAGATGGCGATAAGCTGGGTGTGTCATTTAATAAATTCACTTTTCTTTGACAGCTTGCAAATGGCTTCTTTACTTTTAGTCAGTAGACAACAACCATAATTGCTGAAAGATGGCAATCTTTTTTGAAAATCTTATACTTGTACATCATATATTTGTCATCATTGCAGTTGTGGATGGCATTTTAAAGGTTTAAAGATATAGAAGATATTTTCATTGTCTCATATTCAAATTTAACTGTTCAATATTCATAACTTTAGGAACATATGGTGTTTACCTTCGTCTGAAACTATTTAATATTCATAAACGTTTAATGGCTTCTAATTGCTAATATACATCATACGTTCGTCTGCTCATTTGTCCTCTACCTAAGTCTCCTCACCTGTAGAGACTAGCAAGACATTGAAATTTCACCTGTAGCAAGTTTTGATATAGTGCTTTCCAAAAAAGGGAATATTATAAGCAGTTACCAGTCTGCGCAGATGTGCAGACTGGTCTGCGCCTTTGTTTTTTTACAAATTCGAAGACAGGTTTTCTATCGTCGAGGCTCAAATCGGCCCTGATACATTAAAATGTATTTGTGGCGGTAAATTTTCATAATGCCTGTGGGTATGAATAAACTTCATCCATCTCTCTGCATGCTGGGTAGTTTTGCATACTTTTTGTCGGCTGAAGTGTTTTTATCAAAGTTGAAATATTTAGTTCATTTGGCCTTTGACCACATGTTATCACCACCATTGGCAGTAGATCTTGAAGCACGATGTTCAAAATTTTTACTCAGAAGACTGTTCATTAAGGTGAACATAAGTGGAATGAACACGGCACTGTGAGGAAGAGCCCAGGACTTCCACGGCAACAAGACACCCGAATGACAACAAAAACAAAGCAACCAGCCCCCACCCCGCCAAGACGACCGCAAAACCAGAAAGGGCACAAAGCAATGCACACCTAAACAAAGATTCAACACAGAACTCCTACAAATAATGGGAGGCACACATAACAACAACTCAACAACAACAGAACAGCCGCCCCAGAAAGGACATCAGCCTAAGCCACCGGGGGCTCAAATGCACCACCGTCACCATTACCCCGATCGAGACCCTGTTACCGCTAATACACAAAAAGTGCAGGGACCGCACTGAAGCCTCCCAACCAATACAACGCACCACACAGAGAAACAATCCAATCAAATTAACACACAATGCCAAAATAAATAATAGGGCCCATGACCCACTGATAGAGCTAAAGAAAAAAAACTGCAATCTGAGACAAGGTGGGGCCAGCCAACGAAAAGCATCAGGCACCAACCAACGGATCAAAGCCCCACTCATAGGCTGCAACTGAGTCAGACGTCTGACCCACCGCCATGCAACCAAAGAGGAAAACACAGCCACAGATCGCCACACGACACCCACGCGGCACCACACCCACAATAACGCCCAATTATCTTTTTAAATTGATCACTAAAACCAGGCCTTCCAACCATTCTTTAAAATCCACAAACCAAATCACCATAAAACACAGGCTCTGATATGCCCTACTGCAGAAGAGTTTCCAAACAAACATTGTACTCAACAATCAACCCTGGGTGTCTGTAATAAAAAGTAGAAAAAGTCCCACGAAGTCAGCTGGCCTTGACAACCTTATTTTAAAAACTTAGAGGTCAAAACTTTGTTTCTGTTGTTAAAGCCATCAACATAAGCGCAAACTCTAGCGAAACGAATAAGTTGTGAAATGTATACACCATGTGAGCGAGGAACATCGTCGTCAAAAAAAAGAAAATCAACTTTTTCAAAATTAAAATCATCCCGTTTGTCATAAAATTTAGATGAAACTATGCCATAAGTAATGGACAAGTCCATGTCCAAGAAGGGGGCTTCAGTATCTGAGGAATAGCATCGAGTTCAGTGGGATATATCTCGCTTACCATTTGTTCAAAAATAAAGATTATCAATATTAAGCAAGCCATCTAGATACTTTGAAGTAGAGTTAAATGCTTCAACAACATCTGCTTGATTATTGTCAGAAAGAGACAACATAAAGTTTCTTTCATAACAAAACAAAAGCAAATCTGCAACAACAGGAGCACAATTAGTACCCATGGGAATGCCTACGATTTGTCTATACAACTTTAGGCCAAATCTTATAAATATACTATGCAAAAAATAACAATTGTTTTGTATGGATGAGCCAATTCAAATCTGATCTCAAGTTTCATTTTTTGTCATGAAGATACAAGCGCCGATCATCTGACAAAATTTTCCATTTAAAAAAATACAGAATTAACAAACGCAGTGCTCGTGCTAAAGTGACAATTAGATTTAAGACTCGCGAGTAACGTGGGTATTTCTGATCACTGGGGGAAACCAAAAATAGTAAGTGAGTATGATCAGGAAATACCACAATTACAAACTGCAGACAACCCGTAGCACCGCGAGGAAGAGCCGCTCAACCACCACGAGACACAAGGAAGACAAATTAAGCAAAGCAATCAGCTCTCTCTTCCCCATCAAGATGATTGCAATACTAGAATGGACATAAAGTAACGTACAACAAAACATAGAACAATTTCAGACTCAGACCATTTTCAGGCGATTGTTTGGTCACTGAAAATCTAAAAAGCACAACAAATGCTGCAATTTGCTTAACTTTCTTCGAGAAATAAGGGACCAATTTTCACAATTAGACGTTTTTATTAATTTGCTTTTACGTGTTAAACGGTGTTTCTAGTCAGTATTTCTTGAACCACACTAACAAGTATAACTGGTTGATGCCTTTCAATACATTCAGACACAATATGTTGAATGAAACATCTCTACAGCTACAGAGCAAGAGTCAAAAGATAAAATTTAACGCCACCGTTATCTCGGAAACGCATCACACTATTTGTTCAGTAACTTAAGGTTATAATCAACCATAAGATAAGTTACATTGCAAGCATATGCTATCTTTGTAAACTGATTCTCTGTTGAATCGAAACGCCAACAACCATAAGAAGTTTAATCAAATGACGACTACGCTTTGACGTCATTGACGGCAGCTGATGATTTCAGCATAAAATCTCTATCACACTTGTCACAAAACCAATAGCTTTTATAGGCGTATGATGGATTCAGAAGATGAAAGGCCACCAAATGGAAATCCACATGCTTATCATTTTAGCATTACTTACAACGGATGTGAATTTTGCTTAGTGTCCATTTTGCCCATTGCAATAATTGCTCTCCCCAAATGCTAATTTAAAAGATGGGCGTCTAATATATATATATATATATATATATATATATATATATATATATATATATATATATATATATATATATATATATATATATATATATATATATATATATATATATATATATATATATATATATATATATATATATATATATATATATATATATATATATATATATAGTCCAAAAGATGATGGAGAGCGTCACAAACTTTCTGACATGACCACAATTTAAATCTTTTAGGGTTTTCAAAGGTAAAAAATGCACATTCTCATTACAAGCAAAATAAAGTGATCCATCTCTGTTAAAAGTTTGTTCAATTAATTCAGTTATTTTTGCTTTGAGAACATAATGAGCAATGTAGCATAGAGAGTAGAGAAATCATATGTAAACACACAAGATGCTAGAAAACCTTTTAGATTAAAATTTGTTAAGAATCTTACCCAAGTTTGTAATAGACCAAATTATATTTTTACCATTCCTCTCAAAAACTGCTTCGCAATATTTTATAACAGTAGTAAGGCAGAAAGGCAAGGAGTCAAAATCATAGACAACTCAGTAGTACTACATGAGCTAGAATTAACAACAAAATGTGACGTATAGTGTCTTTTATGAAGTTTAAATTTCTTTTGCTCCGGTATTCAGTTTAATTTACTGTTGAGTCCTTATCCTTGCTTTATCTCCTTGTTATATCTTGATTTATATGTTTTAGGAGATGATGCACTGATAAGTTAGGGGTCTTTCATGCAAACCAAATATCTATGTGTTTTGATCCACATGTGAATTAAGGGTGAGGCTGGCGCCGTTAAACCGGTTTAAGCCCTCCAGTAAAATATTTTACAGACCGTCTTTTATGTTTTTGTTCTGTCTTGTGTTTGCTATGTCTTTGTGCGCGTCTGTTTATATGTGCTTTGTGGTCACCTGCTGGGAAAGGGCTGACATCTTGGCTCTCGTTTGTGGTGTCTACTGTGAGTTTGTCACTTTCCCATTGGTATCCTGGGTCAGGTGTGGTACTTGATTGTATCGATTCCTGATCTTTGCACCCTTGCTTACTTTAGGTAAACAGTATAATGTAGGAAACTTGCTATGGTCCTCATAAGATGAATAAATACACCAACTTAGCAGCCATATGACATCGATGTCTACCAAAGAAAGGACTCTCGTCAAGCTTATGCTCACAGGTCTTAGCAGTGCTAAGCTATTGCTTTAGGGTGTTAATGTAGTACATTTTTCAAACTACAATAACGCCTTTAACAAACTTCCTATGGACTTCTTAGTTCCCTTTCTTCAAATGTCTTAAAGTGAATTTAGGTTTAAGTAGAAGATCTTAATTATTGCAATAAATTGAAATTCTATTCTTTTCGATGCAAACGTATAGTTAATAAACTATGAAATTACATTAAGACAAGATGTAACTCTCCTACAACCTAATTTTACAAAGGAAAATATAAATATATTGTTAAATTAGAGATAATATTCCTTACACGTACGTGTAAGCAACATGATTTGCAAATAAAATAGTTGATAATGTCATTATCTTAGAGAAATGTATAACATTTTGTCCATTTTCAGATCATCTATGTAAGCATGATGTCATTTATCAAAATACAGAATATTTTGATAAAATGAAAAGTTTATACATGTCACAACATTTGTTTTTTAGTTCCTTCGAACGTCTATTTATGATTTATTTTATCTACCAGTTCCAATACCACAAGTATAATAGCACACATTTGGGTCATACTCAAGCTTAGAAGCAAATTTTGGAAATCGTAGGTAGAAAATATCCTTTCCATTGTGCCTACTATGAGTTGGGTATCCAGGAATCATAGATGAAACAGTGTCACTCTCGTCAAGTTGGACCTGGAAAATAATATTTGTTTTATTTACTACTATGCGATTTCTTTTATTATGAGCATTGCCTTCAGACAATGCACACAGTATGCTTTACTTAGAACAACAGTGTAATTTACGAACTAATACACTGAGCAAAATTTCTAATTGGTCACCTTTCATTTTTATGTTAGTTTTGAAAGTAAGATTTGGTTATACAAAATTCACGCTTATATAAATCAACCAATGACTTGCCGAAACTGCATGCCATTTCATGTAAAAATGACCGGTACGTCTTCCACAGACGATGCTGGAGTAAAGGTACCCTCATTTCAAAAAGTCATTTTTTCCTACAATATGAAATATTCCACAGAGATGCCATCCATTTGTATTTTTGTTTGTATGAAAATGTTTCTGACTGGGGGATTAAAGACGAACAGCCTTCAAATAATTCGCTTCAATCAGATTCCCCTTTTCTGTTACGTAATAGCATGATGACAAAAACTACCAGCAGCTTAATCATTGAAATTCAGCTTTTTGCATGCAGTTTACATGGGAAGTTCGCATTGTTCTGCGCGCCTCATATTCTGTGATACAGTATTGACATTTTCAGCGATTATGTATTACTACTGGACGTCACTATTCTAGTTTGGAAATTGAAAAAAATAATGCAATGTACCGTCAAATTAACTTTTTAAGTTTTACATTCAAACCGGAAATGCACAGCAGCAGTGGAATGTTTGTCAGCACAAAATGGACGAATCAACTTCTATTTGGTTTGTGCTATCTTGTTAATATAAATAAAATGCATACAACAATTTTTGCACCAGCTACTTATACACAAAAATCTAAAAAATGTGATATTTAAAAAAAAATGCGTAAAAATCTACTTTAGCCAAAATTTCAAGTGTGTAGTGTTTTTTGAAGTTGACTAGACCAGTCTATTACCAAATGAACTTGAATTGAATTTGATATAAAACTTCAATCAAAACCATTTTTCTTCAAAAAATCATATTTTGAATTTTACCAAAACAAAAACGTGGATTGAAAGACAACTTTTCTAAAAAAAAACGCTGAATTTTTGCCCATTAAACTGCATTTTTATAGGCAAAAATTCATTTCAATGTTATTAGCGCATGATCAGAAATAATGAGTTTAAAAAGTGAACAATTAGAATTTTTGTTCAGTGTAGTCATATTCCCTTAACATGGGCTGCAAGGAAACAACACTAGATTGGATTTTAGACTCCTAAAGCTGACAAAGATATCTATTAAGGCAGTGTCTTTTTGCAGACTATTAGAATTGTGTCGCCCTCGAAGAATCAAATATATTATCTTCTGAATTTATGATGACTGTGTTTCTAAATTTACTTCTCTGACAAGAGCAAGAGACTACTATACAGAAAAGTAGTGCCTGGTGAACATTTGCCAGTTTTAGCGTTTTATCAGCAATCTTTCTTGACCTTTTCTACCATGTAGAACATATAAATGAAAGAAAGTGAGAACACATATGAAATGGCACAATCACACACGGCAGACCTACCACTGATAAGCTGAGTAAGAGACATATAACACCAACATCAAATGACAGTAGAAATACAATTAATGCCAGCAACCAACATTATCATCCTCAGCGAAATGATTGCAAAAATAGAAATGACACTATGTGCTACTAAGTACTGCATTGAAACAGGTCCCCAAAACACAGCGCATTTTATCGACCAATATCAAAATCACAAGTAAGGCACCCGAATGGGTCATACACCAGATTATAAGCAAATTTTGGAAATCGTAGGTAGAAAATATCTTTTCCATTATGCCTACTAGTAGTAGGGTATCCAGGAATCATAGATGATACAGTGTCACTCTCGTCAAGTAGGATCTGGAAAATAATATATATTTTATTTACTACTATGCAATTTCCTTCATTATGAACAGATGTAATACTCAAGTCAAGTTGGGCCTGGAAAATAATATTTGTTTTATTTACTACTATATGATAATAGTGGTAAGCTTGTAAAGTATACTCTATCTTCGGAAGTAATTTGCAGAATTATTATCAGACAGTAAGACAGCAATGGACGGGGAGTTACCACTTTTTGCATATACATGTACAATGCAACATATCTATACTGACGGACTTTAAAAACGCAATACTTGGATAACAGCTTTAATTAATGTCTCGGAAAAGAAGACAGAACAATAATTTTGATTGTATGTTAAAGAGCATTCATTTGAAAGTAAAACATGGAAAACTTGTCCAACTAAGATGAACTTAATGCATTAAAATGTTAATTTTTTGAGATAGGGGTCAACTGTTTGATGTGACCACATATCATGAATGAAATATTCCCTACTCCTTTAAATCAAGAAAAACTAGAAGCATCAAATTTGTATCATGGACTTTGTTAGTCATAGAGAAAACCCTCTCATATTGATTGGCAGGTCTGCAATACAGCGTATTTGCGTAAATGACGTTTATCTGGGTGTACCTTTTCATTCAATAGCTTAAAATCTCATCTGCTTAAAGAAATGTTTAAATGGCCAAATTCGTACGGAGCAAATAACGTCGTCCAGTTTAGTTGTACAATTAAAACTAAAGTGTTGGCTGTAGAAGCTAACTCATGGTGACATTATCGAAGCAAAGGAAGTTTACATTTAACAGTCTTTTGGAAGATATTAGGGGAAGTTAGTGTTGCGTAATTAAAGTCCGTCAGTATAATTTCATTTACATTTAATGTAAATCTTAAGTGTTTAACGTAGTCATGGAAGGGAACAAAAAGTAAGTGTGTATGGTCAAGAAATACATGTACCACAATCACACACTGCAGACCAACCCACTGCACCGTGAGGAAGAGCCACAGAAAATTTATATAACAATACATATGTAGGACAATAATAGCAAAGCAACCAGCTTTCATTTCCTCTTCAAGATGATTGCAAAACTAGAATGGACACAAAATAATGCATAACAAAACAAATACAAACACAGAACTCCAACAAATAATGGTAAGTACATTAAACAATAGATCACCAAATAATAGAACAATTGCCTTAGAACGGACAGCAGCCTAAGCAACGGGGGGGGGGGGGGTTTAAATTCATTTTACTAGCGCTTAACTAACACAAAATTGTTTAGCTCGCATGGAGGTTTCCTTACTAATGCAATGTATCATCATAGAGAAACAATCAAATCAAATTAACACATTATGATGATACAAAGAAAAGTGCTCATGGCTCACAGATAATCAGAGCTAAAGAATATATCAAGTTGAGCTATGATTGGCCAAGCCAACAACAAACATTGGGCACCAACCAACAGATTAAACCTTTACGTCAGGACCATCATTTTGTCTGAGGCCTGACCCACCAACGTGCATAAAAGAGGAAACCATAGCTATCAACCATGATTGAGTTTACAACCAGGCATGCAGACTGTCACATGATATCCATGTTGTATCCCACTCTTTTATTACGTTTAATAATCTTTTTAAATTGATTACTAAAATTAGGTTTTCGAACAATTATTTTAAATTTATAAACTAAATTGCCATAAAATACAGGTTGCGATATGCCTTGTTGCAGAAGTCTTTATGCAAATATGGTACTTAACAATCAACTCTTAGTGTCAGCTATTAATTTCAGAAAAAGCTTTAGGGAGTCTATGGTATCAATGTCCTTGTTTTAGTAACTTAGTAGTCATCAATTTGTTTCTATTGTTGAAGTCATGAACATGAGAACATACTCTTGCAAAACAAATAGGTTGCGAAATATATACACCATAGGAAGGGGAGAGAGGAACATCTCCATCAAGAAATTGAAAATTAACTGTTTCAAAATTAATTAAAGTCGTCCTGTTTATCATAAATTTTGGTTGACACTATGCCATTTGTAATGGTCAAAGTAAGTAAGGGTAAAAAGATCAGAAATCGATACAATCAAGTACAATGGAAGGATGTTGGACACACAATCCTGAGGATTGGAATAATAAGAGCACTAAATGAAAGTGAGGGGAGACTTTTTAGGGCCCTAACGCAGCACAGACAAAACAACTCTGATAATCAGGGGTGCAAATATCAGGAATCGATACAATCAAGTACAATGGAAGGGGATTGTACACACAATCCTGAAGATAAGAATAATAAGAGCATTTAATGAAAGTGCGAGGAGACTTTTTAGGGTCGCCACACAGCACAGACAAAACAACTCTTATAATCAAGGGTGCAAAGATACCTGAATTGTCAAGAATCTCAACTGAGTTTTTCACAGACCAAAATAGAGTTTTACCGTTTCTCTCAAAAAAGTTTCACAATATGTCATAACATGGTTTTTAATCGCAGTAAGGCAAGAAGTCAAAATTATAGACAATTCAGTAGTAGTACATGAGCTAGAGTTAGTAATAAAACGTGACTTATAGGGTCTTTAATGAAGTTTTGGTAACCAGTTTAACGCATGAAGCTTGCTATGTTTCTCATCAACAAATACACCAAACTTAGCAGCCATAAGTCATCGATGTCTATCAACGACATACTTCTCATCAAGCAATTTATGCTCATAGATTTTAGCAGAACCAAGTTCTTGCTTTAGGGTGTTAATGTAGTACATTTTCATATGACCACAACGTTGTTAGCAGCCTTATCTGCAGACTCTAAAAACTTCCTATGGAACTCCTGGACCCCTTTCTTCTATTTTCTAATAGTAAATTTTAGGTTAAGGTGGAAGAATATATAAATTATTGCAATAAAATGAAATTCTACTATAAATAATTTCAAAATATTTATTTAACAAGTATTTAAATCATTAGATTCAAAATGTTCTCCCTTGCACCATCAATTATAAAATTCCTGTAATGAACCAGAAGTATCTTTGTGGCATTTGTTAAAGTCTATCTGTGAGGGAAACCTAATTAGGTCCTTTACATATAAAAGACCAAATTCTTGAATCAGTTATAATTTTTAAATCCCCAGTGATTATATGACCAACAGGTTGATAGTAATATTAAGATTCCTTACATTCTCAAGAATCAGGAATAGTAGTTTCAGTATCAAGGTCAGTTACTTATTTATTATAGTTTTATACATTACTATGAGTAGGTTGCAACAGACAACCTATTCATATTGCAACAGACATCATGCTTGGTGTTCAACCCAGTCACGGCTGGCAACTTTGCTTTCCTCTTTAATTGCACGCTGGTTGGTCGAACTTCAGACGCTATGACGGTTCTGACTTAAAGGTCACCTGCTGGGAAAGGGCTGACCACTTCGCTCTTATTTGTGATGTCTTATTGTGAAGTTGCCCCGTTTCCATTTGTATCCTGGGTCAGGTGTGGTGTCAGCATTCTCAACTGACAAATGGATTTTTTTGTCATCTGCAGATTTTATTTCTGTCAATACGGCTTTCCTGTATCAGTGGGAGTCTAAAGATTCTGATATAATATTGCTTCATAGTATCTTCAGGCGCATACCAGAGGCATTTTATAGAATACGCACTCTAAAAAGAGTCTGTGGGAACTCCCTTATATGGGGTCAGGGAGTGAAGGCCTTGGGTGGAAAAATGGTTTCAGAGCATTTCACAGGGCTAAAATGAGCACTCAAGACACACAAGTAAACACCGTTGGCTGCATTTTTTTTTCAAAACAAAATTAAATACCTTAAGACCCTTTACTTGCGCAGAGTTGCACGCACATGCCTATTTACAGTACAGGTAGGTACAACGCTTGTTGAGCTCATACGAAGTCTAGGACCAAAAGGACACGTAATTGTTACCTCATATTTATTTCCGATGTTTTATACAAAACTATGAAGATTTAATTATCGAACAAACACAACATAGATCTTGTAAGTACTGAATATCCCAGACCCAAAAACAGTACTTGACTTGAAAAGGTGAAGAGAATATTTAGAATAATGAAAAATAAAGTGTATGCACTTTTCAAAATTTGATTGCTTATGAAACATATTATACCTGACCCTGGCATTCAAGGTCGCTAAAAATAAACAGTGACGTGGCTATCGTCAAAATTTAAATATATGCATATGCAAATGTCTCATCCAATGGAATGGCAATATTTTTATATTAACTAATACATTTTATACATAAATAGGTTCTAAGTTGCCATAAGAGGGGCCTGCCCCACCAAAAATCTAAGTGTTTAATGCATAGAGTCAACATGCTCTCATTTGAACCAGCGATTACAAAATTCTTGTTAGACGCCAGCAATTTCTTTACGACATTCTGGAAATATATTGGCGAATGAAGCCTGAATTTAGGCCATAATCATATAATAGAACACAGTCTTGATTTAGTTATGATTTTTAAATCACCAGTGACTATATTACCAGCAGGTTGATAGCAATATTGAAAGTTCTTACAATCGCAAGGGTCAAGAATAGTAGTTTCAATATCAAATTCAGTTACTAATTTGCTATAGTTAAAAACAGTACTACGAGAAAGTTCATTGTACATACTTATGTGGATCCTTTTTGTTATTTATGTTCTATCATGTTTATTTTTGTTATGCTGCCTTGTCTGTTCTTTACAGCTTTGTGGCCACCTGCTGGGAAAGTGCTCTCTTGCATGTTTTATTTTCCTGTGTTTTTGTCATTTTCCCTTATAGTGATCCCGGTCTGGTATGGTACTTAATTGTATTGATTACTGAGCTTTGCCCTTCTCTCTAGTTTTATAACAAATAAAGATGATTCCTTAATTTCAAAATAAGTAAGAATGTAAGAGATAAAAGATTAATATTTAAATATACTGGATTGGTTAAAGAAATATATCCCGTTGTTGACAATTCACTTTTGATAAAATGTCTAATATGATTATTTTCAGATTCAATATAAGGCGGAAGAGCATGTTGAGTTTAACATCTTGTAAGAAGTGCTGCATCATACAGTGGATGAGCCCTATCATAGACTTTATTAGCCTCAATATCCAAATTACTAAGTGAAGATAAAGAAAACGTAACTAAACGAGCCATTTGGCGGCCTGAATGCTTAAAGGTCATACTTAAGCCAGAACGTGCTAAACATATCAATTTTTGCGTTTTAGATTACCCTATTTATGTATTACATGAATTCACTTATTACATTTACGAATATTTAAAAGAGAAAAAAAACCCATCAAAATTGTGTTATCTGGTTTTGCTACCTACATGGTAACTAACATCATTAAAACCAAGTGGATGTGGTGTTTATAATAGGTTTATCCATTTAATTCTAAATCATACCTGAAAGTATTCCTATATCTTTTAGTAGAACTACCATCATAAAGAATCTTTGAATAGCCTAATAGAAATACGGCTTAGAGAAAAAGATAACTGTGTTTCAAATGTCTATTAAGAAAATTATCAATTTTACTAGGCCTTTTCATTTCACGATAGTGCTCAGTAAATCTAGCTTTTAGAAATCTACAAGTTGATCTGCCAAAATCCTTCTTTTCGCAAGATAAAACAAAAAATAACATCAGTAGATCTTCAATTAAGATCAGAATTAGTAACTACAGAAAATTGTCTTCCATTAACGTTAGATTTAATAGTGGATTCACAATATAAATGTTTGCAACAGTTACACCACCGCTAGATATTGCACTTGGAACGTCAACGCATGTATGTTGCAAACACGTAGTATGGCGCCATCTTTGATTTACAAGGTAAGTTTTTCCCTTCGTAAAAATATACAAATTGGTGTCTGTCAAAACTAAGCAGTGCATGCCATGCCTTACATCACACTTGAACATACAGCGTATAATGGTCACGCCGGAAAATGCCGCTGCCTTTGTAATCATTCACCCACAAATATCGAAGCGAGAGACTGCTAAAATTATCCTTGTGTCTCTCACTTCGATACTTGTGGGTGAAAGATTACAAAGGCAACGTCATTCCTGGGCGTGATCATTATTTATTTTATCACAAGCAGTGAATTCAATGCATATCGAATGTGAGTAAAATTGGTATTTTTCTACAGTGAAAAAATATCGTATTTTTTCACTAGTGACTGATACGATTTATATTTTCACTGTAGAATAGAATAGAACTGTAGCAAAACAAGGCTTTCTTGGCAATTTTGTGACTGGGATTTTTTAACATAAGGTTTTAAGTGAAGTATATTTGTCAAAAATAACGCTACGTTGTGACGTCAACATCAAACACAATGACGTCACTGTTTGACCTGACGTAGCGCCAGTTTGCACGTGACGCCTACCCTGAGGCACTCTCAATAGACTTTCTGTAAATGTTGATTTCTTGCGTTTCATTCGTTAAAATATGATTCCAAGCCATTTTCTAGGTGCAAACTACGTTTACACCCAATGTTATACCAATAAACACAATGCAAAAGTCAAATCGAACGAGAAACGACCAAGTAAAAAGTAAGGTTGTGATTTCTGTATTTCTGTTGAGTATAAAATAAAAAGAAAATTTACTTTTTCTCGGCAAATACCAAATATATTTCATCTGGTGTGGTGAAAATATCAGCATTTTCTCTCGTGCTATGCACTCGTGAAAAATACTGATTTTTTTCACCGCACTCGATGAAATATATTTGGTATTCACCTCAAAAAAGTGAATATCCTCTATATATTCTGTCCAAGTGGGCTTTTAGGCACCGCCTGCACTGCTTAGTTTTGACAGACACTTATGTGTTTGATTTTACGAAGGGAAAAACTTACCTTGTAAATCAAATATGGCGCCATACTACGTGTTTGCAACATCCATGCTATAATGTAGGTTGTTACCCCTGTCAAAACTATGAAGCTATTCACGAGCGGATGACTTAATATTCACTTAATATTTTATTCATACATGTAAAGATAGGGCTTAGCCAGGGAACATATGAAATATAAATATTTTAATGAAATGCATAATCTATAACTCAAAGTATGAGACCACCATTTAAATCCTGTTGCTGTACCTTGTAGAGTAGGAGGAATGCTCTCTATTTTTGATTTTTTTTATCAGAGGCAGCTAGACCACTTTGGTTTTCTGGTTGAGAAGGGGCTGTTTTTTCAAATAGATGAAACTAGATTTTCTTAGACAAAGTGAAAGCATTTATTTTTGTAACCATAGAAAGTGTTTTTATAATTGCTATTTGGCTCTATACATAAGTTTAAGTTAAAAAATACGAATATATCTGATCAGCACTCATCAAAGTTTTAATAAAATCATCTAACTACCTAGATAGAATATTTTATACTAGACGTGTAGTCAGCCCTGCTATGAATGATTTGGGTTCGGCTTACATCCTATACCAATACCAATTAGCACGAAAATAAATACATTTAGATTTTCCAAGGGGGATCTGGGGGGCTTCCTCCCATCCCAAAAGCCGAAGATTTTTTTAAGAATAAATCAATCAAATTGAAGACTTTTCCTTTAAGGTGAGATTTTTTAAATTCATTTTTTTTACTTTTTTGCAGGGCTCCCTTAAGGAGATATATCTTTCAAAAGCTCTTACTTGCATGGAATTTTTCCTGTATAAACAAAACATGCTTTTTTATCAAGGAGACAGATACCTTTGGCCACATTGTTGTATGAAACATTTTATACATCTAACATAGATCACTTTACGCCCCAACATACAGCATTTGAGCAATTAGCAGCATGCTTATCAGTCTATTTAGAGGGACTTCCTGTTTTGATACCGTTTACAATATTGTGACACGCTGGGTGAAATTTAGAGAAAACCATTTGCATGAGCATAAACTACAATGATCTACGATATTTAGAAATATTTTGAACCAAATATAATGTATTTTTGGTATTATTTACAATTTTTCATTTTGACCTTGAAAAGTTCATTAGCGAAAATTGTTAATATATATTTTTCTACCAGAAATTTGTACTTTTTGGGCGAAAATACTTCTAAATATTGTAGTCGGATAATTGTAGTTTATATTTATGCAACTGTTTTTTTCGTTACTTCACCCAGCGTGTCACAATATTGTAGACGGTATCAAACCAGGAAGTGACTCTAGAAAGACTGATAAGCATGCTGTGGATTGCTCAAAAGCTGTATGTTTGGACGTAAAGTGATCTATGTGAGATGTATAAATTGTTCATACAACAATTTGGCCAAAGGTATCCGTCTCCTTGATAAAAAAGCATTTTTTGTTTATACAGGAAAAATTTTATGCAAGTAAGAGCTTTTGATAGATATATCCCCTTAATCCCCAAAAATATGACATTGCTCACCGAATCCCTGAATATAATTACCAGTGCTCCACAGCTCCCTGAAAATAAATAGCCCTTCTTCCCAGATCCCCAAAACCCCTTGGAGCCCCCAGAGATGAAACATAAACAGAAGGTAACATAGAATTGTATCTTTTGGTGGACCGCGGGATCTGTAAAAAGAAGCTGATTGTAGCTTAAGAGGACAGAGTATTTTTTCTGTTTGTAAGCTATTCATAATGTAGATGTTTGAATTATACCATAACTGAAAAGCGATTTTCATGCCGGTTATTTATAGCAATATCATGCAGCCGCATGAGAGTTATACCGTAAGCACACAACAGATAACTAAGTCTAATACATATACAAAGAAACATAGAGTAAGCAATAGTTATCAAGAATGTACAAGTGTCGATCTATACTGCTACTTAAATAAGCTATATAAATGCCACTAATAGGCAAGTTAATGTAATGTATGATTGTCAAGTGTGACTCCTGACTATAGTAATAATAAAGATTTGAATTGAGAGTATGGAAAAAGTTTTACCTTAACCACACAGCACAAACACAAGAGACGTGATATCAAAACAGTAGGGGAGTATGATCAGATAATACCACAATCACACACTGCAGACAAACCTACACCACCGTCAGGAAGAGCCACAGAAAAATGAAAGAAGACAATTAAAGTAGAGCTTCTCATCAAAATGATTGCAAATCTAGAATGCACACAAAGAATGGCATAACAGCACAAGCAACAAACACGGTCTTTCAATGTGAACAACAATAAACAATGAATCAATAACAGAACTGCCGCCTTATGCTTCTGGGAAACTCAAATGACAAGGGCTACAAATAATTTGGCTGATATTTTGAATGAAGAAGAACATGTGAATACATTAAAATTTGACTTGAGAATGCCTTTTATAGACCCTCTCATGTACGCCTTAAAAGAAAATTGTCCAACTACGTGATAGGTGAAAAACGTAAATTAAACGTTAATTATTATACTTATATGTCCCTTATTGATTGCATGACCATTGGGTCTGCACTGTAATCACTATGGGATTCCGCCTATTCGTCAGCAGTTGGTGAAAATGCTCATAAACTTTTGAACCATATGGTATATTTAAATCAAATTTTGCGAACAGATGCATGTTAACATTATCTAACCACGGGCATGTGTAACATCATTTTTTGATGAATGAGGGTTTGCTGAGCATCATTTCATCCGGTTGAGGTCAATAAGTGAAGATGTCCATAGCTCTTAAACCTCATGGTATATTTGGATCAAATTTTGCATACTTATTTATTCTAACATTGGCCAGTCAATGGTATGCAAATTAGCGACGAGGTCTTTGCAATAAGCATCATTTTGGCGGGTCAATGTCTTTTAGTAAAAATGCTCATGCTTGTTGAATCAAACCATATATTTGATCAAATTTTGCATATTTATACATTTTTTGAAATGGACAGGGAAATAACAAAGAAAAAAAAATCATGCCTGGATTCGAACCACTGTGTGTTTGGCTGTTGGAATACAAGAAAGCCTCCTAGACTACTCACACCCTCTCATAGTATACATACTAGAGGAATTCAAATATATCTCCTTTACCTGTGCTAGTCAGAATCTTGGGCCTGCACTGTCATGCGCGTATCCAGAAAGCTTTGTCAGAGGGAGTCCAACTTTGACAAAGTTTTCTGTTTTGTTTAATTTTTAGTTTATGAGGGGAGGGAGGATACAGCAGGCCATCATCGGCCCGCCAGCGAAACGCCATTTATATGACGTTTTGCTGGCGTGCTGATGACGGCCCAGCATTTAATTCTGGCTTGGTAGCTTTTGGATTTTTCAAGGGGTCCCAGACCAGTATTGCTAAGAAATCCTATTTTTTTGTGATTTTTCAGTCGGGAGGGTACGGGCCCCTGTCCCCCTCCCTCTGGATTCGCACAAGACTATACTAATATGTGAGTCTTGCATGGCCCTTGGGTCTGCACTTTAATCTTACACGACCCTTGGCTCTGCACTATAATCACTATGTGAATTTGTCCGTCCGTCTGTGGTCAGCTCGTGAAAAGGCTCATCACGTGTCGTGCACATTACTGTCAGTTGATTTTTTTGTTTTAAGTGGCATTTGTATAAGCGGCTTGAATATATTGCAACTTTCTAGCGTTATGCAAGTGAGTGCAAATAATTTGCTACGAAAACCTGGAACCTGGATGCACAAATATCATTTTACCCCAAAACAATATAAATGATAAAAAAAACCCAGTCTGATCAGAACCTTTGCTAGTCGCTTGAATATTCTATGATTGTTAAAGAGACTAAGTCTGCAACTATGAACAATTTTCGAAATTTTTTATTGTGTTTTTAAATCATTTGTAAAAGTAGAATTAAGTTATGTTTTCACAATAAATCTGTTCACTATAGCTGAAAACTGCACGGAAAAGTGAATTATCTTATAAAACATGTGTGTTTTTCTCTTGTTGGTAATTATTTGCGTCCCTCCAATAATTATAGACAGTTAATTTTAACATAAATGCTGTTGTTTTGATACTGATAATTTGTTAAGATTTACGAAATTGGTAAAATGTATACCAGAATTTTAGTTTTTTTACTGTGTTCTTGAAAAAAAGAAACATTAGTTCTAAAATTAAAAGATCAAAAGTTACAGACTATGCAGCTTTAAGCTACTGACGGCACATCATTTAGAGTTTCTAAGCTTAAAAGGAGGCTGTACAGGCTCATCTGAGTCTACACTTGTCAAAATGCCACATTGTTGGAAATCACGTGTCACGGCTCAATTATTTATTATGTGTTTACCTTTTGAGAAAAGATGATTTTCCCCAGTCCGACTCCAAACCATAAACCATTGTTTTCACCTCTGTACTCTTGAGCTGCAGCACTTGTTCCTTTAACAGCGAGCTCCAAATCAAGGTACTTGCCATCATCCAAAGGGCAATATTCACATGTAATGTCGCCCTCACCACAAAATGGCCAGTTGGTAATTTGGATGTTGATCTTGGCGACACCTTAAAAGATAGCACCCAAATAGCGTGAACACATTTTTCTATTAGAATATGGTCAGAGCATTACCCCAGATATGCATTATGAAAAGAAATACACGAACACCCAGGTAAACCGCATGTGTAGATCTCTGAGGGTGTTGGCTACCGGAGGTAAACAAACAGAATATGGATGGACAGGGTCTGTATTTATCCATTTTTATTTCTTATAGAGAGTTTCTTGGAGACGAAAGCAGCAAACAGGTTGCTTCTTTATTGAATGATAAGGACTCGGAATGTGTTAAATGCTTTTGATATATGTCCGTAGTACCCAGGTCGACTTTTCAAATGGCAATTGCAATATTTTCAATGAAAAAAGGCTATTCTTTTGATCATAGCTGGAATTACACCAACCTTTGCCACAAATTGCATGTACCGCCACAATTCTATATCATTCTCCTGCAAGATATAAAAGAGTCATGCCCCCAAAATGCTATTTAAATATCAATATTTGAAATTTGCTTAAGGTCATATCATTTTGATGGTTAGCAAAATGTGCAGAGGTTACTTGACAGCTGGCATACTTGCTATCGGAGTGACGGTGGTTTTGATTTCGGAGATTGATACATACTTCCACACACTAAGTGCCTGAATCTGATATAGTTTAAGCGTGCCAAGTTGCAAAAAAATGCTACAAATGGAAGACTACCAGGGAACGAAATTCAGAAGACAAATTGAGAGGTTTTGCAGCTGTTAAGTGTTGTGAAAAGCGCTCATCTTCAGTCAGGGGCATGCATGTTTTGTCTACAGGCTTCGCACAGGCTTGAAAAGTACTTGAATATACAGGAGTGTCTTGAAAAATCCTTGAAAATTAAATTTGCCTTGAAAAGTACTTGAAAAACACTCAAAGACCTTGAAAAGTCCTTGAATTCTATCAATTACAGGAGGATTCAACAGTGTTTTGGAGACCTAAAATAGTATCAAATTGTGGTGCCTTTATTTGGTGCAGCATATGCTGCACCAATAAAGACACCTCAATTTTATTCTAATTTTCTTGAACTAATATCTTTAGTAATGGACTCTAACATTTCCGGCGTAAAATTTTAACGTGTAAATGTGTAAGTATTTTTCTTAAGTTTTCAGTCCTTGAAGACAGTAGAAAAGTCTTTTAGGAGTCCTTGAAAAGTTCTTGAATTTTACACAATCTTGTCTGTATGAACCCTGGTCTAGTCGGTCAGGTAAAACGTGTTTTAATTCTGCACTGATACATTTAAGGTGAAATCAGTATGCTTGAATTAGGAAGGGAATATGATAGCAAGGTTGGTGGGGTGGGGGTGGCGAGGGGATGGTCCCTGAAGGAAGGTAAGAACAAGTGCCAGATCTATACCCATTTTCTTACCTGGCAACGCAGTGTATTAACAAAATGCGCCAACAGGGTTACTAAATGCAGGTTCACATTACTGCGCCCCGCCCACCCTCTTTATTTATTTATTTTCATGTGTGACATAGGGTGTGCCCATTTCTTGTACCGACATCTAGCTTTGCACTGATACGCTTTCTTCGATTTTGTAAAATTTTAGTGAGAAAATGCACATACTTATACAAAAATACCAAATATTCCCGAATGGGCAAGCTAATGTGATGTTGTTATCATCACTTAATCATGCGCGGATCCAGAATGTTTTGTCAGAGGAAGTCTAACTCAACAGACACATTTCTTTAAGATGAAGGGAGTGAGGAATCAAAATACCACTAAAAGCGGACCATCATCAGCGCAACAGCATAACGCTGGCGGGGCGATAATTACCCAATATGGAATGCTGGCTTAGTAGCTTTAAATTTTCCAGGGGATCTGGACCAGTATTGCTAAAGAGCCCTAAAGGTTTCCGACTTTCCAGGGAGGGGGCCAGGACCCTCTGCCACTCATCTCTGGATCCGCGCATCTTAATCTTAGTTGAATGCGCCGACATAGCTGAAAAATCGTTTACTTGGATGTTAAGAATAAGATAAAAAAAACGTTATACTGAACCCTGTACAGTTTGCATACGTTTTATCGCTGAACTCTTTTCGCCATTGCGACAGTAAAATAAAATACCACACGTATTTAGAAGCAATTTACCGTTTTGGTCTGTTGTCACTTCATTCTTAAAAGTATTAGTATACATGTAAACTTATCTGGATTTTCACTGCATATTTGTATAGGTGGTCAAAATAATCCATATAACAAATACCCGTAAGATATTGAAGATATTGCAGTTTCGGTGGTAATCCGTTCTGTTATTTTATCTTTTAACGTTTTTAAACTTTGCATAGTAGTACAGGGCCCGGAATTACAAAGCCTCCTTAAAGTTAAGGAAGACTTAAGTTAAGTATTGATATTTCAACATGCTAAATAAATTGCCTAGATAGGTGCAGTACTTGTGGTCAAAGATAACATTGTGATCTAGAGAAAAAAATGAAACTATTTTGATTTTAATCAGTTTTAAACGTTATTTTTCGCATCCTGATAAATCAATACTTAAGTAAGTAAGTAAGTCTTCCTTAACTTTTGGGAGGCAGTGTAATTTTGGGCCCAGGTCCTCATATCCCGGTAACAGCCATCCAAGCCCCCACGATGGCATCTTTTAAAGCAATATTATTTGAGCCGCGACATGAGATTTCCAACAATGTGGTATGTGCGACCAGCAAAGGCTCAGACCAGCCTGCGCATACGCGCAGACTGATCAGAGCCTTTGCTTGTCGCTTGAATATTATATGAATATTAAGCTACTGGACGAACATAATTTGGAGTTTCTAAGCTTAAAAGAAGGCTACACAGGCTCGTCTGAGTCTATTCATGTCAAAATGGCACATTGTTGGAAATCACATGTTGCGGCTCATTTGTCATTCTGTAAGAAGCAATAAAGATGAATTGTATATCTTTAAGATATTTTAAAAGTTTCACACCGGATAACCGGCAATCGAAAAAGTTATTACTATCGACGAACGTAGATCAAAAATCGTTCGAAACAGGGTTTTCGATTGCCATTTGTCGCCCGATTTTTCGATTGTCATTTGTCGCCAGTCGGCAATCAAAAACACTGTTTCTAGTGATTTCCATATGCATAAAACAACATGTATTTGTAACATGTTATATATGTGTACTTATAAAAGCAGATACATGTAGCTTCCCATTTCTGTAAAATCGAATGTTTAATTAGATCTTTCTGCAACTATTTGCAGTACGGCTTTAAATTATCTTTAGTTCAATTATTGTACCTGGGTGACGTCCTTTTCAGAAAGAGATGGGCAATCGGATTGTGAACTAGCTGTTTCTCATTTAGAGTTTGGGTACAATATATTTTAAACAGATCAAGTTTAGTAGTTTTATAGTTGTGATGTTTGGTCTAAAATCTATAATAGAGGCTGTCCCAGGAAGTATCTGTTCCCTTGTTCTTCTTAAATATTGACTTGTTTCCATATTTCATGTTTTATTTTTTCCCTGTTCTCTGACAATCTTGTTCCCTCAATTTGGCATTTTCCCTTTCCCTAGAATAAAATGGCTTGTACAAATACACCCTAACTCGAGAGGGCCTCATTGTTAAGGCATACAGAGAACTCCTCTCTCAATTTCATGATAAAATTGTTTCCCTGCTAATAGCACGTTATTACAGTTCTTTACCATCGGATGACATACTTGGAATTTGACAGAGGAGGACTGAACATGGGAGTCGAACACTCATTTCATTATATTCCCGTACTGCTCATGATATTTTAAGTTAATTACCAAATACATTGGAGAGAGAGTAGAGTGAGAGAGAGAGAGAGAGAGAGAGAGAGAGAGAGAGAGAGAGAGAGAGAGAGAGAGAGAGAGAGACAGACAGACAGACAGACAGACAGACAGACAGAGAGAGAGACAGAAAGATAGTAGAGAAAGAGAGAGAAGAGGAAAAACGAGAGTAGAGGTAGTGCGAGTAGAGAGAGTGCGAGTAGAGAGAGAGAGAGAGAGAGAGAGAGAGAGTAGAGAAAGAGCCAGTAGAGGAAGAGATAGTAGAGAAAGAGCGAGTAGAGTGAGTGCGAGTATAGGGAGTGAGAGTTGAGGGGGTGTGAGTAGTGGGAGTGGGAGTAGATGGAGTGCGATTAGAGAAGGAGAGCGAGTAGAGAAGGAGTGCGAGTAGTAGAGTGCGAGTAGAGAAGGAGTGCGAGTAGAGAAGAAGTACGAGTAGAGAAGAAAGAGTAGAGAAGGAGTGCGAGTAGAGAAGGAGTGCGAGTTGACAAGAGAGACAATAGAAGGAGTGCGAGTAGAGAAGGAGTGCGAGTTGAATAGAGAGAGTAGAGAGAGAGATAGTAGAGAAGGAATGCGAGTAGAGAAGAGAGTGTAGAGAACGACCGCAAGTAAAGAAGAGAGAGTAGAAAAGAGAGAGTAGAGAAAAAGAGAGTAGAGAATGAGTGCGAGTAAAGAAGAGAGAGTAGGGAAAGAGAGACTAGAGAAGAAGTGCGAGTAGAGAAGAGAGAGTAGAGAAAGAGAGAGTAGAGGAGGAGTGCGAGTAGAGAAAGAAAAATTAGAGAAGTAGTGCGATTAGAGAAGAGAGAGAAGAGATGTGTGCGAGTAGAGAAAGAGAGAGTAGAGAATGAGTGCGAGTAGAGAAAGAGAGAGTAGTGAAGGAGTGTGAGTAGAGAAGAGAGCGTAGAGAAAGTAGAGAAGGAGTGCGAGTGGAGAAGGAGTGCGAGTAGAGAAGGAGTGCGAGTAGAGAAGAGGGAGTAGAGAAGACGGGCGAGTAGAGTAAGAGAGAGTAGAGAAGGAGTGTGAGTAGAGAAATAGAGATTAGAGAAGGATTGCGAGTAGAGAATTGAGAAGTGAAAGTAGAGAAGGAGTGTGAGTAGAGAAGAGAGAGTAGAGAAGGAGTGCGAATAGAGATGAGAGAGTTGAGAAAGAGAGAGTAGAGAAGGTGTGCGAGTAGAGAAAGAGAGAGTAGAGATGGGATGCGAGTAGAGAAGAGAGAGTAGAGAAAGAGAGAGTAGAGAAGGATTGCGAGTAGAGTAAGAGTAAGAGTAGAAAAGAGAGAGTAGTGGGAGTGCATGTAGAAAAGAGAGAGTAGAGAAAGAGTGCGAGTAGAGAAGGAGTGCGAGTAGAGGAGAAAGAATAGAGAAAGAGTGCGAGTAGAGAGGAGAGAGTAGAGAAGGAGTGCGATCAGAGGAGAAGTGCGAGTAGAGAAGGAGTGTGAGTAGAGAAAGAAAGAGTAGAGAAGGGGTGCGAGTAGAGAAGATAGAGTAGAGAAGGAGTGCGAGTAGAGAGAATGAGTGCGAGTAGAGAAGGGGTGCGAGTAGAGAAGGAGTGAGAGTAGAGAAGAGAGAGTAGAGAAAGAGAGAGTAGAGAAGGATTGCGAGTAGAGTAAGAGTAAGAGTAGAAAGAGAGAGTAGTGGGAGTGCATGTAGAAAAGAGAGAGTAGAGAAAGAGTGCGAGTAGAGAAGGAGTGCGAGTAGAGGAGAAAGAGTAGAGAAAGAGTGCGAGTAGAGAGGAGAGAGTAGAGAAGGAGTGCGATCAGAGGAGAAGTGCGAGTAGAGAAGGAGTGTGAGTAGAGAAAGAAAGAGTAGAGAAGGGGTGCGAGTAGAGAAGATAGAGTAGAGAAGGAGTGCGAGTAGAGAGAATGAGTGCGAGTAGAGAAGGAGTGCGAGTAGAGAAGGAGTGAGAGTAGAGAAAGTGAGAGTAGAGAAGGAGTGCGAGTAGAGAAGGAGTGCGAGTAGAGAAAGTGAGAGTAGAGAAGGAGTGCGAGTAGAGAAGAGAGAATTGAGAAAGAGAGAGTAGAGAAGGAGTGCGAGTAGAGAAGAGGGAATAGAGAAGGAGTGTGAGTAGAGAAGAGAGAGAGTAGAGAAGGAGTGTGGGTAGAGAAGAGAGAGTAGAGAATGAGTGCGAATAGAGAAGAGAGTGTAGAGGAGTGCGAGTTGAGAAGAGAGAGTAGAGAAAAAGAGAGAAGGGAAGGAGTGCGAGTAGAGAAGAGAGAGTAGAGAAAGAGAGAGTTAAATTTATGCATCTAGTGAAGACTGATTAGACCGTACAGGTGCTCGTCTAAACATCTGGTATACTAATTGCATTGCTACTTGATCCGTCACCTTCACAAAAGGTATGTGTCCATTTCTTAGTATAATGTTTTGGCATGTTATGTTACTGCACTGTTACTTTAATGTGATGCAAAGGGCTAAATAGATATGGTAGGCTAAAACAAAGCAAACTAATGCACAAAAACACCCATTCAGTGTTGAACAAAAACTCTAACAAATTGGTTTATTTAAGCTTGTTTCTCCTTTGATATGTTCCCCGCCAATCGGACCACCTATTTTTGAAAGTGTTTGAGTGTTACACTTTTGTTTCCGTATGCGAGAGCTTGTTTAATGAGCATAATCAATTTGCCCTTCTCCGTAATCAATGTTAACATGCACATGCCTTCCCTCCGACAGCTACCCAACATACCTCCGAACGGAAAGCTACCCATAAACATGATACCACCGTCATGAAATTGCAAATAAATAGATGTTTTACATGTATTTTTGAATTGTATTTGACTGATTCATTCCAAAGAGAGGTTATACATTCCAGCGGTGGCTGTGAATAAAGTAAAAATAAAATAATAGATATGAATATTAACTGATGAATTCGAAATATTCGTCCAAATTACTGCATTTCCGAATTCAAATGCAATTTAAACCCGAACAGATTAAGTTCCCAAACATGTAATGCTTTCAGAGTTATCATCATTCTGTATACTATCGACCTATATGTTGTCTTATCCCTCAAAACGACTCTAAATGAAATAAAATCGTCTCAATAAAGACCATGTCCAACCCAAAAAATCTTTGTTTACCTCCGATAGCCAACACCCTCCGAGATCTAGACATGCGGTTCACCTGGGTGACGAAAGTGTCACGATTATGTAAGATAGGGTAGATGTGTATTTTGAACATATGCAAATAGTGTTTGATCTGAGACTATATAATTACTAAAGCTAGACCTCCACAAACGTAAATCTGTTGTACTTTAACACCAACTGAAAGAGTGTTAAAGAATGGTAAAGTGAAAACATAGAGATAGCCAGCATAATGTATACATAAAAGTAATTTTTAATTAAACAACACAACAAGAAATCAGACGGGGATTAAGTTTTATTGTGTTTGATGAAAAGTAATTTACACAAAGAAACACTCTCAAAATCTACTTATGGCTAGTAACGAGAACTCTTCTTTCAATTTTGATGGAGGGTGTTTTGTTTTATTTAGCACCATGCCTGCTAATGGTGTTTAGATAACAACTAAGGTTTCAAATGCCCAATAAGACCAACTTGGCGTCTAAGATCAAGTTCATATTCACTAAAATATGTCTATTCCTCTTAACTCGAGCACCTCCTCCATTTTTAACAAAGGGTGTCCATATTCGGCGCGATGATTGCCTATGCTGTATAAATGATAACAAGGGTCTGGGAACAAAAGGTCAAGGTCTTAATTAGCCATAAAAAGAAAAAGATTTGCGAAAGGACCAGTGTCTATAAGGCCTGTTTCACGGCCACTATGAATTTCCTTTAAACTTTGTGTATTAAAAGTAGCATGTCTTAGCTGTAATACCATGAAGTTTTGGATCAATAGATGAAGTTTTCTGAGTTGTATACTCATTTGAAGTGGGTGGGGTAATTCCACCCCAAACAGGGTTACGCTACGAAAAGGACTATATTTTTATAACCATATGTAGCTGGGAATCAGCCATTTCAAGATTATTTATGGGATAACAGATGTAAAAACTGACACTTATGATAATTTAAAATATTTATAAATGATAAGTATATACTCACTTGAAAGTCATACCAGTATTTTAGTATTTTTTCTTCGCCAACTTTACGAAAAATCACAACAACTTGTCATGCTTGAATGGATTCAATTGATGTTTAGATGTAACATAGTATATATGATGGTAATTATAAAATTATGAGGAATCGTTACCATGGTGATTACTTAAGGAGTTATCTGCCCGCAAAACCAGCATTTTTTATATTTTTTTTATTTTTTAAGAGTGGGTATACATGCATTAGAGATTTTAGATACACCATTGATTCTAGGTTACACACTGATTGGCCATGGTGTGTAGAATAAAACAAAGGCTTCAGATAGCTGATATGACCTTGTGGTCAAAGGTCAAGGTCACACGTACTTAGAACTTGTCTATGGCTAAAAACGCTAATACCTTTTTCATTTTTTTGATCTAGTGTTTACATATTCGCCACAATGATGATCTATTATGTGTAGATTATAAAAAAGTATCAGAATATACATATGACCTTAAATTCAAGGGTCAAATTAAGTCAAATATTCTTATAAAACTGTCACACTGCTCATAATACAAAACTCCTCTTTGGTGTATTGATGGGATGTGTTCATATTTAGCACAACAATTGCGTATGATGTGTAGATTAAAACAAAGGTTTCAGATAGCTGATTTGACCTTTTGGTCAAACGTCAAGGTCACACATACTAAGAACTTGTCTATGGTTCAAAATGCAAATACCTCTTTCATTTTTTGACCTAGTGTGTACATATTTGCCACAATGATAGCCTATCATGTGTAGATTACAACAAAAGTCTCAGAATATGGATATGACCTTGAAATCAAGGATCAAAGTCAAATATTCTTAAAACTGTCACACTGTTCATGATACAAACTCCTCTTTGGTGTATTGATGGGATGTGTTCATATTTAGCACAATAATTGCGTATGATGTGTCGACTAAAACGAAGGTTTCAGATAGCTGATATGATCTTGTGTCAAAGCTCAAGGGCAAACCTGTAAAATTGCTCGAAATACAAATATCTTCTTCATTTATTTTAACAAAGGGTTTTCAAATTCGCCCCAATGTTTGCATATCATGTGTTAATTGCAACAAACGTCTTGGAATATATTTATGACTTCAAATTCAAATATTTCTTAAAATCTGTCTTACGGCTCTTAACACAAACTCCTCATTCATGCATTGATGGAGTGCCTTCATATTTAGAACAATGATTGCTTACGAAGTGTAGTTTAAAACCGAGGTGATTGCTGATGTGACCTTGAAGTCAACGTCAAAGCCGCACTTGCAAAAACCTATATACAGCCCATACTGACAGCTCCTCTGTCATTTCTTGAGCGAGAGTGTTCATATTTGGAAGAATGCTTGCCAATGGTATGCTGTTTGTTTGATTTGATCCTTTTTATCCCAGTCAAGTCATGTCAGGGTGGCTCTTACTGGGTTGAACTGGCACTAAGCAGGATTTAATGTGTCTTGCCTGTCATGTCATTTTCTTGCAGTCTTGTGGTCACCTATTGGGCAAGGGGTGACCTCTTGGCTCCCTTTTATGTGATATTTTCTTGTGTTTAAATCACCTTTATATCACCTTTATATAACCTTTCCACACAGGGCCATGTGTGGAGCTTGATTGTATCGATTTCTGACCTTTGCCTTCTTCTTTACTTTGCTCAAGGACAATATGCAGTTCCACCTGTGAGGCTCAAACCCGCAACCCCTCTATCTTGACTCAAACACTCTACCACTGGATATTGCACTCGCATATTGTGTGGTGATTATGATGAAAAGTTCAGATTACGGCTGTGACCTTGGAATAAAAGGTCTAGGTCAAATATATCTTACAAATGTTGGCGTGAACACTTTTTTCATTTTTGTTAGAGGATGTCCATATATAGCGAAATGATTTCTTAAGGTGGGTACATTAAAATGAAGGTTTCAGAGAACCAATATGACCTTGGGATCAAAGGTCAATGTATTTAGAATTGGTCCTACGGCTTGCAATATGAACTTCTGTAGTCTTTGATAGAGATTCTATGAATGCAAATTAATCATATAAATACATGTATATTATCAGGTTGTTTGGCTTCTACTGCCTTCTAGTGCCACTCCTCTTACTTTTTCAATGGAGGATATTCATATTTGCAACCGTGCTTGTGAGAGGTATGTGGATGACAAGAAACTCTGTTTTCCAGTCAAATGTTAAATATTTAAAACTAAAAAATATTCAAAAATATTTAAACTTCTAAAGTGAGTATCCTTTACTACTCGTAGTTTCGATGAAGATTATATATATTTTGACAGGTTTTAAGTATGTGTGGCCTTGACCTTTGACCACAAGGTCATATCAGTTATCTGAAACCTTTATTTTGATCAACACATTATAAGCAATTATTGAGATTAATTTAAACACACCTCATCAATGCACGAAAGAGGAGTTTGTAATCTGGGCAGTGTGACAGATTTTAAAGAATATTTGACCCTTGATTTCAAGGTCATATCCATATTCCGAGACTTTTGTTGTAATCTTCACATGATATGCAAATATTGTAGCAAATATGAATATGCAAGGTCAAAAAATGAAATAGGTGTTCGCGTTTTGAGCCGTAGACAGGTGTTTAGTATTAGTGACCTTGACCTTTGACTACCAGATCATATCAGCGATGTGAAACCTATGTTTCATTCTACACACCATGGCCAATCAGTGTGTAACCTAGAATCAATGGTGTATCTAAAATCTCTAATGCATGCAAACCCACTCTAAAATTTTGGAAAAAAATAAAAGAATCCCTGGTTTTGTGGGCAGATAACTCTTAAAATAATCGCCATGGAGACAGTTCCTCATGATTTTATAATTACCATCTTATATACTATGTAACCTATAAACACCAATTGTATCGCTTCAAGCATGAAAAGATGTTGTGGTTTTTCGCAAAGTTGGCAAAGAAAAAATACTAATATATTGGTATGACTTTCAAATGAGTATATACTTATCATTTATAAATATTTTAAAATATCATAAGTGTCAGTTTTTACATCTGTTATCCCATAAATAATCTTAAAATTGCTGATTCCCAGCTACTTATGGTTATAAAAATATAGTCGTTTTTGTAGCGTAACCCTGTTTGGGGTGGAATTACCCCACCCACTTCAAATGAGTATACAACTCAGAAAAACTTCATCTATTGATCCAACATTTCATGATATTACAGCTAAGACATGCTACTTTTAATACACAAAGTTTAAAGGAAATTCATAGTGGCCGTGAAACAGGCCTTATAGACACTGGTCCTTTATGATACAGGTCGCCATGTTTAAGGAGTTCTGAGTAAAAAGTTTATTGCAAGTCAAAAGTCATGGTGTAATATACTCAAATCCTTTGTGTGGCTAAGAATTTTGAATGGAAATTGTTCATATTTAAAACAATTACTGCCCATGGTGTGGATTTTAAAACATACGTTTCTGAATACTGACCTAAGATTCAAAGGGCAGGGTCAAATAAACTTAAATCTGACTTACTGCTTGTAAGATGAACGTCTAACACCTACCTGGCATAACTGCTATTGCCTCATCGCCATTGTTGATAATACCATACCCATCAATGAGAAACACGTTTATTTTAACATTGGCTGAATTGCTTAGCGTCGCATTGAATGACACGAATTTCACTGCAATGTCTCTATATGTACCGTCCTGTATTTCGCTGGAAACAATACAAATACTAATCAAAAGCCCATCGCATCTGAAATTGGTCTAGAGTTTTACGAATCTTACATTAATGCACACGAAAAGCATTTAACTGAGTCCCAACCCTAAGTCAGACTCTATGGTTTAGTTTAATACTGGTCGCAGCAGTTGCTTTTATATTCAAAAATAATGTATATAAATAGCCTTCCAATCGCTTTGAAAGAGCTCGACCAAGAAAACTAGTGCAATTAAAAAAACTTTGAGTACTGGATTGCTGAAAACAATGTTATATTGGTTGATTGAGTTAAGGCTTAAAGTCCCAGTCAACATTAAGGGTCTGGATGGGGTATAATAATTAGTGAATAATAGCCTTTTTTATATAATTGATAGTGAATAATGAGCCAAAACAATAATGAAAAGTGAATAATCAGGGCCTAAAATAATGATTAATCCTATTTTTTTAATGATTAGAAGAAAAAGTTGATGAATAGTAAATACTCAGATTTTAATGAATAATGAATAATTATAAAAAAAACTTTTTTGTCGCATCCCGGCCTATTTTTTCTAATAAAAATATTTTAATGAATAATTGGTCTTTTTTTAATGAATAACCCAACAATTTTAATGAGATGAATAATAGGCTAAATTTTTAATGAATAGTGAATACCAGATCCCCCATCCAGACCCTCAACAATATTTAAAGTAAGTAAGGGTGCAAAGATCAGGAATCGATACAATCAAGAACCACACCTGACCCAGGATACTAAGTCTTGTCGGGAATCCACCCAGAGAGCGATATAGAGATAAAAGAAGAATGGGATAGACTAAAAGGCCCCAGCCACCATTATAATTTGCCTCAAGTGAAGCAAAGGATCATTGACGGTTTGGGCCTTATACGCCTATTTTTCTGATTCCCAGAACGCTGCTTGTGAGCTTATAGTGTGGTGCATGTAGTATCAGTGCAATAGGTGAATCAAATAGCAAGAGTCAGCTAGCAAAATATTTTCGAAATTCCTACGCACTCGAGAGTTATGGCGGGTAGAAAGGGGAGGGGGTCTGAAATTTCATGAAAATAAAAAGTGCTTTAAAAAGTGATTTCTGCACGTTTTCAAGATTTATTTGGTAGGTATGGTGATATCTATAGAACATATCATATGCATAGTATTGACGAATCACGATAATTGATGAAATTGTTTTAAAAACAAAATATGTTTTGTAATAAAATGATTTTGAGGAGGAAATTTAGAAGTTACCTGTACATCTTTGACCACATGTACCGTAAATAATACAAAACTGAAAGCTCACCAAAAGAAATAAATATTTTTGAAGGAATGAAAGTGTCCCATTAAGCATTGGAAAGTAAAACTGATTCTAACTAGATCCTTTGAATATTACTTTTGCTTTGTTTAAAGGGCATAACATGTTGAATGTATTTAAAGTGTCCTAATATCTATGGTATACACGATGCATGTATATCCCCATATGAGAAAATATATTGAACAATAAAGTATTTACCTGTTATAACTCTTTGCATGCCAGTGGATAATTTTGTCGACTGCCAATAGCCGTTTACATACAGTTTGAACCAGATGAAGACCAATAGAATGTCGGTCTTGGTCTGGATCCAAACTGTTTGACACTCTGATGGTGGTCCTTGGTGGTTTATTTTTTAAAACCTAATTTTGAAGAAAGTCAGCAGACGAAAATAAAAACATGAACAATTCTCTAGCATGCAAATAGATAAGTACAGGACGTTTGCAAAATAATGTGTCATTTAATAACAGTGAGATTTTTTCTTATGAAAAAATGCATAAAACCTTGCTAATTCTACTTTTAATTTTCAAGTACTTTATATTTAACTAGCACAGAATACAAAGCAATTTAGGAGGTTGGTTCTAGAGAACTTCATTACTTTCATTAGTTTCTTATTTGGTAGAAAAGGCATTTTATGGGCTTAGGCCCTGGGTTTTTGGGCTGCTGAACATCTCCCCCCCCCTTGTGCCAGCAAGCCACTTCCATACAATGTGTAAAATATGGTAACACATATACATGCAAAAGCTTTTGCTGGCACACGGGGGGGAATGATATTTTAAAAAATGTTTTCGGATTCCTATATAACTTAATGTAAAACTGATTGTTCTACCCAAAATTTTACATCTTTAAAGCATTTAATATCGAAAACGGATTTCACAGCCATAAAGTACTCAGGTCAGGGTAGCTTCAAGGTGAAGAAAGGGACGATTGACAAACTTTTATTTTTACTGAAAACCATTGGCATTTACCCATAACAAGTGTCAATGATCCTTTCATCCCATCAAGAAGACAAATATGGCAAGTCCATCTCTCTGAAAGCTGCAGCAGGGAGCGCATCACCCTATCACCCACGAAAGCTATGTTATAATCAAAACAGAACATGAAAGTCGTATATGAAACGGGCAATGATTTAATGACAAAATATCAATGATATGAGCAAACAGATTTTACCTATCTGAAATCCACGCACACGTTAACTCTATGTTCTTCTTCTCCTTCTTCTGTATACTGAACTGAGGTCTTCTTAGACCATAAATAGTTCAATGAAAGGCAGTGCATGGTGATGGTGCTCAGCCTGGCAAGTTGACCATGTACAGTTTAAAAACTGACCGTGTTTAAGCCTATAACAATCTGGCTTCTACAGTAGTTAGACGAAGTGGATCACCCCCGAAGGAGTGATCTGAACTCTTCCAGGGAGGTGGCTGACACTACTCTGGCTGGAAATTGGTTCCAGTCTCTAACTGTCCTGGGAAAGAACGAGTTCTTGTAGTTGTCATCTTGGATTCTCTCCTGGAAGAATCTATGTTGACCTCGTGTGCTTGAGTCACTGCTGTGTAGATACTTCTCTTTTGGTATATAGACTAAGCCGTGTTGAATTCTATACAGCATTGAAAGCCTATTTGTCTTTCTTCTGGCTGTAAGCGGTTCCCAGTTGAGGTTTTCCACCATCTTGGTGACGCATCCTGGTGTTCTGCTGTGGTAGTCATTATATACGTATCTGGCAGCTCTGCGCTGTACGGACTCAAGCTGTTTGATGTGGGCCTGGTTGGGTGTATCCCAGACTGTTGATGCATACTCCAGTGATGGTCGTACCATGGCTGTATAAGTAGCCGCTAACACTGGGACTGTGTAATCTCGGAGGTTCCTTCATATGAAGCCTAGAGTTCTGTTGCCCTTGTTGGTAATGTTCTGGATGTGTTTGTCTCACATCAAGTTGTCGGTGATTGTGACCCCAAGGTAGCTGCTGGCTTCTTCTGTCTCCAGTATATGTCCATGCAGCTTGTAATCAGATTGTACTACCTTCTTGTTCCTTGGAGCTATACGTAGGACTATGCATTTGGAGGGGTTGAAGGACATCTGTCACGTCTCTTCCCATGTCTCTAGGACAGTGAGGTCCAATTGTAGTAGGTCAGAATCTGCCTGGTTCTCTATTACCTTGTAGAGAAGACTGTAATCTGCAAATGATTTGCACTGGGAAGACTTTATGGGCTCTGGAAGGTCATTAATGAAGACCAAGAAGAGCAAGGGTCCAAGTACAGTGCCTTGTGGGACTCCTGATGTGATCTGGGCTGTGTCTGATGTTGCTCCATCCAGTACTACTTCTTGTTGTCTATTGCTGAGGAACGATCTGATCCATTTCACTGTGTTGCCTCTAACTCCATAGTAATCTAGCTTGTGGATGAGTCTTTCGTGGGGCACTTTGTCAAATTCTTTGGCAAAGTCTAGAAGAATGACGTCCACTTGCTTGCCCTTGGCTATGGATGAGGATAATTCTTGAATTGTAGAGATGAGCTGCATCTCGCATGAGGGGCGCTTCCTGAAGCCATGCTGGTTATCACATAAGACGTTATGGTTGTCAAAATGCTGCATTATGTTGCTTTGCATGATATGCTTAAGTAGCTTGCATGTGACGGAAGTGAGTGAAACTGGTCTGTAGTTGGCTGGCTGGTGTTTGTTACCTTTCTTGAAGATCGGCACAACCAAAGCTTCCTTCCAATCCTTACGGACTAAGCCGGAGTCAAGTGACATCTGGAAGAGTCGTGTGAGGGCAGGTGCTAGTTCAGTGGCTGCAGTTTTGAGAATGAAGGAAGGGACTGCATCTGGGCCTGTTGCCTTGTGGGGTTTCAGATTCTTCAAAAGCTTGTGGACTCCTTTCCAGTCAACTTTAATGGATGCCATTGCTGGGATAACACTACTTCCTTTGTCTGGGATAGCTGTTGTGTCTTCTGCAGTAAATACCGATTCGAACTGTTGGTTCAATATGTTGGCTCTGGCCTGAGCGTCACTCTGTATGAATCCATCCTTGTTCTTGAGAGGTGCGACTCCAGTGGCTTCTTGGCCCTTGCTCTTAATGTATGTCCAGAACTTCTTGGAGTTTTCCTTGTAATCACCACTGACTGAGGTTTCTAGGTAGTCCCTGTTGGTACGCCTGACTTTGAACTGTACCCCTCTCTGTAGTCTCTAGTAGCGGTCTTTGCCTTGTTTTTTCTTGGTTAGACGTGCTTTCCTGTAGGCCCTCTGTTTTCGTCTGATGGCTCTCTTAATCACTGAGTTCATCCAGGGTTTTGTGTAGCGAGAAGTGGTCATCTTGGAGGGGACTCTTCTCTCAATTGTCTCAGAGATCTTCCTCTTGATGTTCTCCCATGTTGTGTCAATGTCGTCAGGAACTATGACGGAGTCAACAAGATCAGTGAGGTCGTCTTTTATTCCCTGAGTATCAGCTTGTCTCCAGAGGTGGAATTTCCTGCGTATAGGCTTTGGGCGTCTTGCAGTAGAATACATGCCTAACAGGACGATGTCGTGATTACTGCTACCAATAGATGGTATTGGTTTACATCATTGTTTGAAGCTAGGATGAGTTGTGAGGATAATATTAAGTGTTGTGTCTTTCCTTGTCGGGAAGTCTACTAGTTGTTCTAGGTTGCAGTCTGCTATGGTTTGGAGGAATGTTGTGTTTACTCGACTTGCATATTGGGTAAACACAACATTCCTCGAAACCATAGCAGACTGCAACCTAGAACAGATCAGGAATGTTTGCTAGTGTCGTCTGCTGATAACTTTTGCAAATAGTTTGGACCTAGATCAGGCCTATCAACATGTTAGATCTTATCTTAATCAAACCGGTTTACCACGCTGCTGGTATTCCTGAAAGAAATTTTCACAAAATATGATTTTGAAAAACATCAGCAGACTACAAAATGCATGGGGACTATGTCACGTGCTAAGTCGCTGTTGCATTGGTCAGCTACCCACTGTCAGGTGACTTTTGAGTGACATTTTGGGCGTGATTTGGAAGCGTCAATTGCACTGATGTAATGAAAAGGTGGCGCGTATCTACTGCATTATGGCCTCATTTCTTTTTGTTGAAGAAACATGTCTCTATAAAATTTTCAAACCTGAAGCTACTTATAGTAAATTAATATATCTAACTATTTTATCCTTTGTAACTGGCAGGTCAATCCAATTAAATCACTTCTAAAATATGCCTTGATTTCCCATGAGAAAAGGTGCATATCCAAGGCAGATCTATAACATTTTTAAATAGTTTATCTTATTGTTAGGGCTATCTGACACAGAGTCAGTGAATTATACACTGACAAAGAAGCAGCGACAAAATAAAAATCGAATTACTGATTAATCGTGAGCCGATCGGGAAAATCACAGTGCAGAGTAAGCATACCAAGAATACAATTTAACACATTTAAGCCGAATGAACAGCCCCATTCAACAAAAGCTCTTATATGTTAGGCAAGGCCTTTGAGTTAAAGGTCAAAGTCAAAATACTTGATTTCTTGTTGTATGGCTTCTAAAGAAAATATCTCTTAAATGTTTTTATAGATTTACCCTATTTTGCACATTGATGGCCTAAGGTGTGTAGCTGTCATCAATTGTTTCAGGTTCAAGGTCAAGGTCAAACTGCTCAAAGTCTGTATAAATGGCGTGTGGTACTATGTTGAGATGAAAGTTGATTATATATGAGACACTTATTGTATACTGTTTGAGGTTTCAGATTGCTGGAATGACCTTGGCGACAAAAATAGAGGGAAGAATATCATACTTTGCAGTACTTTGCCACTCCTTTATAGTTCTTATATGAAAGATAAATGTAAAAATAGCATTGCGTAAAATAAGAGATGTATTACTTGACTTTTCGCTTACTGTAAAGGCCGCGCCTCATAAATGCGTAGTTAGGACTAGTCAATCTTAGGCATAGGTAACAGCTAAAAAGGAGGCGTGGTTTTATTCAAAAGTATCTGTATCATCTTGTGCCACAACCTCAGTCATTATTTAGTCTTTAAAACGCCAGCAAAATAACTGCATCTGAAAATGTCTATTTAACATAAGCAGGGAGGCGAACATTGTGGACCCAGATCAGACTGCTCCTACAGGAGCAGTCTGATCATGGTCCACACTGTTGATCTATAGATGAGCCTTCAAATAGTATAGTGGACGACAAAAAACATACATTTTGTGATTATGCGCTTTAAGGGTTAAGAAATGTGAGTTCAGTGTGTATACGGTTAGGATTTTCATGAAATGCACACACGTTTACGCGGCTCAAAAAGCTTATTAACTCTTTACCAAATTATAAATAAACCCTGATTTCCCTTCCTTAGCAGACGAAATAGCCGAACCACACCCAGATATGAATATTAAAGTTGCCGCATTTACAGTAAGCGAAAAGTCTATTAATACCTGAAGTAGAACCGTTGTTCAGAAAACCCACTGTAGGAGTGGCCTGCTGCTAGTATTTCTCCGCAAGGTGATACTTCCCTCAAGCTCATTAACTCCAGGGACATAAGAAAACCATTTGCAGCTTCTGTATTAAATCAAAATATGAATTATTAGATAGTATTACCTTTTTGTCAATGTACATATTGACGACACCTCATATTATACTTAGTAGTATGTATAACATGCTACATACTCTCAAAGTGATAGTGAGAAAAGTTTTAGTTTGATGTATTATACAAATGTATGTGACTTGGATATTCGCTGGTAATTTAAAAGAGCTACTCTATGTAAATAAGAAGTTTTGGATATAAGAGGTTCGGATAGAAAATCCGCCACAAAGATCAACGTTTGGCATCACAAGACTTAATGACAAACATTTATTGCGAGGGTGAACTTTTTTCAACCCTCCTCACACAAATAATGGATTATTTTCTTGATCATCATTAAATACCACATTATCTATTTTAAGAAAGTTTTCAGAAGGTCGCTCATGATGACACCACTTCAAAATAGTAATTACGTTGAGTCGAACAAGAAATATCTTTAAAAAATATTTGGCTGCATTTTAATGGTGGAATTTGTTTTAATATGTATTGCTATTTGTTACACAAGGTCATCCTACTTGGGAATATATAGATAATACTCTAACAATACAAATAGACAAAATAGTTTTGTTATTGCAACTATTTGACACTAATAAAGGGCACTAATACAACAACACTGCTAAGAACAGTCCCTTTACACTAAAACGAAGCCTCATACCAGCTCAATAAGCAAATTATGTCAAAAATTTGCAGATGAAATCTTAACAAAAATTGTTTGGAAATATATAAGAAATGATAATATTGCATAACACGTTTTAGTGGTGAATTTTTATGAATTGATTATATCTATCCGCTTTGCAATCAATATATTTGTCTAATAATAGAAGTCTTTTTTCAGTTTCATTGACATTATTCTGAGAAAATGAGTGTATGCTTTAATGTGTATCCCTCGGTTATGCATTATGTTTAAGTGAATTTTGTCATCCAAAATAGTTTGTATGAACAGCCTGGTATTTAACCAATGCGAATTAACATATTTTAGCTGGTACTCTAATATGCAAATTGTTGGCCATTCCTGGTTGGTTGAATGGAGAAAGTGAAAGTGATAACATACGTCTTGAAGCCGAAAACATGTTCTGTACTATCAAACAAGCCTGACCTTCGTGAGATCTTTGGCTTTTTAAATACACAAATTGTCAAGTTTCTTTTGTATTTTTGTTGATGAAATTACAAACCTGATAAGGCTGATGTTTTAAATGGGCTCAATATGCATTCGTGGAACTCACATGAGTGGCCATACTTGAAACTATGATTTACCTTCTGAGCTTTGTTAGAGCGTGGAAATCTTATGTTTCATTTATGACAATGAAAGTACAGTGGTCCGACATGCAATATGCCAAGCGTTACAATGCATTTAGTCATGACATTTCCAAGCTCAAACAAAAAGTAAGTGAGTATGATCAGGAAATACCACAATTATATACTCATTAACACACGACAACATGAGGAAGAGCCATAGGACATTTACAGTAACAAGACATCCAAAAGACAATAAAAGCAAAGCAACCAGCTCTCTCTTGCTCTTCAAGATGATTGCAAAACTAGAAGGAACAGAAGGTAATGCATACCAAAAACAAAGACAAACACAGAACCTCCACAAACGATGGGAAGTGCATTAAACAATAGATCAGCAACAACAGAACGACCACCTTAGATCAGACAGTAGCCGGGGGGGGGGGGGGCTTAAATGCATTTTACTGGAGCCAAAGTTTGTATATGAAAGAAATAAGTGGCATTTATCAGGGGAGTGTATTCCGTAAACTGTGCTGTTCAAAAAAAAGTCACCAAGGCATTAAGATGTAAAATTGAAAGATTGAATAAGGTCAGTCTGCTCATTGTAAAAAGGAGATTCAATGATTCTCTCATAAATGTATTCATTTCATTTGTACAGTAATGCTACCATTATCCCCCGCATCTGATTAACTAGCAATGTATTATTCCTATTTTATATATTATATATTAGAAAGGATATTTGGAGTGATTCCTAATAGGCATATTCCTGATAGGAATTTGTTACGGTCGGAACGTTTCACTGGGTTGCAGCGTGACTAAGCAGCAAAGAATAAGTTTCTTTCTCAAAGGCACAAATAACTTCCTAACAGTAATGAATACACAACGCTGTGTCTCCAAGTTTAATGTCTATATAGAAAAAGTAATTAGATATAAATGAATTTTGTTACCTATTCGATTGTCTTTCAGTGTAATATTTCCGGAGTCTCTGAGGATATAGGCAGTCATACACTGTCTATTTGTGTCATCGTCATCAGAAGGTGAACTGCTGCTCTCGCTATCTCTGAAGTAGCAGTTAGTTATAGTAACACCATCATCTTCAACATAGCTTCCAGACTCAGAACCTCCTGATTGTTCTTCACCGTGAATACCAAATACAGCTAATATCGTAAACAGCACAAACACCACTTTACTCTAAATTTGATGAGAAAAAGACAGTATGAACGTATATAGTTTCAAACGTTCTCGCAAAACTGACAAGCATGAATTCACAATGGAGGAGAATATTATTGAGGTCGTACAGAGCTACAAATACCTTGGAGTACTCATGTCGAATAATGGGAGTCTCTTAAATGCCAGAAAATGTATTTTCAAAACAGCAAATAAGGCTGTGCATCTTCTTTACAAATGGATAAATAACTTAAACCTGCCTTTAGACCTACAACTTAAACTACTTGACAGCACCATCCTACCAATAATAAAATACTCATATGAAATATGGGGATATGATAATGTGCAAATTTTCGAACCTATTCACACATCTTTTCCAAGAACTATCACTAAATGTAGGAAGAGTACTCCACTGTGCGGAGACTTAGAGCGCCATCCTATTGAAATTACTATAATAATACTGAATAATAAATTTTGACTCTCATAATAATAAGGCGACCAACTAAAACTAGTAAACATCCATTACCAAAAGATCCTTCACACAACCGAAAAGTTTAAATGGCTAAATAATGTTAAATCTATACTTCGAGAAGCAGGTAGATACGATTTATGAGAAAATCAAATTGTAAACATGCATACAGGGGTACACCATAGCATAAAATATACACTTAAAGATCAATTTATTCAACGTTGGAACCAACAGTCAAGTAATTCATCAAAAGGTTTTAATTACATCTCAACATACCTCCCAGAAACAAATACTTACCTCTGATTAAATACCAGGTGGCGTAGCGCAGTCGCTAATGTGTCTGGCAACAGATGCGAGTCTGACAGCAGTTCCAGGGGTCGGGAGTTTGATCCCGGACCGGTCCAATACTTTCGTGGAGATTGATCATGAAATAATTTCTATGGTCATTCTCCTCCCTTTTGCTGAATCATTCAATAAGGATTGTTGTCGGTTACAAGCTAAAGTATGTGCACGAAGTACTGGTTAACTGCTTGTTCAAGCTTGCCAAGAAAAAAGTGTGGTAAGGTGAACTGACCGTCGAGCCATGACCATAGCTGTTGACTTGGGACATAAAGCAACAAACAAACAAACAAACCTCTGATTAAATACAGAACTGCCAATCATTACTTGCCCATTGAAACATTTCGTTGGCACAGCATTGACGTATCTAAACGAAAGTGTCTACTATGCAATGCACAGGATATAGAGGATGAAGTTCACTACCTGTTTGTTTGTGAAAGCTTTAAAGACATAAGACACCAATACAATAATATACAATTATTGACTTCAATGAGGTAGACATAAGGATTTATCTACCCGAAAAAGTGATAATTCACCGAGGCCGCTAGGCCGAGGTGAATATCACTTTTAAGGGTAGATAAATCCTTATGTCTACAGAAATTAAAGTCAATTACTGTTTTGCTATATGACTTTTCATTTAAGAATGAAATATTTTGCTACTTTCACTTTTGTTATTAAAGACATTTTCAACCTTCAATCTAAGACATCTAAAGACTTTCTCATAAGTTTTAGCATCTGCCATTAAAATATTTTAATGTATGGTATTTTGCATATTTAAATGTTTATTAATTCTCTTAATGGGAATATAAAATGTTATCATAAAACTGTTTTTACAATTTGTTTTTTCAAACAAAGATAAATCAGCAAACAAAACAAAACAAAACTGTTGTAAAAATTCATGAAAGTCTTCAATTTACCTGTTTGGAGGTGAAACAGCAAATTATATCAATTTCATGCAGCACATGCTTGTTTCCGCTCATCATGTTATTTTTAGCTCTCTAGAGGGTAATATTGCAGAAGTGTCAAAAATTTTAACTTCTGGAAACTAGTTCGAGCTGGTTTACATGCAATATTAACTTGTGGACCGGTTTAGACCAGTTTCAAGGTAGACATAGAGATTTATGAAGACAAATTGGGCCAATCAGGAGACAGGACTCTCTCCAGTCATATAACAATAAATATTATTTTAAACACCCTAATATTCTAAAATACAAAGCTCCAAATCCCCATCAAAATCATCAAAGCTGAGGAAGTTCGTAACAATAATAATAGGCAATTTAATCGCTAATATTACTAATTATCACATACATATTTCCAAAAGTCCGGAAACAAGGATTTTGTGGATCTTTTATTTTTTACTGTCATGTGTTTGCTATGTCTTTGTACGCGTCTGTTTATATGTGCCTTGTGGTCATCTGTTGGGAAAGGGCTGACCTCTTGGCTCTCGTTTGCTGTGTCTAACTGTGAGTTTGCAACTTTCCCATTCAGGGTGGGTAGTCACGTGGTTTCTGTTAGGATGCACTGTACGGAAAAATGGCGGACTTCTTTCCACACCGATGTTTTAAGCAAAAGTAAGTAGATATTTCTGCGTGTTTTTTTCATCTTTACACAGAAAGTTTTACACCATTTTCCAGCCCCCATTTTTCCCGATCTAACGATGCCAGGATATCTTCATAAAGCTTCTTACTTTGAGTACAGACTCTGTCACAAAAATTTTAGCGGCGAAGATCGGGCCTGAATTTGGAAATAAGCTGTACGGACAACATTTGTGACAAGGTTAGTACTCAAAGTAAGAAGCTTAAAGATGCTATCCTGGTAGCGTTTGATAGGGAAAAATGTGGGCTGGAAAATGGTGTATAGCTTTCTGGGTATAGATGAGAAAACTACCTACATTCGATAAGAATGTCCGTACAGTGTATTCGAATATCCGTACAGTGTATCCAAGCAAAAACCACGTGACTACCCACCCTGCCATTGGTATCCTGGGTCAGGTGTGGTACTTGATTTTTATCGATTCTTGATCTTTGCACCCTTACTTACTTTTTTTTCTCAACACATAGATACTCCCCTTCCCTCGCCCCACTTCTAGAGTATCAATGTCTACATGCATTATCGCCAAAACATTGCTTTTTCCCCCTAATAGAATCACTGAAAGCGAAGTAATGGTATGACTAAAATGTTGTAAGTACAAAACTACTGACACATTGTCTCAATACGATGGTGTCCCGACATGGAAAATTAAGGGCCTGTACTTTAAGCGTCAAATCTATCAAATTTATATGACCAAAGTAGCAATGGATATTTCCTACTTCAGCCGGTGCCCTGCTGCAAAATATATCAACATGAGCACATATACAGAAGATAACTTATCAAAGGAAAGATTGTTTTGCACAAACTAAAACAGAAATCAAAAAAACATATGCTAAGCATCACTCCTAACTGCCACTCTATATACATTATCTCAATACAACTGAAATATTGTTGATATAGGCAAGAATCTGACCACCGTAGATGACACGGTGTGACACATGTTCCTGGATGGGGTACTTTGATTGCTGTACAGTGGAATACCCGTCCCGACATAAATGAAAAATTGTTGACTGGGACAAAAGAAATTAAGCAAACACTCCAATAATATACCAATCAACAGAAACCCACCTGTCATTATCACCACTAAAACAGTGATCATAAATGTACACGCTTACACATATAATAATAATAATAATAATAATAATAATAATAATAATAATAATAATAATAATAATAATAATTATTATTATTATTATTTCATACCCAATACTACCATTATATATTATATAACCACTATGCGAAAATGCTAATGGATTCTCTTAAAACATGAGACACAACTTTTACTTATTTGCACTGCGCATTGCATAGATATCTATAAATAAGACAAGCCACGAACTGACGAACCTTGGTCGACAATGCGGTTTTGTCAAAGACAGATGTGCACTGTCCACCAAAGATTCTAAAACATAGGTAAAAATAAGAGAAGAAAAAGGTGATTTCACGTCCTGGTCAGCACAAAACTGTTGTCACCAATGCTAATATTGCTGCTGTGAGGCCTGATTTAAAGAGAATCTAGACTAACTTTGAAAAATAGTGCTCATAGTGTTGGCATATTATCGCTCTCTGGTTCCTTTGAAAAGCAAAAGAGTAATGGCGGCCTTTTATTGCTTACCTTAATTATAGTTCTGCATGCACTTTTGTGAAACAAAATGGAATCATTTGAACAATATTGTAGGAAGCCTTATAAGGATCCCTGAACTATACTAGTATATTGATCAATTAGAAACATGTGTGTTATTATCATCAATTTGTGCCAGTGGATCAATTGTTTTTGATAGTTATTGCGTTTAGCTCAAGCTGCCGATTTCCTCAGCCAAGTAGAATCTTTTTGACAATGTTGATAATATTATAATTAAAAGGGGCACTTGTGTAAAATATTGACTAGATGTTTAAAAGGAGATGTCATTTGTAAATTGTCTTTCTAATTGTTTATATCTCTGGTGGCCCCTTTGTTCCTCTGATCTAAACTGTTTGAACAATTTCTGTACAAATCTTATAGTGAACACTTGTATGACATTACTTTGAATACAGGCGAAATTATATGCTTGTTATAGACTTAAGGACAGATGCTACAAAATACTTCCTTTGTTGAAATTTGTTCAATATTTTGCATACAATTTGTTTTATGCATGGGCTATCCATTTTTGAAATAAAAAGGATATGTCACTGTGTAAATTTGTTCATAATCTCATCTTGAAGTTTTCAGCAATTGACCAATTGTCTAAACAGATGGAAGAAGAACACTCGTCCTACATGTCGAACTAAAATTGTTGTAATTTTCAGCCAGCTTCATTATATTAACTTAGATTATTGCCTAGACATCAAACCTTTTAGAAAATGTGCAAGTTTAATTGTTATCCCAAGCTTTGACAAAAAACTGTATGATACATTTGGCAAGTAGTCAAAAATTGGATTTTTTTTTTAGAATAAATCATATATTAAAAAGTTTGATGTTGAAAATCTTAAGAATTTATTTTTATTTCATGGACTATAATAATAACTTTCAGAAAATAGAAAAAAAATCTCTTGGGTCACTGAACTAATTCTCTTTCAGGAGGGCCAAATTTAACCCCACCCCCATAGGTTTCATGCATAATTCAATATTAAAAGTTCAGGAATGACCACTTTGGTCGTTTTGATGATGTTATTTAACTAGTATGAAGCAATTTAACATTAAAATGCTAAAAAAGAAAGAAAAAACACACTGAAAATAAGTGCGCAACCAGGAATCGATTCAGGGTTTCTCTGGTCCCGAAGCCAGACATGCTATCCACTAGGCCACGAGCTCAGATCGTGCGCCGCTTTAAATAACTATGCAAATAGAGGAGACACGGCCACTTTCGTATTTGTAACCAGAGTAATTGTGTACGTACATCGTTTGATTTCGTCTGAGCTACATTTATCTGTCTTTAGTACTGAGACGATCAGTTCTGATAAAAGGACAATAAAACAAGACTTTTGATATCAAATTCATAAAACATTTTCTAAATCTACTGCAGTCACCCACTTCAATGTTGGCCTGAAGGTGACTTTGTCTGGAGGCTGTTCTAATGCAATGGCTCTGTTGTTCATGATATATTTTTTCTAATGTTGTCCACTTTGTTTGTTGGGATTTTGCTTGGGCCTTGTTTTGCAATGCAAAATAAGACAAAACAAGTATGGTTGCTTTAGTTGGTAATGTGAAATTTGAAATTGCACACAGGGACCTATCGATAGCATTATGAGCGGTAATTGAATGAATTTATTCAGGTTTAAATTTTAGATTGATAGAACAGTGATGTATTTAAAGAACACATTAATCTGACATATTTTATTAGTTAAAATTAAGATTGTAAAATTGTTATAATTTGCCAGCAAATACTTATTACAATTTGTGATACCCTTGTGAAATTCCAATATGTCTATGGTGACCATGCATATCTAAATGGAATGCAGAATGATCACCAAAAAGAAACAAAACACAGATAAAAGTACTATCTTCATGATTCTGTAGAAATCGACTGCACGTGACAAACAAAACATACACGAAGTTTTAAGTATAGAATGTACCATACAAAATAAAGTCTTCTCACTATCACATTTGATATGCCAATTTACAAATTTCTAATACAAAACAGCAAGTTGTTGGCCATTGATAATTTACAGTAATTTGCTTAGCAGTACTTTGGGGACCAATTAAGCTTACGGTGCACACCAGGACAATTTGTCATGGGTGCTACAATATATACACTGTCAGCAATACTTTGCTAGACAGTAGCTGTGCAAATATATTTTTATTTACTTTCCTGGTAAGGTGACTGGTTATAGATGAGCTTAAGTTTTACTGGGTCCCTGTAAAGCGGGAGACATAGTTTATGCAATCAAATAGAATATAGGTGGTTTATTATTATAGCAGCGGGGTCAATTTTTAAAGTTTTAAACAAACTGAAAACAACTCAACAACACAACAACAAAATCAAAAGAAAAAACAACTAAGCGATCTATTAGTACTTACGTTTCTGTATGACATCTTTATAAAAGTAATTTCCTTTCGCAGAGGATGACAAAATATCATTAAAGTAACAAGCATAAACTTATGCATATTATACTGGTGTAGATTGATGTAGCGGCTGTTGTACCGTATTACACATTAAAATGACTTTAGTCTAAAGTTACAGGCGCACTACGGGAACTATATATCGATAAGCTTGGCAAACATGAATAGCGACTTTTTCTTTTTCAACAACTTCAGAGTCTAGGGTGAATATTTGACCTATTGAGGCCTTATCATTGCTTCGACTCCTTTTTATATCTTCATTTATTTGTTCTAGGAGATAATTCATGTATATCTAAGGGGTCTTTAATGCAAGCCAAACATTTATGTGTCTTGATCCACATCTGGATTAAGGGTGAGTTAAGTGCTGTGAAGCTAGTGTAAGCCTTCCAGCGAAAGTAATTTTACTGACCGTTCCAATGCGGTGCTTCTTTTGTTGATCATTTTTGTTATTTTTGTTTCGTGTTTGTCTTGTTTTCTTTCTGTTCATTGAAGCTTTGTGGTCACCTGCTGGGAAAGGGCTGACCTCTTGTCTCTCTTGTATGTGATGTTTTATTGTGTTTTTGTCACTTTTCCATGTGGTGCCTTGGGTCGGGTGTGGTGCTTGATTGTATCGATTCCTGATCTTTGCCTTCTTTCTTACTACAATAAATGAGACGTGAAATAAGATTTCTTACAAAGTGATATGTGTGGCCAGCAAAGGCCCAGACCGGCCTGTGCATATGCGCGGACTGATCAAAGTCTTTGCTTGTCGCTTAAAAATTCTATGACAGTAAAGCTACTGATCGAACATCATTTGAAGTTTCTAAGCCTAAAAGGTGGCTGCACAGGCTTGTCTGAGTCTACAAGTGTCAAAATTTCACATTGTTGGAAATTGCGTGTCGCGGCTCACATAATCCCAGTGGCGTTGTTGCTGTCTGTTTTAAGGTTATTCATATGTTTTTATTTCTTCATTGTTCGTTACTGACGCCAATCGGTTAGGACATTTGATGTTATTCTTGTATTGGTGTCTATTCTAGTAAAGCAACATTCTTGTTGAGAAGAGAGAGCTGCTTTCTTACTAGTACTTAAACCCTTAATGCGCCAAGAAAAAAATGCATCTGAAAATGTCGTCTGTTGAAATCGTCTGCTGCAAATACACGTAATTGCCTAGCATTACTGACGAAATAAGCAAAGAAGCAAACAGCGTGGACCCAGAACAGACTGCTCTTATAGGAGCAGTCTGATCTGGGTCCACACTGTTTGCCATAGAGGCTTCTTAAAAATTTCAGCAGACGAGGAAAGCAGACGACTTTTGTTGCGATTGGCGCTTTAAGGGTTAAGGTTATTTATATGTTTTATTTTTTTCATTGTTCGTTACTGACTCCAATTGTTTTGGACATTTGGTGTGATTCTTGGTGTCTATTCTAGTAAAGCAACACTCTTGTTGAGAAGAGAGAGCTGCTTGCTTTCTTGTACTTTAATTATGTTATATGGTCTGTGTTCCGTGGTACATCCTAACAGAGTCTGTGTTGGTCTGTGAGCTCAGTATTTCTTAGTCATAATAACTTGATTTTTGCACAACCTACCCAATTAATAGAATGTACCACTTTTATAGAGGATCTTACATGAGTGCTCGTGTTTTATTGAATTTATTAAACGAGTTGAGGAAAAGAGATAAAATGCGAGGCTTGCCGAGCATTTTATCTCTTTTTCGCAACGAGTTCAATAAATTCAATAATACAGGAGCTCGAATGTTAGATTCTATTTATCATATGGCACTAAAATTATTTTGAAATCTCATTTCTGCCGTAAAAACGTTATAATGTTGTCATTATTTACGCAACGTTTCTATGGACGTCATCACGTTTCCCGAAAATCTATAAACCACTAGTGGTTTATCGATTTTATTGCATGTTGTTATATCACTCCCAGACGCGACGTCATGTGATAAATAGTTTTAAAAGCTCAAAATTTGGCAATAACCTTGATGCTTTGGATTTTAAGTTGTATTTTTCTTTAAGTATTATCAATTATATACAAAATCACAACATTTAAATACATTGTTGTGGTTATATGACTCAATATAATGGAAACACCTTTTTTGTTGTGGTTATATGACTCAATATAATGGAAATACCATTTTTATTGTTGTTATATGACTCAGTGGAAATACCCTTTTTGTTGTTGTTATATGACTCAATATAATGGAAATAACCTTTTTGCTGTTGTTATATGTCTTAATATAATGGAAATACCCTTTTTGTTGTGGTTATATGATTCAATATAATAGAAATGCCCTTTGTTAGATTACATTAATAATGAATCGTGAAAATATAAAATATGTTCTTAGAAAAAGGTTATCCTCTTGAAGCAATAATTACGCCACATAAATGAAATTTTAGAGTGTGTATGTTCTATGGGCCAGACTATTTAGTTTCAACGATTAATGCATAATCAGAGATCCTATAATAGTTTAAAAGTTCCGATATCGATATAGTGTTGATATTTTTTTATATGCTGGTCCTTCGGGAATATTGGGTTCCGATGGAAAGCAGACTACCGCTTAAGCCAGTGCTAAGGGGCGTGAGAGTTATTGCACTTTCCATTAGTTCTGTCTTCTAATATTGATGTCCTCTCTATTTCAAAAGGATCCAAGGATTAATTCAAGACCAAATCCATGATCCAAAAGGACAAGAAAATATTACCTACACTGTAGTGAAGGGCAAAATACATTTTACAGCCCCACTCACCTGCTGTAATGAAATGAAATATGTTCGTAGCAAACGGCTATCATCTGGTAGCAAGTAATTCACCATTCTGTTCTATACAAACTATTTGTATTGCTTTTTAACCCATTGTCAAATGGACGAAAATTCGTGTTCAAATCAGGAGATTCACGTGCTGTTTAAAATACTTCAAATAAGCCCCCAGTTATACACATGACATACTGTGACGAAACAAAGAAAAGGACTGTCAACTCACAGACAGTCAGAACTAAGAAACCCCTTAACTATATCTATATTTTAGTATAAAGACAGGCATTTAGCTAACAAAATAATACTTTTCTCTTGTTTACCTCCCAGTCAACATTTATAGTTATGTCTAGACGGTCAGTTCAAATAATCACACTTTTTCCTGGAAGTACTTCATGTAACTGACAATTTTAGTCCTCATTGAATCAGCGGAAGGAATAGAAAGACCATAGAAATTATTTCATGACCAATCTCCAAGAAAGCATGGGATCAGGCCTGGATCTGGCTCGCTACTGGTACATTGAATATAGTACTGGGAATAAATTTATTCGATTTTTAATTAACAATTAATTGGTGGTTCCTTATTTTCAAAATAAATAGTAATATAAGAGGTAACAAATTTAGCTTTAAATCAGGGTAAGATTAATCATGAACCTCGTCTCTTTTTGTTGACAAATTGAATGTTGACAAAATACCTAATATGATTAATTTCAGATCATTATATGACTTAAGAGCATATTAAGTATAACACCTCGAGCGAAGTGCTGCATCTGTCGGATGAGACTTTAAGCCGTTGCCCCGTCTTCTGAGACGCTTTAAAACCAGAATCACTGCCAGTTGAGCCTTCGGGAGTTCCTGGACACAGAACCACAAAAAGCATAAACCCACCCGGCCAGTACTGGTACAGCCAAGGAACATGGCCACAAAAATATAAAGTTGATGAGCTATATCATTAAGTATACTAGCCTCAATATCAAACTTACAAAGTGAAGAGATAGAAAGAGTAACTAAACGTGAAAGTGCCATATCTGATGGCCTGATTGTTTTAATGTGATACTGAAATCTGAAAGTGTTCAACGTGTCATTTTTGTTTTATTTTTGATTCCCGCTTCTATGTATACCATTAGATCGTTTATTACGTTCATGAATATCTAAAAGAGAAAAAATAACCCCATGGTATCCTGTAATCTAGAAACACTGCCTTCATGATAAATATTATAATCAAACCAACTAGATGTGTTGTTTATTATCACTTTATCCATTTTAATTATGATTCATGCCGTAGAATTTTCCTACATCTTTTTTGTAGAATTATCATAATATAAGAATTTTCCACATGTAAAGGATAATGATTAGTGTGTGGAAAATGACTATAAAGAATATGATCAAATTTTCTATGTTTTTTCATACGATTTTGTTCAGTAAATCTAGTTTTAGAACATTGCCCACCACAGTTATTCTCTTTTCAAGATAAAACATAAATAACAGCAGTTGATTTTCACAATAAAATATATAACATTTATATCCAAATTTGATGTGCAAAAGTTTAAATTGATGTTTTTTTAATATGCTTGCAAGTTCACGCAATTGAGATGGCTTCTTTGTATTCAAATTGGTTGCGGACGTGTTATCTTGTGACATATCTGTATCGCAATCACAAAATTAATACAATACCCATGCAATAGCATACTCGTAGTTAGACCGCCATCCTGATGTGCTATCAGACTAGACTCTCTCTTTCTTTCTATAATTATGAAGCAGCTACAAATGTGAAAACCATGCTAAGTTGCTTACAGACCAAAGAGAGTCAAAACCTAGACAAGTAGGCAATATCATGTACTGGTGTGTTTGTATACACGTAAGACTAAGTTCTTTCTTTAGATGTGTTTGCGACCATTTACCAGGAATACTAACTACGTGGTGGCCATGCTTGTCGTGTTTAAGTCAATTAGTTGCACGATTAAAGCATATATATGCTATTCTAATGCACTTGCTTTTGTAACGCGACGTCTGATTGGATAACGTCAAAAATTTGCGACAGTAAATAGTTTGACGTCATCAATTACGTCACGTTTCGTTGGGTGACGTGCGGCTTTATGCGGCTTGCAAGGCTGCAATTTGAGACGAAACTGAGAGAAATGCATTAGAATAGGGATAACCATATTCAATATTTCCATTTGGGGAGGTATATCGTCGGATATACGTTCGGAAATCACGTTTTACGGCTCCGCTTACGCGTCGCCGTAAAACAAAATTTCCGACCGTATATCCGACGATATACCTCCCCAAATGAACAGCTTAAATACAGCTATCCCCTAATTATACCCAGTTTACTAGACCAGTATTTATTGCCGGTGGACAGCGCTGTGTCTGTCATGCCCAACGTCCGTTACCTGGTCACGCCATGTTTTATCCTATGACGTAGTGTCTGGGAGTGATATAACGTCATGTATTTAAATTGATAAATAGAGGATCTTGCATGAGTGCTCATGTTCTATTAAATTTATTAAACGAGTTGGGGAAAAGAGATAAAATGCGAGGTTTGCCGAGCATTTTATCTCTTTTTCGCAACGAGTTTAATAAATTCAATAATACAAGAGCACGAATGTAAGATTCTATTTATCTTATAACAAATACTTTGAAATCTCATTTCTGGCGTAGGAACGTTATACTTTTGTCATTATAATCGCAACGTTGTTATAGACGTCATAACGTTTCCCGTAAATCTATAAACCACCAGTGGTTTATCGATTTTATTGCATGGCGTTATTTCACTTCCAGACGCGACGTCATATGTTATAGAGGATATTTACTTTTTTTGATGTGAATACCAAATATATTTCATCGAGTGTGTTGAAAGCATCGAAATTTTCATGAGTGCGCAGCACGAATGAAAATTTCGATGTTTTCAACTCACGAGATGAAATATATTTGGTATTTACCTCAAAAAAGTAAATTTTCTTTTTATTTTATACTTTTTTTAGAAAATATACAGTTAATCAATGTTAACCATGCTTCAAGCCGAATCACAATAATGTAAACGAGGACAAAGGAGTATTTGTGACGGACTACCTGGATCAATCTACATGATCTATAGTCATCAGGACTTACAGATAAAAAGACATTTATTCAGCGTCAAAGTGCAAGACAAATGACGTCATAAGCGACGTCATAATTTGTTGATGACGTTGCGTAGCATAGGTTACATGCATTGCCTCACTCACTGAGGCGGGAGGTGTTGAAAATTCAAAATAGAAAAATTTCAGCAAATCTGAATTATTTTGGTACCAAAATGTTCCTCACGTTCTAACTAAGAAAATGACTACCCACACTTGATGTTTTTGTTCACAAATAAGAAAGTTATTGGCGTTTGAACTTTCGAAGTGAGCTGCATTAAGTGAATGGAAACGTCAGAGGTGATCCAAAAAACGCTACAAGGAAAATATAGGCTGATATCAATCATATCATTTCACTAGTGATTGATATCACTTTTATTTGTTTTTGATATGTATTGATTTCACTGCTAAGTATAAAATAAAAACGTGGTTTACATATTATGGAAACAACAACGGAATCTAGGGCGAAGTAAAATGCATTTAAACCCCCAGTGGCTTAGGCTGCTGTTCTGAGGCGATGGTTCTCTTATTGTTGATTGTTACTCCCATTGTGGGGTTATGTAATTGCTCTATGGTTTGCTGTGCTTAAATTTGTGTCCATTATAGTTCTATAATCTTGATGGGGAAGAGAGAGTGAGGGAGAGCTGGTTGCTTTGCTTCTTGTGTCTTCCTGGTGTCTCATGATTGTTGTGTGGCTCTTCCGCATGGTGCCACGGATTTGTTTACAGTTTGTGATTGTGGTATTTCCTGATCCTTCTCACTTTCTATTTCGTAGTGTACAAATTAATGGATAATGATCACAAAAAGCTTCGCATCCAACTTTAAATTATATAAAAGAGTAAAAGACCGACGTTGAGGCCACCATATAATCTACTATTCTTCTCATTGCGTTTGCAATCGCCAATTCAAAACAAGAATATCATACGAACAGCATAGATCCACAAGTGAAATACCAATCGAATTTTGTGCCTCATCTTTGGACGCTCTGATCATTTCAAAGGGGTCGGTAGGGTACCCAGTTTCACCCAGACGCGCAGTCTGATCAGAGCCTTTGCTAGTCGCTTGAATACTCTATGAGTGTTAAGCTACTGACTAAACATCATTTGGGGTTTCAAAGCTTAAAAATTGAGGCTGCACAGGCTCGTCTGAGTCTACACTAGTCAAAATGCCACATTGTTGGAAATCTCATGTCGCGGCTCAAATGTATTTTGCGCATCATCTTTGGACGCTCTGATCATTTCAAAGGGGTCGGTTTCACCAATAATATACTCTATTTTGTCATGAGGAATACATTCCTGCAAATTTGCTATAATTCTAGAGTTTAAGTCGCTGACCACAAAGAGCTCTTGGTGGTTATTTCTAGAATGTTTCGTTTAACACTATTACGCTATTGTCTTCGTCTATATTTATTGGCAAATTTTCTGGAGCAAAAATGTAAAGATTAAAAATAAATCTTCTTTCTGTCAAAGATAGCAACATCAAACATTAGTACCACACATTCTTGAAATGTTGTAAATATACGCTTGATGCCTTATATTTGCGTGACCCAGCCTTTGACGAACACAGAGATCCCAGCAGATACCCTGGGGACTTTGCTTATTTTTTTGCATAGAATTGAAAGTTTCATATCCTGGCAAGAAATTGATGAAATCGCTTTCATGTTCATGCCAAGTTTCATTGGAGCAAAAACATCAAAGCGATTGAAGAAATTCTTGAGGATGGAAACATCTCGAAATTTGTTCAATCCTTAGATATTTAGTGAACAGATATTTAAGTCTACCTGATTAGCAACAGTGTTATGTGAAACACCAAAATCTTGACCAATATTAAATTGTAACAGAATTGGCCTGCCGAGTTCTTCATATAGCTTTGGCCCTCGACCACTAACCTATCATACTTCAGATATGTGTCGTTCTGCTTTGCATGGCAGGATTTCATGAACGGATATAAATTGAGCCAGTGCATGTGGTATGTGCGACCAGCAAAGCCACAGATCAGCCTGCGCATACGCGCAGTCTGATCAGAGCATTAGCTAGTCGCTTGAGTATTATATTATTGTTAAGCTACGGAATGAACACCATTTGGAGTTTCTTAGCTTAAAAGGAGACTGCAGAGGCTTGTCCAAGTCTTCACATGTCAAAATGCCACATTGTTGGAAATCTCTTGCACTGGATCAATTTTCTTGTGCTTAAGTATCTTGTGCTGGAAAAGCTTAGCTGATCCTGACTGGTCTCTCGTTTTATTCACTACCTTCGATATCAGGTTCGCCAGTATTGGCGACGATTTACTGATTTTACGTATGTTTTTTCACCATTCACCTTTAAACGCGTTCTTTGTCCTTAAAATGCGATAATTTGACTATTAAAGGCTGCGGATTAGATCTAATTGGTAACATATGCACTCGTTCGATTTTTAATATTTGAATAATCAATATCAAAGTTTGTGATTAAATCATGTCTGGTTTTCAATTGTGTCTGTTTCTATGTCTCTTTCCTATCTATTTTAATACCATAAAACTTAAGATTATAACTTCGCGATGGGGCCTTGAGGTTTCTAAAATAGACTTCATAGGAATTTTCCATACCATGTGTGATATCAGCACGAAACATGTTCAGTCAGTGAGTAAAATCAGCATGAAAGTGTTTCATCATATACAAGTAATTCATGACATTACAGTTGCTATTGTATTACATTGAAGCAACTGTTTTGCTGCAGTTGAAAGTGTAAATAAATTATAGATTCATTTTTCCTTTAACAGAGTAAATACGAGTAGTTACTGGTATATTGCACCTCAAATGGAACACAGTTTTTCGTTTTTAAAATTTTACATGACGGTTTCTTCACCCTGAAAATTTGCATGCGCATAGATATAGCAAAACCCTAACCAGATTTAAATTTTGGCGGAGAATGATATCAATATTGCTGCTCTGATATCTTGTAAAAATAAATAACTTTGTTTTTGTTGGAATGAAAATACCCCTTTAGTACCCATTTTTGTACTGTCAGTGCAATACACCTTGGATAGATATCGTAGTATTTGCGTAGCTATAAAATGACAATTAGAGATTACAGCAGACGATTATTTTGTAACATCAAATGGTGCGGTTTACGACGCAATCCAAGCTGCTTATATAGTTCTATGGATAATGGGTTATTAACGAGTTTCATGCCTACCAAGTACCATCATTTTGCCTGCTTCCGTCTGGCTACCTAATTGTAGGGTTTGTTCATGTGTCTGTATGTGCGAGCGTACAACTAGAAATGCACAGGCCTAGAAATACGATTAAGATCACAGATGTACGGGCACATACATGCACTACATTTCATTTTATATTTAACTTTTACTGCTTCTTCATATGATGGAAAATATGCATGTTTTCATATGGGAGTGGTGAGATCAATAAGCAGATCTTTCATGGAATAGCTAGGCGAATGGGCGCTTCCAACTAAAAGGGCATTTTGGGTAGTAGACATCTATAGATGTAGCCTTCGTTTGTGTCACCGTCTTTGTGACATGGTTAGATAGCTGAAATATTGTTGACTATGCTGATAAACAACAAGGTAAGCCAATATACAGCTACATTTAAAACCACTGATGCATTGTAAATTGTCTTATATTAGTACATTGTATATACATGGTTTTATATTCAACTGATAGTCATTGATCCATATCGCCCAAGGTACAAGAAGGGAATGTTTTTTGGCATAACACATTAAAAATGTTAAAATTCCATCCTATCCCAGGATTTATGAAAACGTACACAAACTTCAAAATAAAAATTTTGGTTAGGGTTTTTTGGTTGAAATATATTTTTCGAATTAAATTTAAAATTCCCACTTAAGATTTAATGTAATTGCCAAAAACAGCGTTCCATTTGAAGGTCTATACTCCAGTAGTCATCAGGTAAAACAAGAAAGTCAATACTATTAAAGTTAAAGTCCATGGTCAAGGTTTTGATGTTGCTGTTGCTGATTGGTTAGCAAAATATACAAGAGATCATTAATTGATTATTGAGGAATTGAACATGTTGTGATGTCGAACGGAGAATACCAATATTTACCTCGACTCCACCTCAGTCAATATTAGTATTTTCAGGTCAGCATCACATCATGTCTAATGACTTAAAGCTGCATAGTCTGTAACTTTTGATCTTCTAATTTTAAAAATAATGTTTTTATTTTTCAAGAACACAGTAAAAATACTCAAATTCAGGTAAACATTTTACCATTTTCGTAAATCTTAACAAGGTAATACTATCAAAACAACTGCATTTATGTTAAAATTCAACGGTCTAGAATTATTGGAGGGACGCAAATAATTACCGACAAGAGAAAAACACACATATTTGATGAGATAATTCACTTTTCCATGCAGTTTACAGCTGTACTGAACATTTTTATTGTGAAAACATAGCTTAATTCTACTTTTACAAATGATTTAAAAAGAAAAGAAAATTTTTCGAAAAATGTTCATAGTTACAGAGTATGCAGCTTTAATTGTCAATAATTGTATAATGCTAATCGAAGAAGACTTCATCAATTGTTTGTTTCAAGACATTTTAGGCTGTACATTTAAGACCTAAAACATAGCTGTGGACAGGTAGACATAGCATTTTGGGATTCTTGGTACAATATTTTTCACATACATGTACCACAATCGGAAATGGCCGGAATGGCCTCGGCCAATTCCATGGAACCAGACCTCGGATGCACATAGAGGATCCACTTAATAACGTGACGCTGACGTTACATTACGTGACGTTGACGTCACAGAAACCATGTCAACATTATAACAAGTGTGATTGCAGTGACATAAACGGTATAAATGAAGTTTATGCAATATAGCAATATTTAATTGAAAAATACATAAACTTCATTTATTCTGCTGATTAAACTTTTTCGGGTAATTAGAAAAATGGATTATAATAGGGCTGAACCCACATGCTACGGAACTAATTTCCCTTACGCCAGTTACGGCTAACAATTCAAAATGTAGCTTTTTCGTACATAGTACAAGGCGCAATGCTGCCTTACGTACACCGAGGCTTGGCTCGATTCTCGAATTGTGCCGGACTTTCTCGATTCACATGTATCAGATAGCTAAATTTATCAAGCAAGAGAAGTTAAACTAATATTTGCTAGGCATGCCTTTTGTTACATGCGGGGATCCAGAGGGACCACCTGACAATCACAAAAAATATCAAGGTTAATATAGGGTTTCTTAGCAATACTGATCCGAATTCCCTAGAAAAACACAAAGCTACCAAGCCAGCATTCAACGTTTGGCCATCATCGGCACGCCAGCGAAATGCCATTTAAATGGCGTTTTGCTGGCGGGCCGATGATGGTCCGCTTATAGTGGTATTTGGATCCTCCCTCCCCTCATCAACTGAAACACACACACAAAAAAAAACGTTATCAAAGTTGGCCCCCCTCTGACAAAACTTCCTGGATCTGCGCATGTGTTAATGCTGCCACACAGCTAAAACTAATTTTGGAATTCCTGACATAATATTTTGTACTTACCAGAGAGCTAAATTTAGCAAACATGAAGCGAGGATTTGGTACCAGTAAAATGCATTTAAGCCCCCCCCCCTCCCCCCCCCCCCGTGGCTTAGCTGCTGTCCATTCTAATGCGATGGTTCTGTTGTTGTTGTTGTCGCAGTTGACTTGTTATTTATTGTTACTCCCATTGTGGGAGTCTGTTATTGTTCTATGTTTTGTTGTACGTTACTTTATGTCCCTTCTGGTTTTGCAATCATTTTCATTGGGAAGAGAGAGCTGGTTGCTTTGCTTAGTTTGTCTTCCTGGTGTCTCGTGATTGTTGTGTGGCTCTCCCTCGCGGTGCCATGGGTTTGTCTGCAGTTTGTGATTGTGGTATTACCAGATCATACTCACTTACTATTTATGATCAAATATTAAGAAAGCTGTTGCATGCAATTTTAGCCAATGGAGAAGGACTTTGCTGGCAGTCCTATTACCAGCTATGGAGATATATAATATATATTAACGTAATATATCTTTAAGACCAAGATACTCCGAGACAAATGTTCTGATAGAAATTACTAAAAGCAATAGGTTTTGGAGTTATATATGTTACTTATTTGCTACGGCGAAGTAAAAGCTTGGTCTGACAATTACGAGTTAACTAGATTCGACTGTAGTTTGAAGAAACGTTATCATTTCATTTGACAAATGTACAAGAGGTTTGAACCCATCTCAGTAAGTAGAAAGTAATCTGAGTCTTGAATAAAGTTAACATGCTGCCAAGAGCCCGTCTGTCCACCATTGATATTAAGAATCCTGTACTGGCTACCGTCGCTCGATACTTGATGTATCCCAGTGTTCTCTGCGTCACAGATATAAATATTCTCTTCATTATCCACAGAGCAAGAAACTGGCCTCCTAAGATACCGGTTTGAATACGAAAATTTAATTTGCTTCTTTCCTCTGTCGTCAAAATACATTGCCACCACATTTCCAGGCACTTCCTCTGAGCCCCAGTTACACACATAAATCACATCCTGGTCTGTCTTAAGGGATACTGGTTTCTGGAAAGCATACTTATATTTTCTCCACCTGAAGTTTCTATAGTCACCTACATCTCTAAAAACAGCTCCCTTTTCTGTTGAAAACACTAAAGATTTTCCCTTGCTATCTATTCCCCAGCACTCAGGTTCTGTTCGAATTTCATCTAGCTTCTCAAAACTATCATGGGTAACTCGCACAATTTGTATCAGCTTAGCCTTTGGAAAGGAGATGGCAATTTTGTTAATTGAACGGTCCTTTCCATCTGACTCGCTAATAGTACACATATTGTGTGGTTCATGTTTGAACCACATATCGTTTATATGATTAAAACCAGGATCAAAATGCCACAGTTTTTGGTTACTTCGGTCACACAAGATTATGTCACCATTGGGTAACACAACAGAACTCGTTACGTCACTTGTTTTGTTAGACACAGGTAGCGAAAAACTTTGAAGCAGACTTGCGTTTCTCTCAAATAACTTTCTATCACTAAAAGGAGTATGAAAGTTAATTGCGGAAGGGGTCATTATAGACAGACTAGAGGTGAGGGATTGAGTCAAGCGAGGGGTGCTGTCTAGTGGTGCTTCATGGGACAACAGCTGACCATCTGTAGAGTTCAAATTTGCTTTAGGAGTTGTTGAACGAAGTGAAAGTCGACTTACTTTCTTAGAATTGCTATCCAAGTGTTGATCTGCTGTTGAGTTGCGTTTTGATGCTGTGCGCGGTGTTGATGATCTTAAAGGTGCAATTTCTGACGTACTTGCATTACTGACCAATAACTTGCCTCCCGACGTGGAAGGGACTCCTGTATTCGCCCTGGGTGTTGTTAATCGAACTGGAGGGCGGGCATTTGTCTCGTTTGTGTCATGATCAACAGATTCGGTTATTGTATCATCTTTGTCTGTCACAGCCTCGTCTTCATCAGCATCGCTTTGTTGAAGATCAGATTGGTCATGGACTATCAATTCCTTAGTGCAAGGTCTCTCAGATTTACTGTTCCTGAGCAGAACAACTTCTCCAAGAGTAGAGGCTCTCTGATCGCACTGAAGGAGATTGCGAAGAGATAGATTATCATGTATTTTTAATTGTAAATCAACAAAACTCGTGTCTAGAGTTTGTTTAGAAAGACCCAATAAACACTTTTCCATTTCGATTATGTGAACCAGTTTCATAGTTTCCGTAGCCTGCACTTTTGATTCCTTAGCCTCATTCACACCAAGCTTCTGTAAATAATCAGAGAATGCCTTCTTTCTTCTCTCTATTTCAACACATTCTCCTTTGCATAGTGAGGTAATGCGTTCACATAGTTCATCGCAGAGATGGTTTAATATATCAATAACCGCTTTTCTGAAGTTCCGGATTTCTTCTAGAAGATTACATTTCTGTGATTCTAGTGCTACCGTATTGTCATTTGCATCAGCGAGTAAAGATTGGATGTCCCGTTTCTTTGACCTTCCTTCATTCTCGATTTTTATCTTTCTCTGTTTATATTTGATGGAATTTACATAATCAGTAATGTCATGTGTCTGTTTATGAAATTCTCTGTCCGAGCCTCGACGACGTGCTGATATGCACACATCACATAGAAGTTTGTTGTCCCTTTCATTGTATTTTGTAAGTGTTTTACCGCCATGTTTGTCACACAAAGTACAGTCAGAGATACTGGAACAATCATCTTTTGGTTGAGGAGTGACAGGTATTATATTATGCTCACTCCTGGAAGCTACAGAAGAGGAACATCCCATATTAACATCACATAAACACTTAAATTCCTTTACAATATATACATATTTAAAAGACACTTCACATGAACTAATTTGGCTTAGCTATACTCCCCAAAATTACTTAATTGGTAATAAGTAGTACAATTATGTTGAGTTGTCAGAAGTTTTTGCTAAATGTGAAAACGTAGTAAATATCACTGAAAAGCAAGGGCAGAGCCACTAGCCAGGCCCAAAGGTTATACAACTTTTTTCATACTCAACTCAGCTGAGCATGAAATTAATCCTGTTCATAAATATAAGCAATTGTGGGCATTTAAACATTTATTAGCAGGATAAATGCACCATATAAGAGTTTGACAGCAACGCAAATATTTATTTACCATATGCGTGCATCAAACCAGGATTTTAGACATTAAAGCTGCATAGTCTGTAACTTTTGATCTTTTGATTTTAGAGCTAATGTTTCAATTTTTCAAGAACACAGTAAAAAAATAAAATTTAGGTATACATTTTACCAATTTCGTAAATCTTAACAAATTATCAGTATCAAAACAACAGTATTTATGTTAAAATTAACTGTCTATAATTATTGGAGGGACGCAAATAATTACCAACATGAGAAAAACACACCTGTTTTATAAGATATTTCACTTTTCCGTGCAGTTTTCAGCTATAGCGAACAGATATATTGTGAAAACATAACTAAATTCTACTTTTACAAATGATTTAAAAAGAAAATTAAAAAATTCGAAAAATGTTCACAGTTGCTTTAAAGAGGACTGTTGAACCATTTCAATATTTCAAAATGTAAGGTTAGCGTAGACGCCGCTTTGGCATTTAAGCAGAAAATCTGGTCATATTTTTACGACTTCGAACAGTGAAAATGGGGAAGCTGCAGACACAACAGCAAGCTAATTGTTTTTTTTTTTTTACAGATTCATATAAGGTTTTAATTATTACTCCAAAAGTGTCTGTTTTTAAGTACCATGGCACAAGATGATGAGACCACCAGACGAAATCAGACAAGAAAAGTTAAATATAATTCCAAAGAACCTGCTCACGTGAATTTTGTTTTTGAAAACCGACGACAGGTCACTTTATGGTTTCCTACTGGACGTTACCCAGCCAGAATACGATCACGGGCCACGATCGGCCCAACAGCGAAACGCCATTCAAATGCGTTTCGCTGGTGGGATAATAGTGGTCCGCTTTTTAACGCTAACTGACAAATGACGACGCCATATTATGCGGATAAAATCAGAAGAAAACACCCAATACCAAATTTAGCTCTGCCAGTTTGTTTGTTTGTTTGATTAAATTCTTTACGTTCCATCAACAATCTTTCAGTTAAACAGGGACGGGTCTTCTTGGGTTGAACCAGTACTAAGCTAGGATAAATGTGTCTTGCTCAAGGACCACAACGCAGTGACGCCGTTGAGGCTCGGCCCCGCGGTCCCATGGTCTCGAGTCATGCACTCTACCACTGAGCCACTGCGCTCCCTAGCTCTGCCAGTGAAACTATATGTGTTTTTGAAGATTCTGGATACTAGTGAAAGCTATCGGATCCAGGAATCATTATCGATTATCTATGCATTACTGAAAAATTGTTGACTGGGACGTTAATCACCAACGCAAAAAAAACAAAAAAAAACACAAACACAAACAACACAGGACCTTTTAGACATTACTGACAATGTATTGACCGGCCAGCGGGACGTAAAACACCAACGCAAACAAACTAAACTGGGAATATTTCGGCTGCCGTTGTATATTTGCTTTAGTATAGTCTACAGCATGCAAATTTGAAAACGGATCGCGGTTGAATAAACTGATCGAACATTTTCATTCAAATTATATAAAGCACAATTTATGAGGTGAAAAGACATGAATGATTAACTTCTAAACACACTTTTAAATATTCACTGCAGATCCACTTTTCAATCCGGGGTATTAACTCTTTTATCTGTCAGTGTCGTCCGCTGAATACCTTTGCAAACAGTTTGGACCCAGATCAGGCCCGAAATTACGGACCTGATCTGGGTCCAAACTGTTTGAGACTCTAATCGTATCCAGAAAGATTAAAAAAAAAACAAAAAAAAAAAACACGTTCATTTTGGAGAAAAAAAAATCAGCAGTGAACAATATTAGCATGCAAAGAGTTAAAACGTCATTAATGTGACCTTAAGGACATATGCTACTAAATACTTCCCATATTGAAATATGTTCAATACTTTGCATACAGTTTGTTTTATGCATGGGCTATCTATTTATGAAATAAAAAGGATATGTCACCGTGCTTATTTTTTCAGAATCTCATATTGAAGTTTACAGCATTTGACCAATTTTCTAGAAATATGAAACAATAACACTAGTCCTAATTATCGAGCTAAAACGGTTGTAATCTTCAGCCAGCTTCTTTCATTTAACTTAAATTACTGCCCATGACCTCAAACTTTTAAGAAAATGTGCATGTTTGCTTGTTATCCCATGCTGTGACAAGATACTGCATGATATATTTTGACAATTCGTCAAAAAATGGAATTTGTTTTTAGAATAAATCATGTATTAAAAAATCTGATATTGAAAATCTTGAAAATTTATTTTTAATTCATGGACTATTATAATACCTTTCAGAAAAAAGAATAAAAATCTGGAGTCACCGAACTAATTCTCTTTCTAGAGGGCCAAATTAAACCCCACCCCCATAGGTTTCATGCGTAATTCAATATAAAAAGTTCGGGGATGACCATTTCGTTCGTTTTGATGATGCCATTTTACTAGTGTATGAAGTAATTTAGCATTAAAATGTTAAAAAAGAAAGAAAAAACATACTAAAAATAGGTGTGCATCCGGGAATCGATCCTGGTCCTCTGGCTTTGTAGCCAGACACGCTAACCACTAGGCCACGAGGTCAGGTCGTGCGCCGCTCTAAATAACCATACAAATAGTATAAACTCGGCCACTATCGTATTCGTAACCAGGGTTATTGTGTACGTTGTTTGATTTCGATTGAGCTACATTTATCTGTCTTTAGTGCTGAGACGATCAGTTCTGAAAAGATGTCAATAGATATTTCGAACACACTTTCATTAGTTATTTTGTAAAGAAAATGTCGGAACACCGATATGACATAAGAATATCGGAAGCTGTGCTGATCCGAATCCGTTAAGGGTCGAAAGACAGGACCCAGACCACTTTCCCCGTTTGCAGACGCGGGAAAGGTGCGCATTGGAAATAGCCGCATATGTCTTTAAAGCGAACTCAGTGAGACTCAAAAGGTCGTTGGTTTTAAGTAAGGAAAAAGGCAAAGATCAAGAATTTCATACAATCAAAATCCACACCTGACCCAGGACACCATATGGAAAGTGACAGAATCACAATGAAGCATCACACACAAGAGAGCCAAGAGGTCAGCCCTTTCCCAGCAGGTGACCCCAAGGCTGCAAGGAGCAGACAAGACAGTATGACAGACAGACACGACACAAATAACTAAAAGGATCACTAAAAGAAGCACCGCCTTAAACGGTCAGAAAGAAAATTGCTGGATGGCTTAAATGTGTTTGATGGTACTAACCTCGCCCTTGTTTTCTGATGAGGATCAAGACAAATAGATGTTTGGTTCGCATGAAAGAGCCCTAACTCATTGTTGTATCAACTCCTAGTACATACAAGTCGAAATATAAAAAAAAGAGATAAAACGAAGATAATGACTCAACAGTGTATACAACTGAATACGGAGTAAATTATATCCATCAATTAAACCACGAAGGGCCCGATCACAGACACAACATCAGGCCCTAACCCTCTCATCTATAGATCAGTTTTTATGTCAGAGCCGTCAAAGAGTCTGAGGTCCGACCCGCCGGCGTGCAATTTAAGACTCACTGAAGGTTTTGTGTATGCAGTAATTTAATCTCTTCACATGCTGTGTAATTTTTAATGCTTTTGTTGACGTCTGTTGACTTTTTTCATATTTAACTTTTTCAAAAAAAAAAAAAAAAATCAGGAACACCGCCAGAGAATCAAACGGTTTGATCTCAAATCAGGATCGACGTTTTGGCTGTCCTGATCTTGATCCGAACTGTTTGCAAAGGTTATCAGCAGACAGCATTAGTCGCCGCTAGCAAGGAAAGAGAAAAATTAATGAGCCGCGACATGAGATTTCCAACAATGTGGTATGTGCGACCAGCATAGCCTCAGATCAGCCTGTGCAAACGCGCGGTCTTATCAGAGCATTTGTTAGTCGCATGAATATTCTATGAATATTAAGCTACTGACCGAACATCACTTGGAGTTTCTAAGCTAAGGAGGCTGCATAGGCTCGTCTGAGTCTACAATTGTCAAAACGCCACATAGTTGGTTTAAACATATTTTATTTGTATACTTCGTACATAGAACAACATATAAAGACATACAATAATATACAGTATACAAATGGGATTCAGAAGAGTCTTCAGACTTATACGAATCTGTATCCCATTCAAAATATCAATTTTACTCATTTTATCGAGATTTAGAGAGAAAACTATTCCTGTACAATACTCAAATGTAGAACATAGTTGGAAATCACATGTCGCGGTTCTATGCAGTCGATATTAGTTGGCCATCCAGAGCCTGAAAAAAAAATTCTGTTGGCATTTTTGAGTACATTTTGGCATCCATGCTCAAAGTGTATCTTGATGTGTTTTAAGAAGGATAGGGGTGGATGCCAAGTCTGGAAATGCCCCAAAGTCCCAGAATTAGGTCAAAGGTCAACTGAGTGCAAATTCTTGTATATATGTCAGATTTTAGCGTTTTTATCAATTAGCTATCCAAAATTATGATTCAAAGTAATGCAAAATCTCTTTTGGATAATACAGCCATGCTATATAAACAAACAGCATCATCAAGGCATGATGTGTGTTTGGATCAAAGATCATTTAAGTGCAAACTCGGTGAAAATTGTAGCAATATTTTATTTATATAGGGGCAAAATTCAAATTTTAAGTTCCCTTCTATCCTAATGGAAGATTTTTATATTGCTATCCTGCTAGGTATGGATCTATCATGTTTGGGAAGCAATGATTTACCAAATTTTCCGCTGTCAAATATTCATAATAGGCATGGAAAGTACGTTACTGTATAAAATCAATTAAAATGCAATACAACTTAGAATAACCATTTTGATTTTAAAGAAATATTTTTTTTGCTTCATGCTTAATGCTGAATACGTTATTTTATGCAATTATCTATCCTTCAATACATAAGATGTGTTTAAATTTGAACTTACATTACATTTTACCATCTGAAATTGAGTCATTTCTCAAAGGTATATGTTCCTAGTTACAGCTCTCATGAGGACTTGGCCATAATCTCATGCTTATAGGACTAAAATATATTTCTTTTCTCATTTCACACATTTGTTGTGTTTGTTCCCATCTATGAGTAATTGTAAAACACTTTTTACAAGGCCACTACCAGCTAATTGCATAAACTAAGCATAGCTTCATGAAAACACAAAGACCAAGCCTCCTTTCATAAAACATCAGACGTGTTGAAACTATGATAGAATATGGTAAAAACCATATACTGGAAGGAATATATCCTCACATTGGTCTTCAGATCGGCCTGTTAGCAGATGGTAACATACACAACATAAGCTAATATACAGGGACTATTCTTATAATGACCATCCAGTGAAACATTGTTAACTTTATGTGGGGTATATCATGGAAATAGCCCTGACATTAAGGGTAATCCTCCATATAACTTTAAACATTTAATTGTAGGGGTGTCCTTTCATTTGCACATATTAATGAAATGATGTGGATTGAAAAGCAGCATTTCTTTGAAATCAGAATGCTTGTATAAACATATTCCTGCATATATAGAAGCAGTATAGATATGATATTAAAGGTAACCTCTAATTTTAAGATACCATAAAATATATATCTATGTCTTTCACAGCACAACTTTTTATACATTGTAATTGTTTCAGTGTCGATGAATTCAATTCTAAGAATCATTTTAAACATATTTTGCTAATTATTTTTGCAATGATGATAGAGATCAAATGCTATGAGGTAATTGGCGTGTGTTTCTTTATGTTATTCTTTTTAACTGTAAAATGCCAATGCAAGATTTATTCCAAATTAAATTTCCCCAAAACAGATGTCTGGTGACTTCTATGGAACACAGACATTCATCATATTGGAGCACCTGATGATTTGATTGTGTTCATAGTTTTCCATCAGTTTGGAGTCATTTCTTAGTATTTAGAGTAAATCTGTCCTGAAATGGTTATCTAATATACTCCTCAAAATAATTGAAGGACCAATGCTATCAATTATAACATTGATGCAATTTGTGTATAACGTATTTTGAAAACCAATTATACGATCTAGCCTAAATTTTTCGGACCTCTTTTGCGCCCAATTGCCAAGTGAAACGGCAAAAAGAAAATTGTAGAAAATGTTACTAACAAGGATTTTTTTGTCATTTTGAAACTTGACCTAAATGCATTGGAATGCCATTTTTTGTGTGTGATCCATGGACCACAGAACTGCATGAAATGAATGAAAAATGCTCTTGGATGCTGAAATCTCTGTTTTCACATGATTTTATGGTGTGTTATTCCCGTCGATACCATCCACTTCTTCCTGTGGAAGAAAATTGCCCCTTTTGGCTGTGGCGTAATGGCCAGTCTATGGGTTCAGACGACTGGTTTTGGCGTTTGTCTGTGTTAATCTTTAAACAAATCGCCGTGACATCTTTCTAACACTCAAAGGTAAAGAATGACAGTTGAAAATCTGATTCTTAATGGTCAAGTACACACATTGTTTTCAGAAAGCAAAACAATGTCACAACTCCATTGTCAGAAATGAAAATGCTTACTTCCCAGTATATTGAAACTGTTTGAAGAAATTTCTTGCATGTAAGCCGACTTGTTTAAAACAAAGTTTAATTTAATGTCACTTTCATTCTTCTCGATTGATCACAGAAGAATTCTTTACCCCACCCACTGCCTTTTGAAAGTGTAATTTTGAGGGTATGTGCATTTGAGGCACAGTTATGGAAGAATAAGGCATGGAAATCAGTAATAATGATTCTTGACTTATGGGCATAAAGAATAGATAGCTTTGGGCCAAATTTTACAGAAATTAAATGTTTGAGCTAATTATACTCGCATTCTAAAATCTTGGTCCTTTAATTATTTTGAGGAGTATATGTACATTTACTAGCATAATCCATTGGTTTAACTTCTCTGATTTGCTTGATGTATATAAGATCCTAAGGTAGTTAACTCGCCTGTTCTAGTGTAGAATCTATCTGTTAACCATGACAATTTGCTAAGACAGGGGTTGATTGCATATACGGTAGGTGACTAACATTAATGTATACATCTACTGCTCGTAGATACAAGTGCAATTTATCAGATTGGATAGCACTTGCAACTGGTAACATACTCGAAATGTGTAGTTTTTATATGGCATTACTCTTGAAATAAAACTGAACTACTTTCCTTTCACTATATACAAGACAGTCCTCAAACAGTGTGACTCTTCATAAATATCTACAAGGATATAGGTACAAGAGTGAGCAAGTTTATGCTTAAAATGCTTTCTGCAAGCTGTTGTCAGCAATGTTGTTCACATTTTCGATGGTTTTGCATATATATATTTCAGACTATCACAATAAGCCTAATTTAGTAAACCTTTTAAAACCAACAAACAGACCATAACTCACTTTTCATAGGAAATATATAAATCGTACACTAGGGTTACAAATAGCTCAACAAAATGAAATGCTGCATAAACAAAACTAAAAACAAACTATCTTGTGAATAAGAAAGCAGAGAAATCAGCTGCGTGTGACACTACTTTTTCAACATTCAGTTTAATCTGTGAGTTTCAGAGATGCAAACCATACTAGTGAATTTTGGGAGTCATGTTTTTGTTTTATGCTTAAGAATAAAACAGTTAGCTGATCTTTAAAATAAAGTATCACTAACGCTCAAATGATTTGTTGTTTATGTTACCATGAAATATGTTCAGATGCTTTACAAGACTGCTACATGGCTCAGGTAACCTTACCTCAACCAACCTTAGTCTAAGATAATTAACAAGCAGAATAGTTATACCAGAATTACTGCAGAATATAAGATAATCATCATGACAATATGATATTGAATCTAGTTTAACAAAACATAGAAGATTTTAATGGGGACAGATGATAAATTAATTTTATAATGTAACTGTCAACAGTGAAAAGTGAAAACTAAAATTATTCAGCATACAAGGAATCCTTTAATACTAGGTCTATGTAACATCCTATATTTGGACATAAACCATGCTGGTTCTGTACAACGATGTTATATTTGCAATTTTCAAAAACCTATACCTGCTATAGAAGACACTCAGCACTACCCCTGCCTTAATCCCTGCCTTGCCACTAGATGTATGAAATATTGCTATGCTATTTTTTTTTTTTTATAAATTATTGATATTAAGTCAATATTTAAATCATGATGTAGATTGCATGTTAATCGTTATGTACCATTGGTAGAAATCTGAAAACTGCAATATGAATGTAAAAGAACCAAGCAAATTCCAAAAAGTAATTGAGTAAGACCAGGAAATGCCACATTCACATATTGCAGACAAACCCATAGCACTCTTTTAAATTAAGTCTTATAAAGAATAGAATATGTGTAGTAAATGTAAGCGAATTGTGGAGAGCAGACCCAAATTTGATATAAGCCTAACAACAATTTACTACCTTTATCCATTTATGTAAGGCATCTTTTGTTACCTACGTTACCTCATTTATATATGTGCAGCAATTTAAGATCCATTATTGTTAATGTAGTTATAATTTGATTTCGTTAATGGAATATATTTTGCCAATTCCAATGCAATGTAAATAATAGGAAAATGAATCTATAAGCAGCTATGCGTTACATGCTATAGCCAGTACAAGTTACATACTAATTATCATATTTGAATATTTACTTGATTTCACTTCAATGCAAGTTAAACGTTATAAACAACTTCAAATATATGAAAATGAACATTTTCAAATAGAATATAGATCAATATCATGTTAATTTAAGGTCATGTAGCATGGTTTATTCTAATACATGTAATTTGTAAAGTCATTATCTGCAGTTTAGTATAAAATGTAACATACGTATTGCTGGCGAGCAGGAATACATATCACAGATGTATTCAATTGATTTTATGTCTAGTTTAAGCACTTAATGCTTAAACTGTTTCTCTAATACTATTAAAATAAATCAACATTAGCCTTGTACTGTGTGTATTGTTATTTTCAATGCCAGTTGGGTAACGTTGATTACAGGTGATTTATAGAAACATGACCACAGAAAAGTTATAAAATTATGAGTTTCTAAGGCCCCAAGACATGTCCCAAACTGAAAAAAGGTTTACTTTCTGAGAGGTGCAGCAAACTCTCAAAGTAACCGACATATCTCAGTTTAGCTCAATTGAGGGAGAATTTCCGTCAGAATTGCACAAAACTTACGTTGTTTGTCTTTGTAAAACCCATAAAAGGATGCTTCCAAAGGGGTTCATTTAATGATAAACATGTCAATTTAAGCCTTCTAAAAAACTTCTACCCTTTTTAGAGTTAAAAAAGCATCTTGTTGTTGGACCAGAGAAAAAAGAAACACAGTTTGTAAAAATGCTCCGATTATTGCACTTGATGACCTTTGACCCCATTTTTAAAGTCGAAAGATGAACCTTCAGTTATAAAAAAACATTTTTCAATATTTTCAGACTTATAACTATAAGTATACAAAATTTGGCTTGAAATGAAATATGTTTACATATAAAAATATAAAGTTGTTTTACAGTAGTACATATTTTCTCTTTTTTTGCACTCAATGACCTTTGACCTAATTTCTGGCCTTCATATGCAAATTCAGACTTGGCATCCACCCCTACGGCTTTGTACACATGCTAAATATTATGTTAAAAGTGGTCTAACAAATGTACTCGAAAATGCCAACAAACCCAAAAATATGCATCTTTTTTTCTATTCGGATTGCCAACTATATATCATCGTTGGGTATAGGTGAGCAGGCAATAGGATTTATTGCGACAGTTAGTAACCACACCCGAGAACGTTAATACTATCGACAAACGCAGATCAAAAGTCGTTTGAAACAGAGTTTTTGATTGCCAATTGTCTCCCTACTGTTTCCGCGTTCGTTGATAGTTTAGAGCGTTTACGATTGCCGCCTCAATGATCTGGCATGGTAACGCTACTACAGCTACCTCGCGGTGTCATGGGTTGGTATGTGGAACATGTATATATGATAGTGGTATTCTTTGACTTTTCGCTTACTGTAAAGGCGGCGCCTCATGAATGCGTAATTAGGACTGGTCAACCTTAGACATAGGTGAAAGATGAAAATGAGGCGGGGTTTTATTCAAAAGTAACTGTATCATCTTACGCCATTATCTCAGTATAGACGGGAAACACATTATTTAGTCCTTAAAACGCAAGTAAAATAACTGCATCTGAAAATGTCTATTGACCATAAGCATAGAGGCAAACATTGTGGACCCAGACCAGACTGCTCCTACAGGAGCAGTCTGATCTGAGTCCACACTGTTTGTCTATGAGGCTTCAAATATTTTAGTGGACGACAAAAACATACATTTTGTGATTATGCGCTTTAAGGGTTAATAAATGTGAGTTCAGTGTGTATACAGTTATAGTGGGGCGGATATGTAATAATTTTGAGAAGAACCGTGCATTTTATGATAAAAGCATGAAACTTGGTACATGGCTAGTTGATAACAAAACAAAAATAATAAGGGTCAGTGCCACGCCGAAAATGCCCTCTAATGGCCGCCATCTTGTTTTTCCAAAATGGCCGCCTTTTTTCAACTTATTCATTATAATCTCATTATTTATATGCAAACATCATGTTTTCTTCAGTTAATTTTACTTAAATAGCCATCAGTTATATCTCAATACCTTAAAATCATCTTTCAATTTTAAAAAAATCAGGATTGAGGCTGTATTTTTTCAAGATGGCCACCACTTTTGTAACTAAAAAGTGCAGTTATATTTTAAAACTTTACAAAGTTATAAATTTTGTTGCAAATTACTTCTAGCAAGTAGAAATAGTCCCATTAAACAAGTTACTAACTTATCAGCATGGCTTTATTGTTGTGTATTGTTCAAATATGGTATTAAAGATGGCTACCAATGGGCAAATCATAACATACTATCTGCTTTCATTTGGAACTAGAAGAATGTAGCTTGAATTTATGCAATCGATTTTAAAGAATAACTTTATTTAATGGCTTTGAATAAAGAAGAGAGCATCCAACATACCATCCAAGACGGCTGTCAAAGTAGAAATGTTATATGGACACCATTTATAAGGTGGCGGCCATCTTGGTTTTTCCCAAATATGCAGTCTATTTTAAATTGCATTATTTTAAGCTCATACATTTGCAAGCCAATTTGTTGTCTACATTTATTTGTACTTATTTTGCAGTCAATTATACTAATTTGCCTCAAAATTGTCATTTAGGCTTAGAAAACACAAGATTTAGGACATAGTCTCAAGGTGGCTGTCACATTTTGCATCCAAAGGGAGCTCAGTGGCTCAATGGTAGAGTGCTTGACTCGAGACCGAGGGGCCACGGGTTCGAGCCTCACCGACGATGTGTGTTGTGGTCCTTTAACAAGACACATTTATCCTAGCTTAGTACTGGTTCAACCCAGGAAGACCCTTCCCTGTTTAATCGAAAGATTGTTGATGGGACGTAAAGAATCAATTCAAACAAACAAAAACACATTTTGCATTGTCAATAGTGGTGGTATACCAACTTGACAAATTATAAATTTCCATGCAAAATCATTATGCAATTAAGTAGAAATAGCTACACAAACAAGGGACGAACTTATCAGACTTTCTTTTTATTTCAACTTGTTATAACATGGTATTCAAGATGGCTTTGTATTTAGTTTTAGAAACAAAAAAGAAACATATTTTTACTTTCTATAGGAACATATTTTGAGGTTGTATGAAGTTATGAAAATGAGTTTCAAGAAATTATTATATTTAATGAATTAGGATAGTAAAGGGGACATCCAACCTGTCATCCATGATGGTTGCCAAATTTGGTTTTAGACACTTATACAGATGTTGCTATTATGTATGTTCTATATAAAATTGATATGATAAAAATGAGATACAAAGAACTTTTGTACCTATAGCAAACTAAAATTGTCCTTTGTAGAATTGCCATTGCATAAAATATTATTTGTTTGCATCAGATTTTAGTGAAAATTCCTATAAAATCTGTAATATAGATATCAAAGTTTCTTTTTGACCTTTCTCCTTCTCATCAAGTTACCATAGGCTTAGAAGGCTATATGTCTCCTAAAACTGTATACAATTTAAAAAAAAATGTACTTAGACCACAACCCTCCGTTTTCACACACATCAACTTTTCAACTTGATCTTGTCAAATGACGTAATTGCTGCAGCAAGCCTTATTAGGTTGTGTTGATGATGTAGCTGGCACTATCATATCTACTTGAAAGTAATCAAAGTTTATATTATTCTGAAGTCAATCCAATATATAATGTTGCAGACATCTTAGTTTATAGCCAAAGCTTCCCTCACCAAATGCTTGCTAGTGCGTCGGTATTTGATTCCATAATAGTTAAGTCCAAAAACCTCTTCAGTCTAGTTAGTTGAAACCAAAGCTTTTTTGTCTATTTAGGTATGTAGGGTTTTTAAATGATGATGTTATTTTGCTCTGTATTTACAGTGATAGTCTTTTACAGCCCAGGGATCTTCAGCTAGGTGCCCCTACCGCATATGCAGTCGAATCCCTGCCCTTCCTGTATCAATTCTTGCTTTTCGTGATTTATTGTTCACTGTGGTTATTCATTGACTAGTTAAACATTCGTCCTATAAATCGTTCTAAGGTAGTAGTGCTGTTGTGGTTCTCATTTTATTATTATTGGTATAAATGTGGTTTGTATGTACTTTAATATATACATGCATGTGAATGATTCTGGTTATGTTAAGTAACTGCCTTCAAGGGGAGAGCTACATCACCACTGTATACTATCTATCTGTATATTTAGTCCACATTTTGATTTTGTAGGAAGAATGTTAGCTCTGATTGTACTAGTTTCTGGTCATTGCTATGATTTTACCTAGTATATAAGCAAAAATGGGAATAACATATCCGGAATGAAGCAGGCCAACAGTCGTTAGGTGAAGAAGCGTTGAAAGAAGCGTGGAAAGAGCATTATGAAGTTACTCAAATTCAAACTCTTTGGAATACAAAAGGCATGCCAGAGTAAAGCACAGTTGAAGGACTAGCCAGCTGATCAGTACAGGAATTATCACAAAAACAATTAGCAGGATGCGTTCTAAAAAAGCAGACATATCATCAGCAATTGTCATCCAGATAATATAGAATACATGCATTTGGGAAACTGGCACAGTCGAGGTGTTTGACCTAATCTGCAACATAATCTCGAGTGATAGTACAGAGGGAAATTGACAGTATGAACATAGGCAAAGGGGGTGTTCTGATCAGAAGCTTGAGGATAATTAAGCAATTAATAAGGGTGTTAGAGTGCATATTGGAGAGACATGTCAGGCAGAGAATTGAGATTGACGAGATGCAGTGCAGATTTATGTCAGGCCATGGTGGCACTCCAGTTGCGGTCTTCATTTTAAGCCAGCTACAGAAGCTGCTCCTGACTTCTAACAAGCCATTCTACGTCAAATTCATCAACATAGAGAAGGACAACAGGTAGCTAGTGTGCATACTTTAAATCAACAAGTAGTTGGTGTGATTGATGAATAGCATGTTCAAGGACATGAAAAGCAGGACGATGGTTGGTAATTGTCGCAGTGAGAAGTTTTTTGGTGTTGATGTTCATCGTGGCTCTGTTCTGACTCCACTGCTCTTAATTGTTATGCAAGGAGCTCTAATCTCAAAATTCAGAACATACTTCACATAGTTGCTGTTGTACAAATATGATCTAGTGATCAAGGCTGAGTCCATTGAGAAATTGCTAGTGAAATTGGATGCATGGAAGTATTGGAAGGAGAAGGCTCTTCATGTGAACATAATAATATGAAGTCATATACAATTAAAGTTGTCCCTGGTGCTAATGTGCACCAAATGCCTGTGGCACAACACTACTTAATGATGGAAGATGGAGGTGATAGCACCTGATAAAAACTTTAGGTAGGATTTCTGTAACCATATGGACTTTCTCTACGCTAGAGACATCCTCGAGCTGCCTGCAGTCATACATTGCAAATGCACATGGCAGAAACTCCGTAAACTTCTCAAGCTTATGATCATCTGCTGCCCTTGACTCGAGACGGGTAGTAATAAACAGGCATTCATTGTTTTATTTTTGTTGAGTGTATATTTCCAATACGTCCTTGATTATGAACAGCTCACTAGCATTATACATCCTAGCTTGTGATGTCGAAAACGCCTAATAGCAAAAATGTATAGATTTATTTAGAAAGAACAGCAAAAATCACCAATAAATAGGATTTTACAATTTGGCGGCCATCTTTGATGCCATGCTTGAATTAACAGTTGACAATTTCAAAATTACATATCATATATAAGAAACGAACATTCATTGCTACTAAAGCAAATTTCACTCATACAAATCTCAATGATATATTAATGTATAACAAACGAAAAACCATAAAATCATTCTTCTTTGGCAGCCATCTTGGATACCATATTGTATCAAAGCTCTCTTATAAATTGTTCACAAGTAACAAAGTCACATTTTGAGCCTTTCTATGCTTGGAACAACTTGAATTTGATGCAATAATCTGAATTAAGTTCATTTTATGATGTTTTCATAAAGCAAGCTTGATGTAACATATAAAAATGGCGGCCATCTTATAAAATGGCGGCCATCTTGGATAATATGCCAATCTACATGTGATTTCATATAATTACACATGTTCTATTATTAAAATTTACACTTATACAAGCTTTAAATACAAGTTTATTGCAAAATAATACCCAACGTAACAGGCATTACATGAAAATAGATCGCCATTTTGAAATTCAAGATGGCGGCCGTCAAGGTGCATTTCTGGCTTGGCACTGACCCTCAGAAATTTTGATAATTACTAATCTGGCCATGTACCGAGTTTCATGCTTTTATCATAAAGTGCACAATTTTTTCACATATCTGCCCCACTATTAGGAATTTCATGAAATGCACGTATGTTTGCGCGGCCCAAAAAGCTTATTAACTCTTTACCAAATTAAAATAGAACCTGATTTCCCTTGTTTATTAGGTGAAATAGCCGAACCACGCCCAGATATGAATATTAAAGTTGCCGCCTTTACAGTAAGCGAAAAGTCTATTAATATTTCCTGTTAATACTCTCTTGTTTTTCTCATCCCAATGCTCATTAAACGCTTATAATACGGTCGGAAATCACGTTGTACTGCTCCACTCGCGCGTCGCCGCAAAACTATACTCAACAAAAAAAGTTAAGGAAATTGTGTTTGACGGGCTATGACAAAAGATCTAAAACATTTAAAGACTTTTGAATTTCACAAAATTGTAATGTAATTATTTTTCTTTATAATGACGCTTTATCTGGGTCTGTACCGCCCCTAGCAGCTAAGCAAATTCATGTCAAAGTTGACTGGTCTTCACTCCATTTTTCGCAAAAATTCAATTTACGGAGCAAACATAGGTTTTCATACATTAACGTTCGCGAGGTCCCTCTGGAGATGGAGATGTTTAAAATCTAGGACGACAAATCTGGTGCTTATAGAGGGACTTTGATCAGTCCAGTGTACACGGATGAGGTGTTGATGTCTGTTGTCCTCCTTTTTTACGGAAACCAGTGACAGTACCAGGCCTAAGATGACAATGCCAGAACACTCCTCACTACAATCAGCAAAAACAATGTTGTACGCATTGACCGGTCAGTTCGCTAATCAGACATGTCGACAATTTAAGCATGTCTATGACAATTTTGGACAGAGGATCCAACGCATACAAATAATGTCACCAAGAAACCCCTGTGTAGCATGAGATATTGATGCTGATCACTTAGCACAAATCACCAGTATTCAGAGTTTGCGAAACCGGTGCTAGTCCTAATTTGCCGCTGACTGGGGACACACTCGTTACTGATGAAGGCATTCTCATCTTCGAAATGTGATGTTTAAGGCAATCAAGTTAATTTCATATGATATTCAAAGGAATTCCATTTCAAGTTTTAAAAACTTACATGTTTTTTTCATGTGTTTATGAGGGAATACCCTGTAGTCATTTTTGCGAAAAATGACTTTGACCCCTGGGTTACTTGACACTGTGCCACAACAATGGTATTGGTGCTAGCAAACTAAAGTAAACATTTTTCTCAACCAATGACAAGTATCTAAACAAATAAATAAAAAATGAACACTTTTATACTGTGGTGTTTTTATGTTGCATGGTTTTCTGAGATTTCCTTAACTTTTTTTGTTGAGTATATATTTCCGACCGTATATCCGAAAATCTATCTCCCCAAATGAAAATTTTGAATACGCACACTATTGGACCCTGACCATATACAATGTATGTTTCAGCAAAACAAAATAGCGGAAGGGGGCACACGATATACCGCCACTTGAAATTCTGTCGATGTAAGTTTTGCACATAGGACCAAGTTGAATACATGTTTAGCTCTGTCATTGTCAAGACCTTGTCAGTGCATGCAATTTTTGTCCAATCGACTTGTATGTACAACATAATTAACAAAGGCACCTGATCGACTCCCCCTGCTCTTATTTTTTGCTTTCACTTGACCAGCCTGAAAGAGTGAAAAAACAAACAAACAAACAACACACACATCTTCTAAAGTGCATTTTCGCTCAAATACTTTGTACAACTACGTCTAAGAGATTTGATCATACTCAGCATAAACAAAAACTGGTCTGAGAAAGAATATCTTGTGAAAAGTGTGAATAAAACGTTTTATTTGGCCATTGTAGTCAAACTAAGCATACAGAACAGCTCAGTTTTTTCGAGCAGTACTGGTCGGGTATTATGAGCACATTATTTATACTGAGAAGGCATTCTGAGTCAAATTCTGTACGGGTGTTCAGAGTACTGAAATAGTTTTTTTCATCTTTTTTTAAATGAATTGTTGGAGTCTTTGAACGCGTACACTTATGTTACATGTCATGCACTTAATTCCCATCTTTGTAAAGCTTTAAAAGTTTGCGCACAGCTACCTTGTATGCCTATATATTGGTCTGGATTTCGATTACTTCCCTTTTTTGTGTGTTTGTGAAGAAAATGCTTTGGATCAACTTGCCATCAGTGATGGAAAAATAAACCTTGGACAGCTGGTAGACATTCAGAGCACATGAACGTATAAGTGAATTGTCTATCTTGGTATTGCTTGAACCCATCGATGGGTCGTACTCCGGTTTGAGTAATCGAGGTTCGACTGTACTCTAAAATGTTATAATGACAGTCTAATAAGATGACGACCACTACCTAATTAATAAAGAAGAGGAAACCAAGTTTTGACGCGAATTTAGAGAGAGAGAGAGAGAGAGAGATTGTTTAGACAAAGTAAGTAAAGGTGCAAAAATCAGGAATCGATACAATCAAGTACCACACCTGACCCAGGATACCAATGGGAGTGACAAACTCACAGCAGACACCACAAACGAGAGCCAAGAGGGCAGCCCTTTCCCAGCAGGTGACCGCAAAGCACATATAAACAGACGCACACAAAGACATAGCAAACACAAGACAGAACAAAAACATAAAAGATCAATGTAAGGAGATTGTACACACAATCCTGAGGATCGGAAAAATAAGAGCATTATAACCTATCCAAGACCATTAAGCAGAATACTCGTTAATAGAATGACATTACTGAACAGGTAGTTGAAAAGTTTTGCGATTAGCATTTTACGAAATTTTGAGTTTTATTTTTCAGCTTTGGGCAGAACACGCTTCCTGCTAGGTACCTTCACACACACTGATTTTAGGTGTTAGGCCGAATATTCGTCAAAAGCATGTGCATGGCCTCCCAGATCTATCTCACTCAGACTACCCATTTAAAATTTTGGAAAATTTAGTTCTCAAAATATCCGTTCAATAGCTTGCGACCTTTCTGAATGATTTGACCAGGTCTTGAAAACTTTTGGTATGAGTACAGTCGACTAAAATGTTGTTTTTTTTGTAAATAAACATTGATTTTAGATCAAAGTTTCACAAAAAACTTTGCTACCTTGAAAATCATGCCCTCTCGCGCAAAGGACGCTAATCAATATGTTTAGTTCCATGTTTTGAATGTTTTTATAAAATATGCCCTCAATTCAAATGGTGAGCAAACCACATGTGCATGTAACTTGAAACTATTCAGCGCAAATCTAACCATTATTTGTTTAATCAAGACGCCAAAAACCTAACATAACTTATTTCATAAAACACAGCTGAGTATGAACATCAAAATAGAACATAAAATTTTCAAAATTAGTTTCTTTTGGAGCAGCTTCTCCATGCCTGTTTATATTGTCTGCCATTACTGCTCGAAAAAAACAAACATTGTATATGGTCAGTGTCCTAAACGTGTCCCCTGATTTATTGATCAGCGTCATAGACAACGTCATTCAAAGAGTGCAACATTATCATGTCATGATAATTGCACATGCCATGAAAAAGGCAACGTTTATCAGGTCAACGTGCAACAATACATTAACATCAGAGGTAACTGATACTGTACATTCAGAAATTTTCACGAGAGTTTTATTTTCGCGAAACTTCGCATACGCGAAGTTTCGTAAAAATAAAATCCTCGCGAAATGGCGTCATCAGTCTGCCTTTTACTGATGAAGGCAAATCATGTCATAGTCGCGAACTTTTACGCTGCAAGTATGTCTTTTAATGCTTTTCGCTAAAATAAAATTCTCACGAAAATTATCAAATTTCCAGTAACATAAGGTTCAGTAGGACACGTTGTTTTAAGAGTTTAAAGGAGACTGTCATTCGAGGGACATTTGGAAAGTTCGTAGCATGGAACCATAACTAAACAATACGTTGATAAAATGCTATCAAATGATACATTTTTGGTTACTAGAATTCCATGGCTACTTGATGGTTTAGATTTTGTCAAAAAAAGGACTTTGCGTGCACATGCAGTGCATGCTCAAAGTGAGTAGGGGTTTTACACTAATGGAAACTTTAAGCAAAATATTTTGAAAAAGTAAAACGAAGGAAAACTGGGGACCTTATTCACGATCATGATTTGACAAATTAACGAATTGGTGCCAATTTATTTTTATTAAAAATATATACTCAACAAAAAAAGTTAAGGAAATCTCAGAAAACCATGCAACATAAAAACACCACAGTATAAAAGTGTTCATTTTTATTTATTTGTTTAGATACTTGTCATTGGTTGAGAAAAATGTTTACTTTAGTTTGCTAGCACCAATACCATTGTTGTGGCACAGTGTCAAGTAACCCAGGGGTCAAAGTCATTTTTCGCAAAAATGACTACAGGGTATTCCCTCATAAACACATGAAAAAAACATGTAAGTTTTTAAAACTTGAAATGGAATTCCTTTGAATATCATATGAAATTAACTTGATTGCCTTAAACATCACATTTCGAAGATGAGAATGCCTTCATCAGTAACGAGTGTGTCCCCAGTCAGCGGCAAATTAGGACTAGCACCGGTTTCGCAAACTCTGAATACTGGTGATTTGTGCTAAGTGATCAGCATCAATATCTCATGCTACACAGGGGTTTCTTGGTGACATTATTTGTATGCGTTGGATCCTCTGTCCAAAATTGTCATAGACATGCTTAAATTGTCGACATGTCTGATTTGCGAACTGACCGGTCAATGCGTACAACATTGTTTTTGCTGATTGTAGTGAGGAGTGTTCTGGCATTGTCATCTTAGGCCTGGTACTGTCACTGGTTTCCGTAAAAAAGGAGGACAACAGACATCAACACCTCATCCGTGTACACTGGACTGATCAAAGTCCCTCTATAAGCACCAGATTTGTCGTCCTAGATTTTAAACATCTCCATCTCCAGAGGGACCTCGCGAACGTTTATGTATGAAAACCTATGTTTGCTCCGTAAATTGAATTTTTGCGAAAAATGGAGTGAAGACCAGTCAACTTTGACATGAATTTGCTTAGCTGCTAGGGGCGGTACAGACCCAGATAAAGCGTCATTATAAAGAAAAATAATTACATTACAATTTTGTGAAATTCAAAAGTCTTTAAATGTTTTAGATCTTTTGTCATAGCCCGTCAAACACAATTTCCTTAACTTTTTTTGTTGAGTATATTATGTGATCACTGATTGCATGATTCAGAAAATGATGACTTATTGAGAAATGGTTAAATTTCAAAAATCAGACTTTTTTCGATTTTTCTTCGTACTTTTGCTATAAATTGTGTCACTACAGGAGCACGAAAAAAGCCTATTGAGTAAAGGTTTTGCTTATTTGTAGCAAAACAATGCATGGATGATGGAAATCATTTCGCCGCGCAAAACGCTTGGCTTATTTAGTTCTGTAATCAAGACAATTATTCCTAATAACACTACCCCTACTTTTCGAGAAGTGGGTGGGGTAACTCAACACCTAATATTTTGTCGATGACATTAGAACTTATCATGGTATAGCGTTAACTATCACAAAATTGATTGATGTCTACTCTCAATGTAATTTAATGTTTTGATTGCCACTGTTTTCAATTGAAATAAAGGAGAACATCAACACATAGCTAAACTCATTCTGCCCCATTGGAATATTTTAAGAGTTATCTCCCCTTTGTTCTGGTTTACAAAATTTATTTTGGTTTCTATACAAAGTGCATAAAGTGTGCTTGACAAAAATACCAACATAGGGCATTTTTAAACTACTTTCGGTGATATATGTTCAAAGTATGTGCATTGTGGCATGCAATTTTAGTCATAAAAATACACGCATTGTTTTGCTTACCAAACCGTTTTGGCATTGCTGTTTTAGAAACACCCAACACTGTCATTAATTGTACAATAACTGTATCAGATTGTGGCCTACCAAGTGGTTCAATATTTTCTAATTTCATGAACTATTGTTAATGTTCAGCACACTTTTAAAAAGGTAAAATTATAAACTTTTCCCTGTTTTTCAGTATACATGTACAAACAGTACATGTATTCACAATAATATTTGTGTGTATGCATCATACCATCCTCATGATATAAGTGACATAACATAGAGGAAAGAGAGCTCTTTAAACTGATTCCAAACATGATAGGGTTTGTAAATCAGTTACTGAGATAGGAACTTTCCGAATACCCCTCATATATATGCGTGTTTACCACCGTCAACTGAATGCTTTTAGTAAATCTGAATTTCCATGGTGCAACAACTACTCCCACCAAGTTTCAGTCCAATCCATCGTATTCATTCGGGAGAAGATATCGTTTGAACAATTTCAAAAATAACAGACATCTTGGATATTGGTTATAACATGCTCCCCGCAATCGAAACTACCTCGTCCAATTCCGCGAAATTCCGTGGAATCAGACCAAAATCTACTTTGATCTACCTCCAAGGGGAGCATTCTGCAATACTTTCGCTCTTCATTAAGCTACCATTTGTCGTTAAGATCATTATTTTGATATTTTAGGTGGCCATTTTACACAGGTTTATCAGTATGTGATCTGCACCAAGTTGTCGTGCAAGTCCAAAAAGTTAAGCACGTGTTGAATGTGTTTTGTAGCTTTTGGCGCTTGATTGTGAGATATTTATAGATCCTTTGCCTGTATGTTTATATCTCAATTTGCGAAAGAATCGCAGCATGGCCTTTCGGAATTTGTCATTGAATGCACAGTACAGAACAAAGTTAAGCGAAGAATTTAAGAACAACAAGATATTTGAAATATAAATAAACGTCTTGTTAGCTGGTGATTTCAGATACTCAGACCAGGTTTTATTGCCTCCAAAAAGAGCGTAGGCGATTGGATCTTCTACAAATGCCGATGGAAATGTACAGACTATGAATAAGATGACCACACTTATAAGTGTCTTTGTGAGTCTCGCCTCGTCCCGCCGCCATGTTTGTTCTTGGTTGCTGTTCATTTGGAACTCTTCTCTTTGTTTCCGTGCACGATGTACCGTATATATGAGCATGAAGTTTGACACAGCAAGAATGATAAATGGAATGAAATTGATCATGATAGCGTGAAACCAGCTTGTTCTGTAGAATATTCTACTCTTACGGAAATCTGTTCCAAATGCGTAGTAATTTCCCGTGTTTTTATGCTCTCTGACCTCATAGCACAGGAATCTAGGAATGTTTAAGAGACTACAACATATAGCTACTGCTACTATCGTGACCCACGCTCTCTTTCTGGAAGAGCGGGTCTGAAGAGGGCGAACCACGAATAACAGCCTCTCAACAGTCATCACAACAACAATCCACACACTGCAATTAAAGAATATATTTCCAATCGCGAAAAACATATAAACATCATACAGCGATTTAATAAGGCTGGGTGTTAAATCATAGCTTACAAGATGACACAATGATAACGTCAGCATGCCGAGGTCTGCCACCGCCAGTGCCGTCAGATACGTGTATGGCGAGTCTTTCAGTTCAGCTTGCGAAAGGACGCATAGGTTTAGAATATTGCACACCATTCCAAACACGCAGATCACTGGTCCTGGATAAACATATATAGCCTTTCTCGCTCTTGATATGGAAGGCCTCTTCGGGTGACTGGTTCCTGTATGATTCACGTTGTATGTGTCATTTAAGAGCGTATTATTGGTAGCTGTCTCGTTTGCGATGTGGGTCCATGCTACTGATGTTGCTTGTAAGAGAGTTGGTAAAGATGGCGAAGTGGTCACATGATTACTGAGTGCCATGGCAACTGAGTTCATCAAAAGATGACCTGAAAAAGACAAACATCGTTTAGAGCACGAATTCACACAACATTAAGTAAAAAACAACAACAAACAAACAAAAAAGTGTTTATTAACCAATCCTTTTTATGGGACATTAGGCAAACTGCAGATCCAGATCAGACGTCTGATCAGGATCTTTACTGTTTGCTTACAGTATGTTCTATTGAAATTTGAGAAAAAGGAAACAAATATCACCAACACCCCTAAAATTAGAAATGGGTTCGTCTTATTTATAAAAGTGGGGAAGTCTAGGATAAACACCATGCCCCAACTTATATGCTTGTCCGGAAGGACGGATTGATGGAAGATCGGACGGACAGACAAGTCGAGAGCAATATATACTCAACGTCAGTAAAAAGTTACCAGTAAATCACATACACTTAACATAGGGCAAGATTTAGTCCATTCTGAACGAAGAACGGCGGATACTTCAACACTCAATTTTATGGCATAGAGTCCCATGCATCACCACTATTGAAAACGGTATCCATCATACCTGAATGCATTATAATCATTCCTAGATGGACCCCTGTAGTTTCCATTGTATTGTATAGGAAAATGCAAAGTTTTGGTGCTACCTTAAAGTCTGATCCCCATTTTTCGCGTTTAATGGGATAGCCTAAACCATTTTGGTGGCGTTTTCAATGAAAATGTCTTGGGCATATCCTGGCATGTTGTCTTCTGAAAATGATGGTTTCGAATTCTTAAAAACTACGAAAAACATAAAATGCACGAGCATCATGTGCACCATAGTTCAAGGGTTTGTGTAACTGTTTTATCTCTCCAGACCAACCTGTCGTTGACCAGAAACATGAATGTAACAGTAGACAAAGAGCTGTATTATATATTTTCCAAAATATCGAAATTTCCATACTGGTAACTTTTCATTGACGCTGAGTATACTTCTCAATTTATTTCAAAAGTTATTATTAGCGGGCGTTACACGTAATGAAACTTAAAGCTGCATACTCTGTAACTATGAACATTTTTCCAAAAAAATTATTTTCTTTTTAAATCATTTGTAAAAGTAGAATTAAGCTATGTTTTCACAATAAAAATGTTCAGTACAGCTGTAAACTGCATGGAAAAGTGAATTATCTTATCAAATAGGAGTATTTTTCTCTTGTTGGTAATTATTTGCGTCCCTCCAATATTTATAGACCGTTAAATTTTAACATAAATGCAGTTGTTTTGATAGTGATAACTTGTTAAGATTTACGAAAATGGTAAAATGTTTACCTGATTGTGAGTATTTTTATTGAGTTCTTGAGATATAAAAACATTATTTTTAAAATTAGAAGATCAAAAGTTACAGACTATGCAGCTTTAAGGACGAGCTGTCTTATAAGTTAATGGAGTTGTGTTCTGAATCCTTGAGAAGACTTCCCCTGGGAGGATAGAATTAGTGGGACGGGCTGCCTTCAGGACGAGTTGTCTTAATTTCTTGCCAGTGTCAGATTCCCACTTTGATCAAATTAAGGAAACATATCGCTTTTGGTTTCGTTCGATAGTTCACTCGTCCGTCAAGCATGGATGGCTCATAAGCTATCTAAACTACAACCAAGACTGGTCTGTATATTGGAGGGGGCTGTGCTACCTCCATTTGACATAAAACTTGCTTGAGTTCTTAACAAAGGGTTAAGAAGAAAAAGATTTTCAGTTACACGTTTTTTTGCATAATCTGACCGTTGCTATCATGACCAATTGTCAGCCAAAATATTGACAAGCCGTTCTAATCGCATGAGAGTAACACACAGGGGCATATATCGAAAAGTTAGGTATTTTCTGATACACTATTGGTGAAATAAATTTTGTTGTGTACAGGTTAAGTCCCCTCCTGGAGCCCCTTTAGTCCAGTAGATATTGAAATTGGTTTAATCTGTCCCTTATCAGTTAATCTGCTTCGGAATCCTCATACACCCAAATATGGGCCTTTAACATCCATCACAGTGAGAATTAAATGTAATTTTGCACCAAGTTGTGTGGCAGCTGAGCTGACTCTGATATGGGTGTAAACTTTCAACTGTTTTGATACATATGTTATTTTAGATAGTATTGATCCGAAAAGTAACGACAACAATAACAGGTAGATTTTTTGTAGAGATATCACCGGTGAATTGCTGATCTTAAGTTGTTTTAGTAGGACTACGCCAAAAGGAGCGGCAGCTGAGCTACCACCTCGGAGGGGGTGGGGGAGGGGGGTAACTTGAGTGTTATTTTGGTACGGGTGTGCGGCCCAGTTTTTTAAACCTACCCCAATCATATACCTGGTCTTCGAAAAAAATGACCTGTTCATAAACTTGATTGAACAAAATGTTTGCATATTCATATACTGTTCTGTGATTTTACATACCCTCTTTGCTGTCTGTAAATAAAGTTTACAAATGAATATTACAATTTTGGTTTCTGAGCTGAAAATATGAGCAAAAATATGAGTATTTTGAAACAGGGATGTCAGAAATGCGACCATTCATATAACAATGATGAAAAACTGGGTCATTCATATTTTTATTAGAAAAAGGGGGCTTATCGTACACCTGGCAGCGCTGAAAAGGGGGCTATTCGCGCCGCACATCCGTTCTATGTCATATATAGGTAGTTACCCCCCCCTCCCCCCGAGGCTACCACCTCTTTTGATGTTAACTTAACCTTATTGTTACAGTTAACTCCCGTGCTTTGTTATGATTTGGCGAAACTGTGTTAATGTACAGGCTAGCGTGATAATTGGAATAAAAGCAACTCGCATTTGGTGCCTCAATATCCTTAGAACGTAGTAATTTGGAAAAGCAGCGAGAGTTGACCATGTTGACAGTCGCATTTATTCACAATAAACGTTTTGCATGAAACCAATAGCAGATATACTGTGTTTTCACTAGGTAATTGTTTAAACTGTGTGCTCATAAAAATGATAAAGCACGCATGTATTGCATAATTCCATTTAAATCAGGCTCAATTAGCACTTCTAAGATAAGGATGTGCAAAACACTTTTAAACGAGGACAATTTTATAACATTGGAAGCTTCTAACTAGCTTCTTATAAAATTATAACTAGCTAAAACTTTAAGTATGTCCAGTCACCATATATCCCTAACCTGTGGTAATCGAATATAAGCCATTATTACAATCTTGTCGGAGTGACGGTCGTTCAAAAAGTGTTCGCCTCCATTACGCATACACATACTATGACAGCCTATATATGGGTCATTACGTGATATTTTGGCTCGTATGAGACTAGTCACATTTTAAACAAACATGCTCAGCTTCATAGTAGGGACTGCAGGTCTAAATTTTGTTCTGAATGTTAATTATGTTTTATATATTGCGCTTGCGAGTAGAATCTGATGAGAATGTGCGCATGCGCAGGCTTGTCTGATCCATTGCTGCTCAAGATGTGAAAAGAACCAACATCTCATGTGTCGGCGTAGATAATTAATCTGCAAGGGCTAGTCGTCTAGCAATAATGCTAAATAAAACCTATTAGTATACCCACGAGATTATATTATTTGTCATATTTACGCGGACAGCTGTTACCGGAGGGTTGTCATTTGAATATGTTTGTGGCTGACTGATGATGATCTAAGAACTGGTGACAGACCAAGCTTTTAACTCAACGTGTATGAGGTTGCCTATTTGCATGTTGCTAGTGTAATACTTTATCCTTCTAAAGGGAGATAATATGTTCATGTCAGCTCTTTATGCCTGTATCAAAGCCTCCTGTTCTTGCTATTGATTTACACGAGCCTGACTACCGCGTCATGTATTCATTAGCCACACAGTTTGGTCTGAGATAAGTCCAAGTCCCTTAGAGTATAGGGTTTCTTTGTAATACCGATCCAGATCCCTGAAAAATCACAAAGCTACCAAGCCAGCATATAATGTTGGTCCACCATCGGCCCGGCCAGCGAAACGCCATTTTAATGATGATGGCCCATTTATAGCTGTATTTGGATCTTCTATCCCCTCATCAACTAAAAAAAAAAAAAAACGTTATCAAATTTGGACCCCTTCTGACAAAATTTTCTGATTCCGCGCATGTGGGTAGTTTTAGATGGCTCTTTTGAATGTCGAAAATCAACAAAATAGGTTCGCAAATGGCCAATACTCGAGTGCGTCCAAATTAGCGTACTACATTGCTAGACATGTTCCTATTGTTTGTGGGTGTTTTGCGTTTGGTGTTTGTTTTGTTATCCTGTAGCTACTTTGTATCCTTTCTGGTTTCGCAATCATCTCGCTGGGGAAGAGAGAGCTGGTTGCTTTACCTTTGTTGTCACTTTGATGTCATGTGGCTTTTATTGTTTTTTTGTCTCTTCCTTGCGGTGCTTTGGTTTATTCTGCAGTGTATGATTGTGGCATTTACTGGTCATATACACCCTTACTTTCTATCACTATTTGCAGACTTTTAGAGTTATCATCAATTTCAGTCAAGTAAAAAAAAGAAAGTGGATTCGTAATACGCAACAAAATGAACACCAACACACCTCTAGCTGCATTGAAAGTAGAATGGGTATGTTATCGTTATTACTTGTTTATAAATCAACACGAAAAGTAAGATGTTTTCTGTCACCAACACACTGACGCAAGCCATATTAAAATATACTTAAGGACATTGAAAAAAAAAATAAATCCTTTATTTCACAAACCCTGAGAATGTCAGCGAGATAATTGTAATTGCATATCATTATCTAACCACCTTGTAGTGTGTCCTAGAAAATTAATGGTTGTAAATTTACTTTAAGGTATTGAAAAAGTATCCGTTTTCAGACAGGGGTGGTCGATTTTGAAGGACACAAATTCAGCTGCAAGTTAACACGCGTTAGTTTTGATTCCTGACTCAATAGATTTGCGTCCTTTCCTTATTTCACGATTGCACATTCATCATAGAAATGAATTGACAGTTCGGTATGTTAAAATTACACCCCTTTAAAATTATCGACATACCCCACCCACCCTGATTACTATAGTCTAGTAATAGAATTCAACGTCTTGGGCCTTTCAAAGTTTCGATTTTTTACGTCCGGTTTTATTGGAAAAGGCTAAGGGCATACACAAATGACAGATTATGCATAAATAACGCTTGCATCACGTGCCTTTTGTACTGTGCAAGTGACGTTAACGTAATTTTTAAGACGCTCTCGATCCCATGACAGCAGATCTCCTGTCATGATTTACATCAAAACGTCTTCCCAACATGACTGCCAGTGTATGTAGTCAATTTCAGGAGTGAACGCGCGTGCATAAAGGTAACTTATTGAGATGTTTCTAAAAAGGAGCTATAAATTGATGTTCAAATTTGACGTTTATTTTCGAAATACTGAAGTTATCAATTACTTTTAATTAGAAAAAGTCTATAAATTCTTTTGGTGACATGGTATCATACACGTCACAGTTTAAACATAAAAATAATCAAAAAGCTTCATCTAGCTGTGCAGAAAGGTGCTGGATGCTGTATGTACCCATGTGACGTCCTCAGCAGCGTCGCGTGATAGTGCAGTCAAATCAACGACTGAATCATACCAATTCTGGGTTGCATATTAAAACCTGCGAGTAACCTTTCAATCGCATGTACGGTTTTCAAGAAAAGTGCTAAAATATGGTGATGCGTTTTCAAAGTCCTCTAGTATAAGTAGCACTACTTCTGCTAATTCCCATTTCAATATACCATTGGATCAGCCCCTATTTCGTTTTGATGAAGACAATAAAACGCACAAAATCACTTAGTATACAACAATTTGTGTTTGTTGATGACTATGGATATTTCTAGTGTGCAGACATAGGCGTATCTCCTATTACGCAGATACGCACGTGCGTAATGAAAAATTGTACACATTCGTAAGGAAATCGCATAATGTGGAAATAGTGTTTCCGTACCACAGGAGACTGCTTTTAAAGGAAAGAACTTGCTCCCGAGTGGATGGGGGAAAATTCATTCCTTTAAGAGAAGTCCCCATTATGAAAAGGGGCACAATTAATTAATTCAAGAATGCATCGAGTCATTTGGCCAGTGATTTCTCCGCCACCAAAACACAAGCAAGGCCACTCGCTTCGAAAATTGAAGCCCAGATATTTTGAGTGCCAGAAAAAAGCGTTAAAATAACTAGAGTTTTACAGTAATAAGGGGCAATACCTCCTGACAAACCATCTGTATGTCATTATGTAACGGCAGATGAATAAGGTAAATGGTTTATACAAAACAACAAAAAAAAAAAAAAACAAAAAAAAAAAAAACAAACTTCAATGCAATCTATCAATCTGACAATACATAACGCATAATGTAACAATGTTTTAAAAATCAGGTGTTTGACAGAATAATGATTTACGCCCATTTATTCCCACCCCCCACACTTTTTCAAGGCGGGAATGCTTGAGGTGGCAATATAGTTACAACAATATCTAACCTGTATTACCCGTATTATAGGACCATACATTTTTAAGCATGTTAAAAAAGGGGGGGGGGGGGTATAAGCACTTTATAATATGAGAAATCAGTTATACGTGGATTTTTGGATAGAGGATTTCACTTTTCCTAGGGGGGTTTATGAATTAATTTTGGGAAAACATAGTAAACATAATTAAAGAGTGAGTAAACACTCCGGGACGGGAGCACAGAGTTGAGGTTCTATATTTAAAAAGCCTTGTTGAATATACAGAAAAGTCAGAAAACTTTCACGGAACTTTTCTGTATGATAAACATTTAGGCTTGAGAACATGCCTTTGTATGAACGGCCTGCTAGTCAGAGCATAGAAAAATTGTTTTAAAAGCCTCTTTGACAAACAGAGTCGACCTGGACCAGACTGCTTCTATAGGAGTAATAAGGGTCAATAACCATTGGTGTATTGGCCTATAGGAGCGGATCTACACTGTTTGCCTCCATACTTACATTAGTCAACCATTAATGTTAGCAAATATATGCAGCAGACGACTTAAACAAAAGATATTTTAGATGTGTAGTGTTTTGCTGGCGCTTAAAGGGTTAAGTGTCTACGTTATTTACATTCCGTGATTCGAAGAACGAAGCTTGCCTATCTGATCTTACAATTCGTTAATCCTGACAATTTTACGACAGCCGCTTTCTGAAATAATAACCTATGTACATGTATTGGAAAGGAGGAGTTTCAAACCTGCCCACGTATGGATTTCGATAATATTTTGTATGTTGAATACCCACATTAAAACAACAACAAAATTGAAATTATTTTATTCCTCGAAGGCTGTTAGGCCACAAGGGGCACCTTGATGTACACCCTCTTTGTACTAATATACGACATATTAAATATCAATCGCAATCTCTTCTACATTCTTTGAATGGAATATGAAAGAAGACTCCCCAGGGTATACCTTACTACCATTAATGTATATGAATACATCTAGTTCATTTTTTTCTGACCCATCAAAATTTGAATTTTCCCTATATTGTACACTAAAGTTAGTGTCAATAGGGAATTCTGTTCTAATATTTACAATGTTACTGTTTTTGTCAACCCATAATATTTTCAGAAAAGTAGGTCAAATACACCTTCTTTATGTATGTAAATTTTTCATAAAATTTGAACACCGGAAACAGTATTATAATTTGCATAAAATGAGATAAGTAAGTTTTGATTCATAAGTGATTTCAAATAAAATATTCCAGTTAGGTCTTACAAACTGCAGTTTTTCCACCAGTATTATTTTACAAGCGCATTGACTATCACTATTTAGTATCTTCATTCAAATTAGGTCAAACATTTTTTGGTGTCAGACGTTTTAACTAATTCAATTGCATAAAACTGGCATTTTGATACGTAGCACTTGGTCAAGAACGTAGTTGTACGGGTGGATGTCAAGTAGGTATCATTTTTGAATTGATCTTCCACTGGTTTCCAAAAAAGTTTTGGACAGAAGCCAATAGGTGTTTATACTCTAAATGTCTTTCAGCCATTGAAAAAAAATCAAACAGATTAAGATTTATGCTAGGTAATTCATCATCTCCATCTTCATTCTATGTTCCTGTTGCGCCTAGCATTTCCTCTACCTTATTTCCGTCCAAATCAAATATTGAGAGTAAATTGGTTCAGGACTATGTGCATACTTCTCATTAACTCTCATAAACTAAGTGAACCAGTTCAAGTGTTTAAGAAATTGTGTACGTTCTCACTATTGTTGGTAAGTGCTTCTTATTTCAGAGAACTTGGATTTCGCACCAGCTGTCTTTGTATCCGGTTAAATTTTCCTTGGTACATTGATACGAGGAATAATCCAAAAGTTCTGATCGTTGCCTTGTAGCTTTGCCCAGAGAAATTTTTGAGAGGCATTCTATGCACCATTCAAAAGATCTAGTGTTTACCTTTATTATGATGCTAATATTTTCTCTCTGTACTTTTGCGATTGATCATTACAACACGTTATATATGGTCCACTCCGGACCACTGTCCTTTTTCATATTATAGAATTATGATAATATTTGAATCTAACTCTTTCAAGCCCTGCATCTTTAAAACTGCAAAATAAAACTTTAATGTCTCTTTACTTTTGGTTACTTGTAATGTCCATTCAAATGTTAGAATGGCGACAAGTTATGTCGATTTAATATTTAAAGCTCAATGCGGAGTTCTTATGATGTCATTGAAATTGACAACTACGTCATTTTAAATACATTGCAGAATATTTATTTCCGAGAATTTTCTATTTTTGTCTATAAATTTGGTCTAAAAACGAGCCAAACCAAATATCGGCAAAATATTTAAGACCAATACTATTTTATTACAAAATACCTCAATCTTAATTGGACTATTGTAAAAAGTTCTATTTTTTACTGAAAAAATGATTGATTTTAAATAAGAATTCTCAAAATTGATTTTGGTTTCAGATGGATGCTTTGTGCTCAATTTAATCCAATATTGCATCACTTTACGATATAGTGTACCTTTGGACAATAAGTTGGGTTTTATGTTTAGATATACACATACAAATTCGTGTACCTCCGAATATTGACCTAATTTGTAGATTCGTTTTAATTTTATTATGTGGGTTACTATCAGTCTCCGATGGTACCGATAATTCATAATTGCTTCTGACAAAAGTCCGCTATCTTCGTTTGCCTAAAACAAATTTTACCTTTAATACAGCTGTTGTTACAGCAGTAAGGGTTGGTCAAAACTTCAAGTGATCCAACATTTGATTATAGCTGACAGTTGCATAGCCACATATTCAAGGGCCTAGAAAATTCAAATCATATAGAAAGTTTGGCATATCTTCAGAACATATTGGCCTACGAATGAACATTGAGCAGCCATAAAATAGAAATGCTGAAATTGCTCTTGTCTAAATTGTGACGTCTCCAACATGCACAGTCTGCTTGATAGGTCAGTACATTGAGGGCATGGCTGTTTAGTGTAAACAATATTTTATTCAAATATAAAGTACATCGAGATACAACAGATACATCATATATACAATACAATACATTTGAAAGGGATACAGAAATAAGTCTATGACTTGTTTGAATCTGCTTCCCTAAATTGAGCACAAAGCATCCATCTGAAACCAAAATCAATTTTGAGTATTCTTATTTAAAATCAATTCCCTGCATGGCTGTTTTGGGATAGATCTACGATCGCTCCTTCAAGAACATGTCAGAGCAGTGTATAGACAAAGAATATACTATTATTTGGTAAACTTTTCAGGCATGTTGCATAGCTGGTTACAGAGATATTACACCAGGATCAGAACTTTAAGATCATCCCTCGTACAGGGTCTGGTCCTTCTGGAATGTGGACCATTTAAGCCAGTGCTAGGAGGCATGAGAGCTGCAGTGTTATGCAGAGACTGAGTGAAACTGAGTCTTAAGTTTTACATTTTTTTTCATTTTATTTCTATTATGGAACTTTCCGTTTTCCCACATTATTTAAATAGTATCCTTATTTTGCAGTCGGTTAGTCACTTAATGTGTACATTTTAATGAAAGGTTTACAGAATCTTATTTGAATTGCAGTGTATCTTAATTGGTATTGATTGTGGTTATTTCTCCTGCATTGAGTTCTATCTGCCAAAACATTTCAAAAGAGCATTCAAAAATACTCATCATAAACCCCATCTAAAATCATTTATATTCCAACGAAAGCTTTAAAACTGCTCTAATAAATAGGAATGAAGTTGATGAAAATAAAAATGATAATTTTTAAGATCATCAATGGATGTTTCAAATATTAAGAAGCACTTAGCGAATTTTTGATTGTATATATACTGAACATCTGGCATTAGACGAGGTGAAACAGCCTTTGTGCTGTTATTTCCATCGTGGTTATAGAATCACGAATTTGATTCTCAAATGACCTCATAATCATAATGCTGACATACTAAACAATTCTGTATAACTGGGCATAAATATTTATAATGAATTGAATAATATTTATTCATTTAACAAAAGTCTGACTCACCATTCAAACAAAATATATTTCCAGGCTTCAATTCTTGTAAATATTATCATTATACATATATTCAAATTATATATAGATGGGAAAGGTTGACAAGAACTGTAACACACCATAATTAAAACCCAAACATTTGTTGATATAATTTGTACAGCTGAATTTGAGTAGATATTCTTAAAGAACATTATTTTAACCATTTAATGTGATAGATATGGTAATGTGTACCGCACACATAAGCTAGAAATCACAGATTATTCTAATAATTATCAATTTTAGAAATTCTGCTTTCTAATAGATATAAATTGGGCTGATGGGGGGGCTACCACTATAATCACATACTACATAATACCAAATGTTGTAACCAACCAATGAAAAGCGATAGAAAACAAAATACGTATACGTCAAACAGTCAATATGCATAATATCATCAAGATCTATGCCTGTGCAGAAGAGAACTCTATATAAATTGAGCATACTGCTGGAAGTTTTCATAAAATCTTGATTTTTACATTCTGCAAAGTTTTGACCATTAAGATTGAAATTCAGAAAACTCCATTTTAGCGGTTTTACTTTTTCTTGAGATTTTATGATTATAACAAACACATGTGTGAACAATTTTGATATAAATTTCATAGGTTGACAAAAACAGCAACAAGGCAAAATTGACAATTTAATTTGTTGAAAATATTTTCAAAATGTTAAATTTAGGGGTACCTTCAAACAAAATCTGATGTGGCTTTGTTTATGTTATACATTGAAATACATGTATGGTACATGTACATACATAATTAAAAATTACTTGTCGCATAGGGCCACTTTTAATAAGTGTGTCCATTTTTTTATTCTTAAATTTAAACTGATTTAAATTCAACAACTGAAATAGATGAATGGAACACACATGTAATAGACAATCTTTCCACAAAATTTTATAAAATTCTGTGCGGTGGGGGCAGAACCCTATGTAAATTCCATATAGGGTGGAACTCCCCTTTCTGCTTTCCACAATTTATCGTTTTGATTAGGTATGTTGATATTTAAATGATTTTGTACCCCACCCCCAAATTTCGGTTATTGAATATAACTACATGGATTATTATGTGAACATCGCATAGACTGTCATCTGATTTTCATGACGTTGTCTGTAATTGGCAGCTGTGTATTCCTCGATGCTAACGAATTAAGCACAAACTAATTCGCTGCATGGGAAAAACAAAAATAAGGGTTCTTTTCTGGTTTACAGAATTATTCATTATTCATGATTAGGGAATACGCAGCTGTCATATTCGCAAGCATGTGGACATAAGCATTATCTCTTAAACTATTGCATTTCCATAGGCATACATGGAGTTGTTATGCACAGGCCAATGACATTACAGTCTACTGCTAAGACACTATAATATTTCATTGCCCGAAAGAATAGACTTGTACGACTGATTCGAGTATCTCTGAGGTTTTAGTCTTATCTTCCAAATGTTAGCTTACCCAGCCTGTAACGCGAGGGCTGTACTGTGGTTGTATTGTATGGTCGTCAAATGACGTCATTTTTATTTTATAGTGACCCCATGATGTTATATTGCATCTCTACATATTTACCACGTCTGGGAGCTTATGCGAAACTTACCTATGCGACATACCCAAATGGCCTTACTATAGATTCTAGTAAGTCAGTTTAACATTAAATCCACCTCCCCAGCAGTAACTGTTTATTTATGTCAACGCTCTTCAAAATTGCAAGATGAGTTGTTTATACAGTGTGCTCCCTGGGAAACTGGAAGTTATAATACTTATCACATTAATAAAGAGGTTTAAAAGCTATATTGTATTCCATTGTCACAATCTAGATTACAGCAACAGCAATAACAGGTGGAGATATTAAGGATTTATCACCGGAAATGTTTAACCTCATATTCTTTTAGCACAAAAGTTTATACCAAAATGGGTGGCTGCTCAACAGCCACCTGATAACGGGTAGATATGTTAAGGATTTATCACTGGAAAATGTTTGACCTCATATTGTTTTAGTAGGACATTTTATACAAAAAGGGGTGGCAGTTCAGCTGCCACTTCATAACAGGTAGAAGTCTTAAGGATTTACCCACTGAAAATGTTAACCTTATATCATGTAAGTACGAAAATGAGTGTTAGTTAATACCAAAAGGGGTGGCAGTTCAGATGTCGCCTAATTACAGGTAGCAATGTTATGTATTTGTTACTGGAAAATGTTAACCTCATATTGTTTTAGTACAAAAATAACTGTAAATTATACCACAAGGGATGACAGTTCAGCTATCACCTAATAACAGTAACATTAAGGATTTATCGCCCGAAAATATTTTACCCCGAATCGTTTTAGTATGAAAGTTTATATCAAAAGGGGTGACAACTCAACTGTCACCTAATAACAGAAATGTTAAGGATTTATCAGTTGAAAATGCTTGACCTTTAGTTGATAGAGTACGAAAAAAGTTTAAGTTCATACCAAAAGGGGTGGCAGTGTAGTTATAAGTCACTTTTGTATCTTCTGATTGGTTGATATAAATGGAAGCTTACCTATGTAGAGGTCGTTATAGTAAACTTAAAATATGATTGGTTAGTGATGATGTCATTAGGGGGCGCTGTAGTCAACTTCTATCGCGTGACTTTATAGTATCTAAGATGAAACCTAGTGGCAGAGCTTAAGATTTTGGAACTTTGGGTTATAGATAGTTTCTAGAAGTATACACTTAAGAAGATGTAATAAAATCATATAATTGTGAAAGTTGTTGCTGAAATTTATAAGACTTAGAAATTCTGAAAACACAACTAGAATCAACTACTACCTTTCAGGTGTCAGATAACCAGATCCCCCACTAGGCAATGGGTGGAGGGGTAGTGTTCTGTGTATGAAGGTTGGGGGGCAAGTGCCATCATGAAAGTATATATCCTACATCTTGAGTTTTGAACAATTGCAAGCATTATACTAAAAGTGTTGGCAGATCAAATAATTTAACCCTTCTCAACAGAAGTCAGAAATTGATGCTGACAGATCAGAAACCACTAAAACAAACACTGATTTGGAAAGCTTCTCCCCACATTCTTAACTGGAGTCGTTTGTCCCATAGGTTAAAGGAAATGAATCGATTATTTGTGTGAGGATGGAATAAAAAAATCCTTCCCTCCAGATCACAGTTTGTTATCACTCAGTGATGACTACGGTGATCCAGAGAGCCAGATTTTCCTACATCATCCTCACACTCATGATAAATTCAACGGAAAGTAAAAAAAGAGCATTTTCTTTTTCATTTTGAACATTGTTTTCAATTCCTGTCGGAGATCTCGAGGCAAAGTGTAATAAGATTGTAATAGTTTTTGTTTTCATGATGCGTTGATATGCCTCTTATCACTGCATAATTTAAACAGTAGAATAATGTGACAGCACTGACTCACTGTTGTTTTCTCTTTTATTTGAAATATGAAAATATAACATACAGCAGCAGTGTAATTGGTGGCAACAGGATACGAATTTTGCCAGTTTCCTTCATTTAATGTCAGCATAAATACTTAAGACAGCGCGTGCATAGAAAAGGACATCTAAAACACAATTTATTATTTATTTACACAAAATAACCTGAACGAATTGATCTTATGAAATAACGTTACTGAGACATCATATATGTACATTCATGCAAATGATAAAATATAAAAATACACACAAAAACAACAACAATAAAAACAAAGGAAAGGAAATGTCTTTGAAATTACTCTATAAGTAAAGTCACATCATTCTTTTTACCAAAGGTGGAAATTAATTAACTTTGCTAACTATTTCCCTTACAATTAGAATCATATTAAATATAACAAAGACAAATTAATTGTGCTCCTGTACTTAGATTATAACCTCTTATAAACAGTCATCAATGCCATAGCTCACATTGAATTACGGTGTGAAAGGAGTTAAATGTATCTGTGTGGGGCCTGAAAGGGGTAAATGGATCATATTTATGGGAAAATTTGATACTCTAAATTGGGTAATAATAATAATAATAATAATAATAATAATAATAATAATAATAATAATAATAATAATCTATATTGGGTAATAATAATAATAATAATAATAATAATGATAATAATAATTACAATTATAATACATGTACTAGAAATGCCCAGAGTTAGTTTAAAATTGATAAAAATTGATAAAGAAGTTCATTTCTGCACATGGTCAAATGACGTGCTAGAATTAAAAAGTCGGTTTCTCCTTGTGGAATGGCTAATAATAATAATTTGAGCCGCGACACGAGATTAATAATGTGGTATGTGCGACTAGCAAAGGCTCTGAGCATACGCGCAGTCTGATCAGAGCCTTTGCAGGTCTCTTGAATATTTTATGATTGTTAAGCTACTGATTGAACATCATTTAGAATTTCTAAGCACACAAGGAGGCTGCACAGGCTCGTCTGAGTCTACACTTGTCAAAAGGCCACATTGTTATAAATCACATGTCGTGGCTCAATTATATTGTTTCTTCAGTGGTACTAGAAAGATAGTATTTTAATCACCCCTTAAGTTCCTGAATTTAAAAAAATGAAATCTACCAACTTGTGAACTGCACTAATCCATATACATGTGCTACATATCAACAAACAAAAGAAAAAGAAAATGTTTGTTCTTTAGAAGCAGTGTTATCTGTGTCTTTTTTTGTTTGCACGCCATGCCTTCTTACATGTAACACGCATTTTCTTCCTTGGTAGTTAGGTGATTGAACCCAATGAGCTCAGATTTCAACATTGAAGTATGGCATGTGCCTTCATATCAGAATTCAAAAGACCCAATGAAACCGAGTCTGCTGGTGTTTTTTTTTTTAAACTTTTGTAGGTTCTCTCTATTGCTGAAAGATCTGTGCGCAATACTAGAATTACACGTGCGCCCAACAAATACTCGGATAGGTCATACCCTTTTCCAGTCTGGCCATAGTTATGCGTGCGCGCTCATTAAGTTGCAGCTCATTTACTCGAGCAAAGGAAATTTGAGATGACGCCTATACCTGTTCATCAACGAAAGTGATGGTGCAAGTGCAAGCGACAGTGAAAGCGGCGAGTTAAAAATGAGCCGCAGCATGAGATTTCCAACAATTTGGTATGTGCGACCAGCAAAGACTCACTGACCAGCCCGCGCATACGCGCAGTCTGATCAGAGTCTTTGCAAGTCGCTTGAATATTCTATCACTGTTAAGCTACTGAGTGAACATTATTTTGGAGTTTCTAAGCTTCAAAGGAGGCTGCACAGGCTCGTCTACACTTGTCAAAATGCCACATTGTTGGAATTCTCATGTTGTGGCTAAAATGTCTTTTTTCGCAACCCAAAATTTGTCTTTAACACCTAAAGCGCCAATCACAACTGCAGCAGACAACACATTTTGAGACATGTTTCCCACTTTTCGAAAACAAATAAGGTATGATATTACATGAGAATCGTCTGCCAGCAGACGATTCTCATGAAATATCATGCCTTATTGGTTATTTCGAAAAAGCGGCAAAGTTCGAAATTGTCGTCTGCTGCAAATGATAGGTGGCGCTGTAAGGGTTAAGCGCCTTTGCTGCTCGTAGTTTCGAAATGACAATTCTTGAAATTTACTGCTTATCTCGGAATCACTTGTCGATTTAAGCACAGACTTGAAACAGATTGTTTATTGAACGAGCACTTGTAAATTGAAGTCTCATAGAAGCCAATGCCATTACGAGATGAGAATAGTAAAACATCAAACACGTCATTCTTCTGCTGCACTCCACTGGTTGTGGCTAAAAGGTTTGGTATTTGTAAAGTTCCGACAGATTTCCACTCCAAATGTCCAAGATGAGATTCGAAAATAATGTATTTCAAATAAGGCAGATAAGGTACAAACGTACAGCTGATTCATAAAAAAGATCTTTTGCAACGCAACATGTACAATAAGATTACAAGATTTCCGTTGATCAAATTTTCCCCTTACGCAATTTGTAATACTCGTATTTAATTGTCTCGTATGTTAGCAAGGAGGACTTTTTTCTCTCCATTTGTTGGATTATAAATATTAAAATCTGCTGATGATAAATGCCCAGCAAGTGCGGACAGGTTAACAGCATGTGCCCCCGCAATGCTGCTCTCACACCAAAGAATACATATTGCGAATGCGAAGATTTGAATTTGAAATTCACGACAAAACCGCCATAAAATGAGAAATGGTGTTATCAATACTATACGGAAATTTAATGAATACTCATGAATGTACATGTATTCAAAAGTAAGTGGATATGACCAGGAAATACCACAATCACAGACTAAAGACCAACCCATGGTACCGCGAGGAAGAACGACAACCGCGACATGACACCCAGAACACAGCACAAGTAAAGCAACCAGCTCTCTCTTCCCCTGCGAGATGATTGCAAAACTAGAAAGGACACAAAGTACTGCAAGATAAAAACAAAAACCCAACACTAAATCCCCACGAACAATGGGAGCAACAACAGTCAGACAATGAATAAACAACAGCAGAACCACCGCCTTAGAACGGACAGCGCCGAAGCAACTGTGAGCTTAAATGAATTTTACTGGCAAAATCTTTACCCTTGATTCTGCTGTTACAGTCAATTTGCGTATCCCAAGTTTGGAATTCTTACAAACGTTTGTGCAAATATTGCAAATGCTGGCGAACGCCTTATGAATGTCGAAAACCATTACTTGCCAGTACTATTCTACATGATGGTAAGTCTCAACATTAGGGTACATTCTCCTGATCATGGCATAGTCCAGATACCATGATACTGTCCGGAAGTATGGTATAGTCACCAAAATATAGTACAGTCCCCACATATTGTAAGTCTCAAAACTATGATACAGTTTTCTCATCATGGCACACTCCAGATACCATGATACTGTCCGGAAGTATGGTATAGTCACCAAAGTATAGTACAGTCCCCACATATTGTAAACCTCAACATTAGGGTACAGTTGTCTCATTATAGCACATTCCAGATACCATGATACTGTCTAGAAGTATGGTGTTATCTCCACATGATGGGAAATCTCCTCATCATGGCACAGTCTCCGCATCACGGTATATGCTCCACATCGTTGTTGCAGTCCAAATATCATGGCGTGGTCTCGACACTTTGGTATGCAGTCCCCACATCATGATAGAAGTAAGAAAAGGGGCAAAGACCAGGAATCAATACAATTAAGTACCACACCTGACCCAGAATACCACATGGGAAATTGACAAAAAACAATTCAATATCACAAACCAGACTCTCATCACTTTATAAATCTCAACATCATGGCATAATCCCAAACTCATCATGGTACACTATAGTTCCATAGCAGATCGAAGGTGCAATTCCGTATAATGACACACTCTCTATGCCAGGGTAAAGTCAACACAGCATGGTACAGTCTTCACAGCATGGCGTATTCTCTACGGCATGGCAAAGTCTCCATATCATGGTAAAGTCTCGACCCACATCATGGTAAAGTCTCCACATCATGGTAAAGTTTCGACCCACATCATGATAAAGTCTCCACATCGTGGTAAGGTCTTGACAACATGGTAAACATGGTCAGAATCCACATCATGGTAAAGTCTCCACATCATGGTAAAGTCTCGACCCACATCATGATAAAGTCTCCACATAGTGGTAAGATCTCGACATCATGGTAAACATGGTCAGTATCCACATCATGGTAATGTCTCCACATCGTGATAAGATCTCGACAACATGGTCAGTATACTCATCATGGTAAAGTCTTCACATCATGATAAAGTCTCGACAAGATGGTCAGTATCAACATCATGGTAAGCCTCTACATCGTGGAAAGGTCTCGACAACATGGTAAATATGGTCAGTATCTTCATCATGGTAAAGTCTCCACATCGTGGTAAGATCTCGACAACATGGTAAATATGATCAGTATCTACATCATGGTAAAGTCTCCACATCGTGGTAAGGTCTCGACAACATGGTAAATATGGTCAGTATCTTCATCATGGTAAAGTCTCCACATCGTGGTAAAGTATAGACAACATGGTAAACATGGCCAGTATCCACATCATGGTAAAGTCTTCACATCATGATAAAGTCTCGACAAGATGGTCAGTATCAACATCATGGTAAGCCTCTACATCGTGGAAAGGTCTCGACAACATGGTAAATATGGTCAGTATCTTCATCATGGTAAAGTCTCCACATCGTGGTAAGATCTCGACAACATGGTAAATATGATCAGTATCTACATCATGGTAAAGTCTCCACATCGTGGTAAGGTCTCGACAACATGGTAAACATGGCCAGTATCCACATCACGGTAAAGTCTCCACATCATGGTAAAGTATAGACAACATGGTAAACATGGCCAGTATCCACATCATGGTAAAGTCTCCACATCGTGGTAAGATCTCAACAACATGGTTAATATGGCCAATATACACATCATGGTAAAGTCTCCACATCGTGGTAAGGTCTCGACAACATGGTAAATATGGTCAGTATCTACATCATGGTAAAGTCTCTACATCGTGGTAAGATCTCGACAACATGGTAAACATGGCCAGTATCAACATCATGGTAAAGTCTCCACATCGTGGTAAGGTCTCGACAACATGGTAAATATGATCAGTATCTACATCATGGTAAAGTCTCCACATCGTGGTAAGGTCTCGACAACATGGTAAATATGGTCAGTATACACATCATGGTAAAGTCTCCACATCGTGGTAAGGTCTCGACAACATGGTAAATATGGTCAGTATACACATCATGGTAAAGTCTCCACATCGTAGTAATGTCTAGACAACATGGCCAGTATCTACATCATGGTAAAGTCTCCACATCGTGGTAAGATCTCGACAACATGGTAAATATGGTCAGTATCTACATCATGGTAAAGTCTCTACATCGTGGTAAGATCTCGACAACATGGTAAACATGGCCAGTATCTACATCATGGTAAAGTCTCCACATCGTGGTAAGGTCTCGACAACATGGTAAATATGATCAGTATCTACATCATGGTAAAGTCTCTACATCGTGGTAAGGTCTCGACAACATGGTAAATATGGTCAGTATCTACATCATGGTAAAGTCTCCACATCGTGGTAAGGTCTCGACAACATGGTAAATATGGTCAGTATCTACATCATGGTAAAGTCTCCACATCGTAGTAAAGTCTAGACAACATGGCCAGTATCTACATCATGGTAAAGTCTCCACATCGTGGTAAGGTCTCGACAACATGGTCAGCATACACATCACGGTAAAGTCTCCATATCGTGGTAAGGTCTCAAAAACATGGTCAGCATACACATCATGGTAAAGTCTCCACATAGTGGTAAGGTCTCGACAACATGGTCAGTATACACATCATGGTAAAGTCTCCACATCCCCACAACATGCTACAATCTTCACATTATGGTACAGCGAGGGAGCGCAGTGGCTCAGTGGTACAGTGCTTGACTCGAGACCGAGGGGCCGCGGGTTCGAGCCTCACCGGCGTTACTGCATTGTGGTCCTTGAGCAAGACACATTATTCTAGCTTAGTACTGGTTCAACCCAGGAAGACCCGTCCCTGTTTAACTGAAAGATTGTTGATGGGACATAAAGAATCAAATCAAACAAACAAACAAAATGGTACAGTGACACCATCGTGGTACATCCACCTAAACATATTACAGTCTCAACATCATGGTAGTCTCAACATTTTTTTACAGCAGCATTGCTACACATCATACGTTATCGTACAGTCTCGACACCTTGGTACAGTCACCACATCATGATATCTGAGCCGATTCAGCAATGTGAGAGCTTGCGGGCGCTCGTTGTTCTGGTACCTATCTGTATTCGCAATGTGTAAAGCCTGAGGCGAGTTCAATAATGCGAGTGCTCGCCGAGCGCTCGTTGATTGGTACCTATCTTTATTCATAACGTGTAAAGCCTGGCATCAGTACAACGAGCGCCCGAGAGCGCTCGCATTATTGAACTTGCCTCTGACATCAGTACAACAAGCGCCTCAGTGAAAGCGCTCGCATTGTTGAACTCGCCTCAGGATTCTAAAATGCAGTGGTCCGGAAAGAGTGTATTTTTGGCCTCAAATTCGTGCATTAACAGCACGTAAGTTGCCTCGTTAACAATGGAGTTGCTTGGTTGAAACATGACTGTTAAAGCTGCATAGTCTGTAACTTTTGATCTTCTAATTTTAAAAATAATGTTTTTATTTTTCAAAAACGCAGTAAAAATACTCAAATTCAGGTAATTATTTTACCATTTTCGTAAATCTTAACAAGTTAGCACTATCAAAGCAACTGCACTTATGTTAAAATTCAACGGTCTGTAATTATTGGAGGGATGCAAATAATTACCAACAAGAGAAAAATACACCTATTTGATAAGATAATTCACTTTTCCATGAAGTTTTCAGCTGTACTGAACATTTTTATTGTGAAAACATAGCTTAATTCTACTTTTACAAATGATTAAAAAAGAAAATAATATTTTCGAAAAATGTTCATAGTTACAGAGTATGCAGCTTTAAAAGTGTGTGGCACGGAAAGGACCTCGGACAGTCTTAATGAAGGATTGCCCATAAAATGACCAGAGAAAAGTTTCAAAGAAAACGATATTTTTTTATGAAAAAGATAGTAGGTTCAACCCTCGACTTATCTTCAAAAACAGTTTTCTTATTGGACAAGTACCAATTAAAAATATGGGTTAAAAACTCTCTTTTTGCTATTCAACATATAGAAAATAGAAAACGTTTTACTGAAGTGCTTCCCCCCCCCCCCCCAAGTGACCAAACTAATTCTTTTGCATACTGTTGTAGTTTTACATTTCACACATCATATAAAAACGGCATGATTGGTCACGGGGGGGACGTTGTCGAAATGCTCAACAACGCTTTATTATAAAACCTTATTCGAAACTTGTTTTGTAAAAACCTGTAGGTAAACATCAATTTGCAATGGCATGTATCAGGGCTTTAGTTATGAATGCTTACAAAGTAATTAATTGTCTCATTTCTCAACCAAAACATATGTTTTGGGTACTCAAATGAACCGTCTCAATGAGACGGTTCTTATAAGCACCAAATTATAGGTTAAATCTGATATGTATGAAAATATTAACGATTTTATGCTCAAAAGCTGTGTTTATCTAGACTATGATTTATACAGTATGCAGATATGATACACCTCAGTGCACAAGTCAAACCGAATGACTTGGAAGATTACAGGTAATAGTCAAAAGTTAATGACAGCACACTTCTTTAGATGAAACAATGAAATCTTCTCAACCCGAATTTTATGCAAACGCATCACTTTCGTCTCAAGTTTTATGCCGCAAACATAATATTTACATGTATTTAGGTGAATACTCGACGAAACTAACTTTCTGTTAAAAAAAAAAATTGCTTACAAAGAATACCCCACCCCCTAAACCCTAGAGTCCTGGCATAATTATGCAATATTTTCAAAATATTTTTATTTTGCTAGGTGTACTGAATGTAAGGGTTTGATTTAAGCACAAAACTATAGTTGTCAGTTATGCGTTATCCTAGCCACAGGCTTTCAAAATTTGGGCAGATTGAATAGGAAACTATCCGAGGTCCTTACCATTGTATTAAGATTTCAGAACTTTCTATCTTTATATACTGCCAGACTCTCTTGCGAGTATTATCGGCAGGTGTACTTTGTACACCCCGGGTTGCAGGTTTAAAGCCTACGAGTAACCATATCGAAATTAGCGTAGGGTTCTTTAGCCTGCACAAGAGGTGACTTTCCCTGCACAGAGGGCATCCAGTTAACGCATCTATGTACCTTACTAGATATTATTGGAGATGGCCAATCCTCAATTAATTAAATCAATTAATGTGCAAGTAGTCAAATCATACATAACAACATATATAAGTCAATATCTGTATTTTGTTTCCTGAAACTAAGTTCTCCAAACTAAATTTTGATTCCTATTTAGATGGTAAACGGTATACATGTTTATCAATGTGACAATATGTTTCACCCAGTACGGAGATTCCATGCGTGTATGGCTAATCTTCGAGCCTGGATAAATATCAAAATACCCCGCCCTAACACCTCCGAACAAAATGATGAAACTTACCAAAACGTGGACCAAAATACTAGCAAGAATATCCATCCATTTGGTCACATAATTTATTCTTCTAGTTGTAACTTCCATCCAACTTACTTTATCCAAATGAAGCATGTTTTTATACAATGCATAATTATGCAAGTTCAAAGATACAATGCATCTATCATTAATCTAATATTTAACCATCGATCGTACCAATTAGCTCCGCATTACAAGGGTACATATAATCTCTTTCAAATTCAATTTGAATTAAAACTGATACCTTATTATCGCACATTTCACACCCAACCGCTTAAGTTGTTCATTCAGATTGCTCATCGTGTATGTGCAGCTTTTCCCTTGAGAAATTTTAATCTTGTTCGGGGAGATCATGTTTGTGTTTGTTTTTCAGTGGAGACTGTTTCCATATTTATATTACATGTATTGTATGTATTAATGCCTAATAAAATCATGTTACATTTTTATGCTATGTGTTTTGCTATGTGGGGAGATCATGTTTGTGTTTGTTTTTCAGTGGAGACTGTTTCCATATTTATATTACATGTATTGTATGTATTAATGCCTAATAAAATCATGTTACATTTTATGCTATGTGTTTTGTTATGTTAATTGCCAGTAACTAAGAAGCAAGCCATACTAATTATCAATCGCCCACCCAGACCCTACAAATGGTACATACCGTGAATTATATTCCCAAAAATTAATGTATTCATTCAAGGAACACTTTTACTCAACTTGTTTTTCTATTTTCAAAAACATTCACTTGTTTGATGAAAATAGCACAGAACAGTAACCTCGTAACATTTGTATCGTTTCGTTTTCTGTAATTTTCTGACATGATAGCAACGTTTTATAGGAAAAAGCCAACCTCATATGTCAGTCTTGCAAAAATCAACTGTATGCGATTTTGCGAACAGCGAAGAATCGGACCAGGCTGTAGACAGCCTGGTTCGATTCATCGCTCTTCGATGAATTAAGTTGTTAGTTGATTAGATATAATTTAATAAAACTTTACTTGAACTGATATATGTTGTTATTGCAAAATTTAATGTCTACGGCTAGAGATTATTGGTTTATGGAAGGTTTTCATCCGACCAGGTAATGCTAAACTACTGATTTTTTATGCAATTTTCGACACCAATCTGTTACAGGGGAAATATGATGTTAATTGTGGACGACATACACGCGGGATGGATTTCATTATTCACATTACTTCACTGGCACTTAGACAGCAAAATATTTCATCCTGGAAATTTCGCGATATAGTAAAACAATAGGTTATGAAATAATTAAGGCTGTCTGGCATCCGTGGTTCATTAGAGGTAGCAATTTCCAAGCCTTTGTCGAATCATTTGGGTTGTAAATGGTGTAACGTATCATGTTTTTTTATGTAGAAAAAATACACCTCAGGCGTAGCTACATATACGCAAAAACGAAAGTGCGTACACATTTGAACGAAAATATGGGAGTATTCTATCCCAGTTCTAAAGGTTTTTTGATGATACGCATACAAAAAGTGTGTGGAAAAGCAAGCCTAATGTGCCTAGTTCCAATTTTAATAGGCGTTATATATGATGGCAATATCTGCTCTAAGGGACCGCTCATTATTTAAGTGTCAGGGGGGGGGGGGCTAAAATTTCGATCCATCATCCAAATTTTGGATGACCCCCCCACCCCTCCTAACAAAATTTAAATCCAATGACCCCCCCCTCTGGAAACCACATGAAATATAACCTGCCCCCACCATTTTATATCATATTTTCCAAATGCAATAATTTGTTTTCATAATTCTGTAAGGCATGTGTATGGGGTTTTATTAATTTATTGACCTGCATGAGTATCTGAGCTTCAATTCTAAATCTTGACAAGTTTTGACCACCATTGAAACATTAGGAATCTTTTATATTTGAGACTATTTTGTTTGTGATAATTCCTTAAATTTCCAGTCAACAATTTTTCAGTTATGTCTAGATAGGCCCTCCTCAGTTGAACCAGTACTAAGCTGCAGGTATTAGGCTCTCAATGCCCTTCCATAAAAAGGAGGGAAAGAGTATAGGGATAAAAGTTTTGAAGAAAAAAATCATGAGCGATAAAGGAATGATTTTGGGTGTGAAACAGTAGGGATAGAGGGGCTTTTTCAAATACAGATTTCATAAAAATAGTAGTTAATAAGGCTATCAAGTGCCCTTACACAAAAAAGTACAGATAAAAATTTGGAAAAAGGAGTGATGTTAAAAGCAGGACTTATTTCATCTGTCTGCTCTATGGGGAAAATATAAGAGTAATTTCCTAAGATTCGAGCGAGCGAAGCGAGCGAGGAAATATTTCTGTATCTATATCGCGTAAATGCCAATTTAGAGTGAAAAGTAGGGAGAGTAGGTCATTTTCAAGAAACAAAACCAGTACTAAGCTGCAAGCAATAGGCTCTCGCTGCCCTTCCATAAAAAGGAGGGAAAAAGTATAGGGATAAAAGTTTTCAAGAAAAAAATCATAAGCGATAAAGGAGTGATTTTGGGTGTAAAACAGTAGGGATAGAAGTTTTTTTTCAAATACAGGATTCATAAAAAAAATAGTAAGGCTATCAGGTGCTCTTCCACAAAAAAGTACAGATATTAAAAATTTTGGAAAAAGTATTGATATTAAAAGCAGGAATTATTGCATGTATCGCTCTATAGGGATAGTAGGACATTTTCAAGAAACAGTGGGGAAAAGTAGAAAGGCAAGACCAAAGGAAAAATAGGACCTATCTGAAGGCCTGATTAATCAATTTTCTATAAAAATTAGCATGATTATAACAATAAACATACTAAAATAGAATAACTTAAGCACTTGCAAAAATAAAAGCTGAGCAATTTATTGGCCCATAAATAAGGGATTAATTTTAATAAAACACGAGCGAGCGAAGCGAGCGAGGAATTTTTTAAAATTATTTTATTGGAACAACTTAAACATGACCCCCCCATGCTGGAAAGTCAAAGTTAGTGGCGACCCCCTACTTGTCACTCGGAAATTCACATGACCCCCCCCCCCTACTTTTTAGCAGGCCCCCCTGACACTTAAATAATGAGCGGTCCCTTAGACCCCTTTAAGTGTTTAGCCAGGTGTCCTGATTATTATAATGTCCACCGATGCCCACTATGTGCTTAACATTGCATATAGCGCAAATCCTGATGAGACCCCGCGTATTGTGGCATCTCATCTGGGTCTACGCTATTTGTAAATCCTTTGTCTTTGTCATAAATGCATATTAAACACGTCTTCATAATTGCGTACATTGAATTCTAGGTAAGCTATGCCACTGAGTCGTTTGCTGCCATATATCATAGAGGAATGCAAAGGCGCAAGCAAGTGAATGTATGCCCTGTCGAGACTACGTATTCACCACCCTAATAGTCTATGTCACACTGTGAGGAAGTCTTACCAATTCAAGTTCTCACAGTATGCGACAAATGGTTACCAATACCCGTAACAAATTTAGTACCAACAGGCGTGTTGCCTGTTGGTACTTAACTTGTTACGGGTATTGGTAACGCAAAGCTTTGACTATTAGGGATCACTTTATACAATGCAGTCGTCCATTCCCTTTTTGGCTTAAATGTATAGTTAAGTATGCTTATATGAGTGTTTGAATGGTAAAATACATGAAAAAATAAAATGTATTCCTGTCGTACAGGTGTTGCAACCTTATACAGGTTTTAGGTTGTCTTAATCAGTTATGACCCTTACACGGGTTTACAATTTCAAAACTCTGTACCTTGAAAAACACACACGTTATTAAATGTCCAAATACGCAAGATAGAATAGAAAAAAATATGATACAAGAGAAAACTCCTGATCATTTTGTTTTGTAAGTAAGTCCCTAGTCCTGTCGGTACATTGCCTGGGTTGAACTAGACTGGTATCAGACCAGTAAATAGAAAAATAGTAAAATATGTGCACATCATATACAAGCATTTATATCTCTGAAAAAAAAATCACTGACTGTCTTATTTACTGGTCTGGGGAATTACGCTGGAGCATGAAATTGTCTAACGGTCTTAAAAGCTGGGAGTTTTCATCTCATCCAGTGAGGTCATTGTTAATAATCCTTGACTAATCAGAAATACAGTAGCAGTAGAATGTTTCAAGGTTTATGGCTCTGTGGTCAGTTGATTTGACTATCAGTCAAGATTTTCTAGGCTTTTGGGGTTAACAGATATTGTTAGAAATGCTCTAGACTGGCTCCAGTCTGAAACATTGATATGCCAGAAAAAATCTTCGTATATATATTTGAACAGATATTGTTAGAATTGCTCTAGACTGGCTCCAGTCTGAAACATTGATGCTGCTGTTGCTGCTGCTGCTATTACTAGCAACAGTGAGATTAAACAGATTGAAATTTTGCATTTACAATCGCCCAAAACTATATTTTTGATCTAAAATTACTCATTTTGGCGATGGCTATATATCTGTATTCTGCAAGCATCGTTTTGGCGGTTTTGGCAATCCAAACAAACTTTGATATAAATATTAAGTGCATTTGTGATCACCACCTGCCGTGGAAACTGGAAATTTTGAAACTGAGTTTTTTTTTTATGGATATATCTTCAATAGCTTCCAAATTTAGAGAGAAAAAAAGAATACAGTTTGAAGCTTCTCCCCTCAAAAAGGCAGGGTCTTGTCAAAAAATTAATGAACAACATAGATCATAGGAAATGCGCCAAAGTCATGATACAATGTATTGTTTGTGCATCTATACAGGACGATAATCCACAAGCTTTAGCCAGAGGATTATCTCCCGCACAGACGCAAAAAACATACAATAACTTTCTTATTGCACCAACATGCATTAGCACTTTGTGCAGTATGATATACTTTCAGCCTAGCGTCCTTTTTATGGGACATCAGCAAACAGTGTAAACCCAGATAACGCAGCATTTGATCAGATTTTGTACTGTTTGTGCAAAACAGTCAAAACTATTTCACACCCTTTTCGCACAATACTGGTCGGTTAACTTTGAATAATGATATTTCGGACATTGAGGAACAGAAACATAAATAAGCATGTTTTTCCTTAATTTGACTATATTCATTGGAATAACATAAAAAGAAGCATGGATTAGTATGATATATTTTCTTTTTACATGGAAATAAAATTTAAAAAAGATGGTTTTGCCAGGTCAGTTTAAATCTCATTTTATTTTCCAAATGCATTTAAGAAATGAGTTCTATATATTAGTTATTTATAATAAGCAATTAATTCAATTTTTGGAAGGTTCATGGAATCATGAATACTTCGGGTCTCTTGCAAAGTTAACGTGAAACTTCCGGTTTCACGTTAACTTTGCAAGTGACCCGAAGTATTCATGATTCCATGTTCGGGTTTCACGTTAACTTTGCAAGAGACCCGAGGTATCCATGAACCTTCCAAAAATTGAATTAATTGCTTATTATAAATAACTAATATATAGAACTTATTTATTATTTAGGAGATAAAACAATATTGTATTTAATATTTCATCGTATTAACGGTTTTGTTGGAGTGTAGAAAGGAAAAGGGGAACGGCCAGTGTGGACACGGACAGCCAATGGAGCAAACAAGGAGCTTGTTTTGCACATGCAACTCAGGTGTGGCTCGCTGTCAATCACAACACCATTGTCACATTTGGCAATGAATTCGATGTTTAAAGCGAATTGCATGGGCAAGTGAGCGTGGCAGCTGTCAGTCGAATTTTGTGTCGTTCATGAGATTATGAACGGTTGCAAAACTCTAAAGATTCATTAAAGGCTTGCTTTGAAAATGTAAATATATTTACATCACTTAGATATAGTGGATGCAATGACTGGAGAGGGGGCGTTTATTCAAATAAACAAAGCATTTGCATATTTAACTCAAGATGTTGTTCTGGTGACTACTTTGTTGTCTGCTGATAACCTTTGCAAACAGTTTGGATCCAGATTAGAACCGACAGAGCATTGGTCCTGAGACTCCTGATGTGGATCGAAACCATTTGTCTGCTGATAACCTTTGCAAACAGTTTGGATCCAGATCAGAACCGACAGAGCATGTGTCCTGATGTGGATCGAAACCATTTGTCTTCTGATAACCTTAAATTTGCAAACAGTTTGGATCCAGATCAGAACCGACAGAGCATTGGTCCTGATGTGGCTCAAAACCATTTGTCTGCTGATAACCTTTGCAAACAGTTTGGATCCAGATCAGAACCGACAGAGCATTGGTCCTGATGTGAATCGAAACCATTTGTCTGCTGATAACCTTTGCAAACAGTTTGGATCCAGATCAAAACCGACAGAGCATTGGTCCTGATGTGGATCGAAACCATTTGTCTGCTGATAACCTTTGCAAACAGTTTGGATCCAGATCAGAACCGAGAGAACATAGGCCTTGATCTGGATCTAAACTATTTGACACTTTGTTAGTGTTTCTGGAATGATTTTTTTTAAAAAAATGTCAGCAGCCTACATCAAAAGCATGAGAAATTACCCAGCAAGCAAGGAATTAACCCATAAAACGCCACCTATAATTTGCAACAGACAACACTTTCAAATTTTGTCGCTTTTCATAAATAACAATTAAGGTTTATTTCATGAGAATCCTTTGCCGGTAGACGATTCTCATGAAATATCATTTCTTGTGTGTGTTTTTTCGAAAATTAAGAAAGGTGTAACATACTTTGTCGTCTGCTGCAGTCATGATTGGCGCTTTAAGGATTAACTGCCCAGAATAAAGTCTGACCACAACATAAGTTATGCTTCTGCAAGCAGAGCCAGTTGTAAAATAATTAATCTCTTAGACAGTACCCATTATAACTGTTTGTGACCTTCTGCTAGAGAGGTCAGGTAATAATCACAGATAATAGCCGGTCTGAAAACAGGTTGCTTCTAAAACGTAATTCAACAGGCCCTGTATTCTGAGCAATGGGGAAGTAATAAAGTATCATAAATTTATCTCTGTAGTAGTTATAGAACTTTCAGCTAGATGTCTTAATACAGGGCCTGAAGACAGGCTAGGGTTGAACAAGTCATACTAAGCAGAGGAAAAAGTTGCATGCATGCGCGGATCCAGAAAGTTTTGCCAGAGGTGATCCAACGCTGACAACGTTTTTTTTATTTTTTATTTAGTTGAGAAGAAAGGATCCAAATACCACTATCATCGGGACATCTTCGGCCAATGATGGCTAGCTTGGTAGTTTTGTGATTTTTCAGGGGATCCAGACCAGTATTGCTAAGAAACCCTATATTTTGTGATTTTAGGGGGCGGGGGGGGGGGGTCCGAACACCCTGTTCCACTCCTGTGAAGCCGCACATGATTTAACGTGCGTCAAATGTGGGTTAAAATGAAACACATTTGTTTGAAATAATCACCAATACAAATACGCAAAACGTGATTAATGCAGATATGAATCCCCTCGGCCTGAAATGATTGTTTGATTACAGAGAAAAGTTAATTGATATTTATTTTTGCTTTTTTATGCTCCATCCCTTCAAGTGATTAATTAGCAAAGTTGATAAGAGATTGTTCTAGTTTTGCGCTCTTGAGTTTTCAATCAACGCACCCTCCCCTCATCCCCCACACATGTTTTAGAACAATGCTTACCCAGGTGACGCGGCATCCCAACCGGTTTGTGCTGTTTACTATACTGAGGGACTTTAGAAACGCACCATTTTACATTCACTGTCTCTTCCACATGATTGATTTTAGGATGTTTTCTTTACCATTATTTATCCCGTTGCAAAATGGACCATGATTTGCCATGATTTCGATTTGTTCATGCTGTTCATTCTGACGTAATATCGACGTAAGTGTTTTTCAACAATTGTCGTCTGACAAATGTGAATTTGATTCATTTTGAAAACAAACACTTTGAGGTGGTACATGTAGCCAGATGTCTTAACAAATGGAAAGGCACAAAAGGTTTCAGAAATAATCGTTTTATTACACCCCCACTCGCAACGTTGCTTTGCTCACGTCAGTCTTAAACTTTCAAACAGCAATAACAGACGGGTGACGTCCGCGCATGTCGCAATACTTTTGTCTTTTATGCAACTAATGTTGGCAAAAAAAATCTTGATTATTCCTGATCCTTAGGATATAAACGGCCAATTACGTCAAAAATCAATGACGTCACGTAGACGCAATGAACGTTGCTAGAGGCCTAAAGCTTCATGATTTGATTTTGTCTTCCCTTTGTCTTTCAAGAGCAAACATTGTTTCGAAAACTTTTTCTCGTTCATTATGGCACAGGAGCTTGAAGTTCGGTCCTTTTATCACCTATATAACCTCAAAACCAAAAGCGCACGGTGTCATTACGTAGTGACATTGTGAGCTTTTGATTTTGAGGCTATAGGGGTGATTTAAGGATCGAACTTCAAGCTCCTGTGATTATGGGAGGTATTGTTACTCTGTGACTTGTCTTAGAATTATCTCGACGTCACGGCAAGCATAAGCCAAAGCGTTTCGATATTCTTATTAAATGCAAGCTAAATGACAGAACTTGTCAATTATATTTTTCACATAATAAAAATATTCAATTTTCAACAAAAAAATAGCATTTAAGCAGGTGGCGCGTTTTCAAAGTCATTCAGTATAAGATAAACCTAACACTGAACGTCATACTCGAAGGAAAGTCGCATCGACCAAATGTCGCATGCGACCAAAGTTATATCACGAAATGGTTTTCGACGAGTTGTTGTGCACCAAAAAGAGCGCTGATTAGGGGCAGACATTCTGTGGCAACAATTCGAGAAAAAAAACGCCTGTCATATCGTCTAATAGGCCACTTGGTCATTTATCCCATCTGAAACCAAATAGAGCTTAATCATGATATGACCTGACATCTCTGGTATTTTACTATAATAATGACGATGCTTCAATTTAGAAATGTAATTGAAAATAATCCAGAGCAAATCCTTATTATTTGAGGACAAATAGACAGATCAAGAAATGAATCTGAACATATGTCCGACTTTTTCCAGGAGACAGAAATAAGTTCCTGTCAGCTGATCGGTCAATTTACTCAGCTTTAAAAGCTATACCAAGTGTATTGTACGGTATGGTTTGTGCGTCTGTACGGACGATTATCCACATACGCACAACCCATACAATAAACTCCTAATCCTTAATGCACCAATCGCAACAAAAGCCGTCTACTTTTCTCGTCTGCTGAAATGTTTAAGAAGCCACTATGACAAATAGTGTGGACCCAGATCAGACTGCTCGGGGTCCACGCTGTTTGCTTCTATACTTAATTCGTCAGTAATGTTAGGCAATTATTTGCAGCAGACGACTTCAGCAGACGACATTTTCAGATGCATTTTTTTCTTGGCGCTTTAAGGGTTAAGCTAGTTCTTGTGCATTGTGAGATGTTCTATGTAAACATTCGAAAATAAATCAAATGTGCAATAAGCAGAAGTCATTGTATGGTTTGTGTGTGTGTGTGTGTGTGTGTGTGTGTGTGTGTGTGTGTATAAGGGGAGGCAATCCACGAGCTTTAGCAAGTGGATTATCTCCCGTACATACGCACAAACCATACAATGACTTAGTATTGCACCAACACGCATTGTTGTGCATAGTGGGCTTTTCAATATCACTAAACGCTGCAATCATGTGAATATCATACTTCTCTTAACCCTTAATGCGCCACCCATAAATTGTAGAAGACGATAATTTCAAATTTTGACGCTTCTTAAAAAATAACCAATAAGGCATGATATTCTATGAGAATCGTCTGCTGGCAGACGATTCTTATGTAATATCATACCTTATTTTTTTCGAAAATTCGGAAAGATGTCACAAAATTTGTCGTCTGTTGCAGACGTGATTGGCGCTTTAAGGGTTAAAATAGACTTGGTGCCAACCTTGACTTCTCTCCTTCTCAGTGCCGTCAATCAAGCTGGTAAAATGAGGAAACGATTCAACTCGTGGACCGCGATTCCTACCATTTTGTTGTTATTGTACAATAAAATAACAATACAATTTTCAGCTGGATTTCAAAGGTAAAATATTTACAAAAATATTACCCATTTTATCAGCTAGGTTCACTATTCTGTTCAATCGTCGACTGCAACCAACACGCGATGACTGCACTGTTCGAGTACAGCGATTCTCTAGCGTGATCCTTTCCAGAAAAAAAGTTAAGATCACTTGCCTTCAAATTATAGGAAGCCCGTGACCCTTGACTCCCCTTCGATTAACTCGGTCAATTTAGCAAAACAGCAAAACAGCATAAAATTTTGGTCAAGTCAGCAAAACAGCATTAAAGTTTGGTCAAGTTAGCAAAATGGCATAAAATTTCGATCAAGTAAGCAAACTAGCAAAATAGCATAAACTTTTGATCAAGTTATCAAAACAGCAAATGGATCAAGTTAGCAAAACAGCAAAATAGCTTAAAATCAAATGTTCGAGTTTTGCTTACTATTACAAAGAGGCATACAATTAGGTGAGAAAACCATTTATTTCAATGCTCTACCTCGTAACCACCAATTTCAAAGCACAAAATCTCGTTTTTTCTTGGCATAAAATTCATTTCCCAGTTTGTTTTCTATTTCAAAGAGTCATCAAAGTAGGTAGGAAAACTCAGTTTATTTCAATGTTCTATCGTGTCTCTGAACCGAAATATCCACATATTTTAAAACTCGTTTTGCATGCATAAAATCTCGAGATTTGCTATCTATGACCTAAATTTCATGCCATATTGCTTGACCGAGATTTTATGCTGTTTTGTTGTTCTGCTTACTTGCCCGCGCCCCTACGATCAACCATGCTCACCTTAGGAGATGTATATCTCCTCCATGCTCAAAATATCGAATGACCAACAGCTACGTAAGGACCGCAACGAATAGAAGAGATGTGCGCTCGTTTTGGGTTAAACTATACTGACTAAAAAAAGAGTTGATACAAATAGATTAAATGTTCAATATAGTAGGTTTGTTAATTATAAAGATGAATTTATCACGTTGATGGAAAACAGTGTAGATCCTGATCAGCTGGCTTGGATCCACACCATTTTTAAAAATAGGGCATGGCATTTAGAAAAAATAAATTTAGAATTAAGAAAACATGTATACACTGTACTTTTTTGAGACAGTGTATAATTTCAACTTGGTTTAAAACCTATTTTATTTGTATTGCTAATATACATGTACATAAATACAGTTTTATAATAATATGAACACAAAATAGCATACAAACGGGATACAGAAGAAAGTCTTCCGACTTATATTAATCTGCATCCCATTCAAGTCTAAGATTTACTCGTTGGTATAATATACATAGCGTCAAAAGTTAAGCACCACTAACTTCGTACCTTCATCAGAGTACGGTTATGTGATATAGATAAACCTTATAATTAAAGATAAATATATCATATAGGGATATAAGATTGTGCAACAATCGTGCTATTTAGCCAAAGTATGTTATCATGAGTTCAGTACAAAAGCATAGGGGTCAACTTATTTTCATTGCAACTTTGTGTACATGAAAAAAGTTGACACTTTTGTGTGAAAACTTGAAGGCACCAAATTTGCTTCAAGATGATGGGGATTAATTACTGAAGATTCCAGGGCGAAAGGGGGAAGTTTTGATAAGTCGCGAAAACTCATGATTTTGTAACAAAAATCCTAATTTAACATGATTTTTTTTTAAAATTTCATTTAAATGATTATGCAGATAAAGATATTTCATGTCCAATCAAATTTCTTCGCGATATTTTGAAAATTGTTTCAGTAAAATTTAGATGGTACTTTTAAACTTTTGACGCCGTGTATAACAATTGGAAATAATCCTAACATATGAAAATATGTGTCTTTGCTCAAAGATTCTATGTGCAAAATCTCCGTGAAAAGATATGTTTTAGAATCGCTTCTTTTGTCTGATGGTTCCTCAAAATGGAGTAATTGGCCATATGCAAAAACGGTTTAATTGCTGGTTAGTTCTCAAGAAAAATCCTTATGAATCCGCTTTAAACAGCTCCATTCATCCTTTTGCTATCGTTGAATCCATCGATGAAATCCGAAAATGCATTGGGTATTGACGTTAGTGCCGTCGGAGTAACGCGAGCCGAACGAACAAAACTAGACATTTTACGCCTTGTAACGTCATGCTCACGTCAGTGGACAGCGTTTTCTCGAGACCCTCCATATGCTTCCGGGAAATCCTCTTGGTCTTGCATCCTCATGAGCGGCATTGCCTATTGGAATTTACAACAAACCCATCTGTTCTGTTCTGTTCATCATCAGCTATACAAAAAAGTGAATGAGCCAGTTCATGAGAGTTTTGTATTTATCCGAACCTTCACTGCTCGCACACATAAAGTCATGATAAATGATGGGGAAGGATAAGGCAAATAATAGGCTTTTAGTAATAGTTATACCATGGGTTGTCCGCCTGTAAGTGGAGATAATCCACGAGCTTTAGCGAGTGGATAATCTTACGTACAGGTGGACAGACATGGTATAGCTATTTTATACCACCTACATCAGTGTTGACCTTGCACATCACGAGATATTTCATGCTTAAATTTGTAAGAGTGGTATAAGTTCCATTAAATCTCATAACTCTTTTCTACTGGGCATTTGTTCATGCTCTTTGCTGTCTGGTGTTTGTTTTTTCAAAATTAACTTTTTTCGAAACATTCTTTCAGGAATTCCATAAGAGCGTCAAACAGTTTGGAGCCAGGTCAGGCCCGACATATTATCTGGCCTGATCTAGATCCCAATTGTTTGCAAATGTTGTCAGCAGACGGCACTAGTAGATAAAGAGTTAGCCCTTAAAGCGTCAATCGCGACTGCAAAAAAACGAAAAATTGCATCATCTTTCACCTAATTTTCGAGAAAAGGTATGATATTTCATGAGAATCGTCTGCCGGCAGACGATTCTCATGAAATACCACTGACAGACGATTCTCATGAAATGTCATGCCTTATTTTTAATTTTTGAAAAAGTAGCAACAATTGAAATTGTCGTCAGGTGGTGCAGTGGCTTTTGCATGAAAACTGTTCTCCAGAACATGCTTGGTATTTTCCATATTGATCTACGTCCTGATAAATCTGGAATTCACTGACAGCTAGCAAGGGAACATCCTATTCGCCATAGTTCATCCGGCGTCAAACATTTGTCCACCAGAACAATCCAGCTCGAAAGTCCTTATATCGTTAGTAGCCACATCATTTTAAATTCCTTGCTGTAATATGTGGTACACATGTATGTTTCACATTGAACATTAGCTGTGTAGATCCCTAGAACCTGTATACAAATTTGACGTGGTTTCGACGTGAGTGCCGTCGGAGTAACGCGAGCCGAACGAACAAAACTAGACATTATACGCCTTGTAACGTTGTGCTCACGTCAGTTGACAGCGTTTTCAGGAACTATGTCGTATCTTCCATCAGCTGCAATATTGGGAAGTTTCAAAGCTGAACGATATTATGTAACCTAGTCTTACAAAGTCTAGATAACCCATATAAGTCTTATGTCCATTTTGTGGGCCAGGAGCAAAACTGAAGAACCAGATCAGACCCTGCGTTCTGATCAAGCTTTCCACTGTTTGCTGGCAGAAATTTCAATACAAAATTCAAAATACATGGCCTCCCTTTTTCGGTGATGGAGTTACAACTGATAATGATGGGAAAATCCATCGGATATACTATGGCAGTTCTTGTAAATTCGAAGTCCTCGAGACTTGATATTATCTTCAAAAGCCTCGTGATGCCAAACGGCGATCATCGGGACGGAGTTTTCTATCCTACACTAACACTCATGATAGATTCTTATAATCTTATCCATGCTATCTTACCCTGCACGTCAAGTAGCGTCATCATGTGAAATTGCATCTTAGCGCATTCAGGGACTTCCGGAAGATTATTTTAAAATAAATACATAAATAAATAAATAAATAAATAAATAAAAATAGTGGTGAGCAAGAAAAAGAATCCATTATTCGTGTGAGGGTAGGATAGAAAAATCCGTCCCTCGTGATCACCGTTTGTCATCACTCGGCAAGCCTAGTGATGCCAAACGGCTATCCCATGCCTCGTGGTGCCATACGGGACGGAGTTTTCTATCCTACCCTTACACTCATGGTATATTCGTATATTACACATTATGTTAGATTTAGATAATTATAAAAAATATGTCAAAATATTTTCATGAAACCCGCTGGGTATCGATGGCAACTTTTGTTTGTGACATGCCAGATATCGATTTTAACTTGTGTTTCCGACACGCAAGCAAAAGTTGCCATCCATATCTATCATGCTATTGTTTTAATGCAGTTTCGATATTTTCAAGGAGTTATGCAGCTGTCAATATTTATTCCACCCACTAATACGGGTTATTGAGACGGTTATCAATTATTCCCATGATAGTTTATGATACCTCATAAAGCCGTTATCGAAGCCGGACGTGGTACATTATTATAAAACGATAATTTTATTTGTTTTATCAAGGGGAGTGAACACATTTTAATGCAATAATTTTAAACGTTTGAGCCGTATCATGAAATAAGACCCAGCCTTTTTCATGCTCAACTAAACGTGAAAATAATCCTGTTTAAAATGTTAAAATGCCACCAATAGTAGGCATTTTAACATTTGTAAGCAGGATAAATGCACATCTGAGAAGTTTAAAGCAAGACATCTCTTAAATTTTCATCATTTCTTTTTATGGCTTTTCCATGGGTAGTAACCAGCACTGGGCAGGGAAGCCCGGGAAGGTTTATGATTTTATGACGGTAACCCCCGAAGGCTCAACCGAAAGTGGTTTTATGGAGAAGCCGGGAATCACACCTGCGACCACTGGTTTACAAGACATAGGTTTATCCCTATACCGCGGCGTCACTTTTAAGGGCAGTTGAAATTTCATGCTCATTTGAGTTGAACATGCAAAGAAATTTTGTTAGAGTCTTTGATGGCCGTTCTATGGGTAGCCAATGGTCCATCGCTTCTACTGGCGGGAACAGACTGTATGGGTGGGCAGACTAATTAGACTCTTTGCTATAGTCACGTGTCAACTTGTACCTTATGCGGGGATACCCTCAATTTTGGCCTCGTCGCTCGAATATTGAGAGTCTTCGAGGTCAGCCACCAGGCCTCGAGGTAATAAAACCTTTTCCATGCTCAACTCAGCTGAGCTCGAAATTTATCCTGCTCATAAATGTTAAAATGCCAATAATTGTTGGCATTTTAACATTTATTAGCATGACAAATACAATATTTGAGGAACTTAACGCAAAAAACAGCTTTATTTGTCGGTACTTTAGTTTTTATGAGCAGTTGAAATTTCGTGCTCATCTGAGTTGAGCATGAAAAAGGTGTTATATTCTCGGGGCCAGGCAAGACTTAATCCAATCTGCTGATCTACAAAGACCGGTTAAAATGTTATAGTATGGTTGGCTACTATACTTTCCAGATAGGGAAGGCGTTGATCACAAAAATGCATATTTAAAGGGAAGCTACTTATGTCATCATTTTGATTACACTTACAATTCACATCCTCTCATTCGGACCTACACTGCTTGCCAATGCAATTGTTTTGAGGTGCCCAGAATAAAATGAACTTCGGCACGAGAAACCGTGATTTAAACAGAGGAACAGACATTAATGTGCGTCCCCGTAGTTTAATCGGCACCTATATTTGTCGCTCTCTGTAAAGTATCATTAATGATTTGAAACATTGAAATATTCAATATTCTAGTAAGTTTCAGTAACCAACCGGATAGGCGGCAATCGAAAACGCTCTTAACAATCGACGGGCGACAAATGGCAATCGAAAACTCTGTTTTTAACTACTTTAGATCAACGTCCGTCGATTGTATTGACGTTTTCGATTGCGTATCCGATGTGCGTAATCCCCATTTGAAAAGAGATTATTCAAGCTTTGTTACTCTTCAGAACTTAGTGTATGCAAGTAGCAGAATGCTCTGGCCAGACTGCGCCGATGCACAGGCGCATTTGAGTAGTTGCTGCTCTCAGATACGATGCGTACCTAGCTCTCTTGTGCTTAAAATACGAGCATTATGGAAACCATAATGTACATGTATGTTATTCTGACTGGATGCTAAGTAGAAAGACACCCTTTGGCTAATACGAACGGACGAACTGACGAAAGAGTAGTTGCGATTTATTTACACTTTACCCTACGCACATCTAATGGGACATAAGCAAACAGTACGAACAGAGAACGTAGACACAGAGCCGGCATCTCACCATAAGGGTCTGCATTTTGGTTCCAGGTTATTTAAAATAACTGACTCAAAATAGAAGCGAATTTTGTCATCTCTGATGATAACCTTTGCCAACAGTTTGGACCCAGATCAGGACCGACCGGTGGTCGGTCCTCATCTGGACTCAAACTGATTGACACTCTGATAGTGTTTCTGATTTTCTTTTTCGAAAAAGTTAATTTTGAAAAAAAAAGTCAGCACACGACAACAAACGCATGAAAAATACCCACTATGCAATGAGAGATGACTAGTGTTCCGGTCGGAATAAATTGAGGGAGCGCAGTGGCTCAGTGGTAGAGTGCTTGACTCGAGACCGAAGGGCCGCGGGTTCGAGCCTCACCGGCGTCACTGCGTTGTTGTCCTTGAGCAAGACACATTTATCCTAGCTTAGTACTGGTTCAACCCAGGAAGACCCGTCCCGCATAACTGAAAGATTGTTGAGTGGACGTAAAGAATCAAATCAAACAAAAGGAATAAATTGGATACATTGAAAAATATTAAAACACATACCTTACGGTGTTCAAATGATCCATCCTTGTAAAAACGAAACTGTGTCCTGTCCCAGATCAAGTCCGTCCGTGCGTGCGCTTCCGAAATCGAACACTTTAAGCACCCTATGGGCTCTGTGAGACACACTGAGGATGGTGTGATGATCCACTATATAAAGACTTGAGCCGCGGGAAGCCACCAGCTGTCCAAGGCCCGACACGTGGTCGAGAATTACTGATAAAAACGAGCACTTGATAAAATTTGGAGATAAATGGATTAAAATTGTTTTCAAAATATTGTTAAAGAAGTATTATAAGTAATATTAAAGCAGAATAGCCAATTCCTTAGAAAATGTCTCAGTGATGACTCAGACGAGCCTGTGCATTTGCACAGGCTCGTCTGAGCCTTCACTGGACTTACACAAATAGAAGGGTAGAAGATGGCGATTCATACCTAAATCCGAACATTTAGCCTCACTAAGTAGCTGAGAATGCAGGTTTAAAGAGCGACTAAAACATAATTTGTGACGAGTTCCCTTTTCGAATGGATGGCTAATTTTAATGAGTGGATATTGCAGGGGTTAGGGAAATACTACTCTTAAACGTCTCCCATGATAATTGTCTAATGACAATTTTAAGTGAGGTCAAGGTTCGATCCCAGCCAGGTCCGACCACTTCCTTATTTTAGGTTCCGTACCTCTGATTTAAGTATGGTAGTTGTCAGTTACTATAAAAAAATAGCGATATTATAACTACACGAAAGTCTGGTTAACCGCCGAGCAGCTTTTTCATGAGCGCTCTGATATAATAACTGAGCGCTTTGATGTGACTGAAATATTGTTGAAATCACGTTAAACATCATCAACAAAAATGGCTATTTCATATATTACGACCTCAACCCTCCCACCCATTTGATCTATATACTGTCACAAAGTGTAAATAAACACCAAAATAGGTGGCAGCTCCTTTACGTATAAACATATACTTCCTTTTCTACTGCCAGCATTTCTCCAGACAATTTTTTTATTCTCCGGATCATATAGTTGCGCCAAATTACACTTGAAGATCTTAATTTATAAGTTAAGAACTATCTCCCTTTAAAGACTCGAACCCGTTTTGATCAGCTACAGAAACCTGGAAAAGCTAATTTTGAAATGCAGTGTGTAGGGTGTAGGGTGTAGAAAATTTACTTATATTGTTTATAGAAAATAACGGTTAATGACTCTGATGAAATTCTGTGCATGCCAGCTCATCTGTGTCTTCGGTGTTCGTACATGTCAGACTCATTTCATTTCTGTAATAAAGTAGCATAAACCCATATAAGCCTAGCGTCCTTTTTTGTAGGACATAGGCAAATAGTGTAGACCCAGATCAGACGCCGCAGAACGCGGCGTCTGATCAGGGTCTCCACTGTTTGGTTACAGAATGTTCTATTAAAATTTGAATAAAAATGAAAAATACCACCCAACATTCCCCCAAACGGAAATGGACTGTTCCTATTGATAATATAGGGAAATTCTATCAGGCATAAATGGGTTAACTGTGCCTCTTACTAACATTAAGAATAGGGCACCCTTTTGAATGGACAGGTTCGTCGGATTATGGCTCTTTGCATGTAGTGTATCCAGCCAGCACGTGACAGTAATTCGCCACCTTTGGGACCACCAGCAAAACGCACTAAAGGGACCGATGATGACCCGCTTTTGATATTTACTGGGTAGTTGCTTCTTCGTCTGCGGATTCTGTTTCAGAACTGATTTTTTCCCCAAAAACGTACTTCAGAGATAAAATCCATGTGCAAAACAGTTTAGATCCAGATCAGGCCCGATATCTTGTTTGCACACGCACATGCATTCAGCAGACTGAGCGGGGAACGAGTATGTTTCCATTAGACAACGGAAGTCCGGATGTGCAGGGCGATTTGTACCCTGCTTCCATTGTGAGCCCATGGCCGACGGATCATTGTCTGCGCATGTGTGATACTAAAGGATCGACCTGTCTGCTATGGGACATCGCGACTGAAAAGTCGGGTTTGTGCTGTTACGCGGTGCGCATTACTCAAAACACCTACGTTAAAAAGTAGCAAGCGTTAAATGCCTATAGATAATCCTTCATTGGAGATATCTAGTCATATTGGGTAGCCAAATCATAACAATGATAGGTATTACGGTATTCAGCCATAGACTGATCATATTGTTTGCACTAAAACATTTTTGAAAACATTCTCCGCATGGCTTCATTGAAACCGTTTCAGTGACACGTCATGATAAACAATATTGAATCAGCCAATCGGGCGAATCGCATGACTCTGTGACGCATTTGGTAAACAAATATGTCACATGTACCCACAGTGCTCAAATCAGACAGGTCAGTATTTGATAAAATGCTTCCGGTCGATGACAATGCCGACGGATTGAATAAATTGCCGCTGCCGCCATCACCACCCCAACAACAACAAAAATAAATAAATGTTAGAGTCGCGTAATTTGAAATCCAGACAAAAACGTCGTCTCTGATCTGGGTCCAAGCAGTTTGGCCCTCGGATGTAATTACTGAAAATAATTTAAAATGCCAGCAGACGACTATTAAAGTATATATAAAAAGTATGCAAATTTACGGAACACGCATTGATTCAAGCGATTTGATGAGTTGGAAAGTATCGCACTGTCGATCACTGAATGCTCAGGCGAGTCTGCGCATATGCGCCGACTCGCCTGAACTTTCGTTGCTCGCATACACAAATTATGGATTCAGGCGAAAAATTAGACCCCTTACTATACCCCTCTAGACATATCAGCAAGGGCGTGGCGGTGTAAAGGGGGCTGCTGCGCATGTGCGATTAATATCACAATCTCATGTGCTGGCCCCGGATGTGTACGTATTAATATAACTACGGTAAGTTATGTGATTATAGCATATTGTAGTTGTTTTGATGGTTATTTTGGTAATCTTTCATTGTTCAGCAAGATTTACCAAGAGATAAACTCTGATATTCAAGTCTGTTCAGTTCTCAGTTCAACATACGGACAAACGTTGTATAATCCCAGGTGGCAGCCAACGATAAGCTCCTTTTACCCAACCAGCAAATATTCCTATGGGGCTCTATCGGACCGCCATTCAAATTACGTTTCGCTGGCTGGCCCATATTTGTTATCTCGGACCAGTATCGGCCCACCAGCGAAACGCCATTCGAATGGCGTTTCGCTGGCGGTCCGATAGTGGCCCGCTTCCATTTGTTTACTGGGTGCTATGTGTTCACAATGTGTTCAACAATGCCAAGTGCATCTCAAGTCAAAACAACTACATAACCTGTGCTCCCAGGTAATGAAAAATAGTAAGTGAGTATCAGGAAATACCACAATCACAAACCGCAGACAAACCCATGGCACCGCGGAGAAGAGCAACACAACCATCACGAGACACCATGAAGATACACTAAGCAAAGTAACCAGCTCTCTGGTTATAACATAAGATGGACATAAAGTAACGTACAGCAAAACATAGAACATTTACAGACTCCCACAATGGGAGTAACAATAAACAAAAAGTCAACAACAACAAAACCATCACCTAAGAACGGACAGCAGCCTAAGCCACCGAGGGGGGGGGGGCTTAAATGCATTTTACTGGTACCAAATCTTCGCCCTAGATTCTGCTGTTGTTGAAGTACAAGAAATGTTTAGCTCGCATGGAGGCCTTCCAACTTAAGCAATGTATCATCATGGAGAAGCTTTCTAATCAAATTAACACACTATGATGAAACAAAGAAAATGGCTCACGACTCACAGATAGTCAGAGCTAAAGAAAACCTCAAGTGGAGCCACAATGGGTCCAGCTACAGATAAGCATCAGGCACCAGCCCACCGATTAAAGTTTTACGTCAAAGCCGTCGTAAAATCTGAGGCCTGATCCACGGTTGAAGTTGCTTGTGGCATTTTCTGGCCATATTCACTTGCTTTTTTGTTATAGCCACATATCACCTTCAGCTCAAACTTCTGAACACTAAACATGAGAAATCTAATTCCGTGTACTTATAATTAAAGACAGTCGCATGAGAATTCAATAATCACGAACAGAAATTTGATAACATTTGGTTGATTTGAAACTTACATTAAGTTATACTTTGTTAGAAGCCTGTTACGTGTGCCCTTGCATTTTGGTCGTCTGCTGATTCAACGATTTGAAGAAGAAAAAACAACTCTCATCATGTTTAAGACAAGGATACCATAGGTTTAAATTTTGGAAACTTCGGGCCTTTTCTGGGTCTAAATCTGAGAGAGAGAGAGAGAGAGAGAGAGAGAGAGAGAGAGAGAGAGAGAGAGAGGTTCATGTAACAGGTGTAGATGAGAGTACCCTCGAGCAATTTGTTGCAAACACAACGAAACAGGATCTGCCTAGCATACCATAGAGCATACCTAGGTCATTACGAATTTTATCAGACACCTTATCCCAGAAGATGGTTGATCATGTTACATTGGGGAGCCGTGGTATTGTCATAAGAAGGGGTTATGTCTGTGGATACAATGTACCTGAGCCAGTGCATGAGATTTCCAACAATGTGGTATGTGCGACCAGCAAAGCCTCAGATCAGCCTGCGCATACGCGCAGTCTGATCAGAGCCTTTGCTAGTCGCTTGAGTATTCTATGATTGTTAAGCTACGGACTGAACACCATTTGGAGTTTCTAAGCATAAACGGAGGCTTCAGAGGCTCGTCCGAGTCTACACGTGTCAAAATGTCACATTGTTTGAAATCTCATGCCACGGCTAACCTATTAATGCTTGATGGTTAAAACGTACGAAGGGCCGTTTTACCAGCTGCCATATCAGGTTGATAAATCGTCTAAATCTGACATGAGTTGCAACATATGGCTTCAAATATTTTTAAACTCTTGGTCGAATCAAAAACGACTTTGTGACACATATACGATTCCTGTAGAAAATTAGAATTCACATCCTCGCATCTCACGGGCAATCAGTCCCTTAGGATTGCTGTGACTTTTTCATGCTCATAAATGGTAAAATGCCAAGACTCGTCGGTATTTTTTACAATTATGAGCATGATAAATATACTGCTCAACTAAAGTTTAGCACGGATTTTAATATGTTGCCCCACTTTTAATGAACACGAAACATTTTATTTGGTGTAATCAACATGTATGGGGATCTTGAAATTAACGTTTTTTTCGTGTCCGTTAGACAAAAGCTAATCTGGTTAGGCGTCAGTGGATTGATGTTTAATTTGAGGTCATGGGCATGTAAAGGATACATGTCTACATAGAAAATTTTAACTTCTTGATTCTAATGTAAAGCAAAAGGTTCTAAATGATGAAAAACGTTAAAAACTTCAAAGTTTGATACCCGTTTATGCCACGTTTTGCCGTTCCATTATGACGTTTAAACGGTATTTGTCACTTCTTGACTTTTCAGCGAACTGAATCGAGCGGTCAAGTTATCTTTTTGATGCTACGGTGGCACAGGTACCAGGAACATTTCTGTTAGTTGATATTTTGAAAACGTCTGCTTTAGATAGCGTTACCGCCTACACTTAGACTCAACTTCAGATTAACGTCATTTTTTATGAATTAAATACCCACGCACAAAATTTTATGAACGTGCGTTACCCTTAATTGTCTCTTTTGGCATCCTCTTTAACACGAAAACCCTTTCAATTAAGCATGCCTACACAATGAAAACAGTACTGTTTTTGACTTGTTAACGTCATTATAACAACGACGTTAGTTGTTATCAAGACTCAAATTTTGCTTCAAATGCTCAATCGAGAGGACCTTAATTCTTTTTTCGGAAGGGCTGATTCGACAAAGCTGGAAAACAAAGGACTTTATAAACCGGTGCTGTATAATTTTGTATTGACATTAATGCAGTTGAAACACGATTTGACCCATCTCTTGTTTAAAATAATTAACGACACAGTAGACATCCAATTTAAGTACACAACTTGCTGTCCTCAACTTCATCACAATCAAACCATCATTTCAGCAGATATTTTATAACTTTAAGCCATTTGCTCAAATAAAAATCAATTTTTATTTATCCGTGCTAAACTTTTGGCGAGCAGTATATATCATCGGACAGTTTCATAGCAGAAAAGTCTGTAGGCCTTGAGCTGGCTATAGACCCCCCTCCCCCCCAGGGGGAATTTTGTACACTATGATTTTCTGAAACTACATTATATAAGACACAAAATAAAAGATGTTAGCCCTCTGAGAGTGGCAGCGTTAACGTGTAACAGCACGTTATATACCTTACCCCCCAAAATAGCATTAAACATCCTTGATACTGTCTCAACCATGACATGTTAGTACATATTTGCATGCTGACACAGGTTTATGAACTTCTTATAACACAGTGATATATTTTTAGTATTAATTTTATAAATATCTTGAGTAATTACCGTTGTATACGTTACTTAGTGTTTCCTGCGTTATTTCCGAGTATCAGTATGGTATTTATTGACTATACGTGTATTACATCTGTCACAGAATATAGTAAATCGATAAGACTGCTACTTAAATGATTTAAAGTTCTTCATTATGGTCTCTTACACTATTTTTCAGGTCCATGTTATGTATGTTACCTTCAAAATAGCATTAAACATTTAAGTTAATGTCTCTAAAAAGCCCTGTTTATAATTATTTGCATGCTTGAACAGGTTTATGTACTTCTTTTAGCAAGGTTTACCTATTTTAAGTATTCATTTAATAAATGCCTTGAGCTTTAACTGTTATGTGTGTTACCAAATGATACATAAGTTATTTTGAGTATCTGTATAGAAGTTGTTGACTATACGTGTATAAAGTCTGTCAGAGAATTTAGAAAATTTATAAGACTGAAATAAATTGAAGTTCCTTATTAATTTATGGTGACTTAAACTAATAATATAATGTGATCTATCAACCTTCGCTGTTTGCTCACACAAACAGTATAGATACTATGCATTCAAATCGGATGTTTTAAAAGACAGTCACTGTGAAACAACTCAGTTCTGGGCAAGGTATATGGATATTATTCAGATGTGTTGACACTGATTAGGGCTACAAGGAAAACCAACTTTGAACTGCATGTCATCTCTATCTGTATGCCTTGTTCCCAATGTTCCTTGCAAACGATCACAACAACTACGCACAATATGTACCTGTGTAACTGATTACACTCATAAATTTGATACAAATCGCAGATACAAAGAACTTCTCGAACAAAATGGGTTTAGTGTGTCACTACCATTGGTTCTTTGCTTGAAGAATGCTTTTGACACAACTATCAGGCAAACAATAAAGAGGTATTATACGCTTCAGCAACTAGAACTACGCTTCGTATTACAGACGGAATGGTGTATTACTCATCACATCAGAGCTCAATATATTGAATCAACTCTTCAATGCACTGAAATGAAATATTCAATCTGCTCAGATGCAAAGTAGAACGAGTAATAGAGGCAGTTTCAGGCTTCACCAATCCTTTTAGTTCTAGTTTTGAAGACAATGAACTGTACTTTTTGTCTTTCGGTGTGCCCGCTAAGCGTGGCATAGCTAAGGATCTTATAGAGGCTGATGACATTGGCAATAAGGCTGTTGCAGACTTCACTGACTCAATTTTAGTTAAAAAAATCTGTCTTTCACATCCCCCATAAAATGCTGCAAGCTAATAAAGTTTTGATGCTTGCAAGGTCAAGCAAGAAGAAATTGCCCAATTTACAAAATGTAAACAGCCAGATGAGAGCTTAAAGGAGCGTCTTTGGTAAGCATGACCTACTTTCTATTGGACATAATGTTGACCTTGAGTTGACACTGCCGTTCCTTCTGGGACCTGTACCATGATCACTGTCAACTCCTGATAGAATTTCCACCAAAACTGACAAGTCCAAACTTCAGCATGGCTTGCAATCACACATTGAACCAACATTAGATTGGCCATGTAGTGCTGCACATAATGATGTAAATGCCATAACTACAGAGCATAATAGCTTTCCTGTCACCTTCATGGATCTGATGGCACCAGTATTCAACAAGGCACTAAAGGCAGGGCATTTTGGTTTTGTCACTGATACATATATACAATGTAAAAGCAGCAGTCTATAAAGTCTTACAAACATTCTCGCAGAAGATAACCTGGGTGTTTTCTTCAACAATGGTGTATGTAACAAAAGGTGCACTTTCTGAATGTCAACAGCATTGGCCAGAATATGGGGGAAGAGATCTACAGTAATACACTGTTTAACAGATAGTGACACAACCAATGTGCCGATGTGTTAGTACCATGGAAAGGTTATTCCTATCAAACTGATAGAGAACCTCTCCCCCACAAGTTCATCAACAATCTAAGAAGGGTAGGAAAACAAATAAAGAATTGCTCTAGGCACTTATCAGTGATATGAAGCCCTAACATGTGCTATTTATGTAATTGTGAATAAGCTGAAGTACGAAATGTATCTGAAAGAAGTACCAAAGCCATACTCATATGCTGACTATTTCAAATGGCATGAACATGAACTTACCTCCACCCTGCTTTTCTGTCCTTAAGATGTACATACAAAGATTGAACTATCAAGTCTTTCCCATGAAAACAAGTGAGGCTTTCCAGATATAGACAAAATGTGTGGAAAATAAATGGGAAGGAAATCGAGTACCTCTGGATGAAAGAAATCCGTTTATACCCTAACAAAAGAGCCACAGATATATATTTCACATTCTGTGTGATATGGGATTACCGTGTTAAAAACTTAACAACTCAAGCCTTATAAAAGATAGAAACATAATATTTGCAGTTTCCAAAAGGTACATAAACATTCTTTAATACAAAATGAGTTAGTAAGCACATTCACATTAAAAAAAAATTATCAAACTATATTAGTTTCAGAAATCATTAATATAGGAATAATGAAAAAAGTAACATACATAACACTTTGGGTGCATATTTGTTTTCAAAGGTCCATATCTGTGATGCAAAAATAGCTTACTTGGATGATATAGCCAATTTGGAAATCTTACCTTATGGTTTGCACTTTTCAGAAGTCATGTCATTTACTAAAATTATCAAAGATGTTGTTTGGTAATATATATAATTGGCTGTTGGTACAGGGTAATGGTGCCATTACCAGAGTGCTAGCATATTGCAAAATCCTTGCAAGATAAATCTGATAGCGGAGTAATAAGTTGTATAGGAAAATCCTTTAAAGCCCTTGGATAATATATGAAGATTTGCTCTAGAACTTCTACCTGATGGGGTTTCTTTGATCTTTTAAGTTGTTACTCGCACATTGCGCTGAAGGTTACAAACTTTCCATGAGTATTTTGTTAACTATATTTGATTACTCTCTATTTAAGAAAAGAGGGTTTATGTAGTTTATGTTTTGAGTTACTTCCTCAGCAAATGAGCCAGAGTAAAAAGAAGTACATGGACCTGTGCCAGCAAGCAAATAAGTACAAGCAGGTCGTGTTGGAGACCGTATTTTATTTTGAATGTCTAATGGTATTCAGAGAGTAACGTATGTAACCTGGGCTGTAAAATAGTGTAAGACACCATAATAAGGAACTTTAATTCATTTGAATAGCAGCCTTATAGATTTACTATATTCACTGAAGGATGTAATACATGTATAGTCAATAACAGCCATACTGATACTTGGAAATAACATATGAAACACTAAGTAACATATACAACGGCAAAAACTCAAGACATTTATAAAATAAATGCTAAAATTATGTAACTGTGCTATAAGAAGTTCTTAAACCCATGCCAGACTTCAAAGAAAGTGTGAATATGTCATGTTGGAGACATTATCAGGAAAATTTAATGTTATTTTGCGGGTAACGTATGTAACATGATGTTCCCCGCTAACGCTGCCACTCTCAGAGGGCTAACATATTTCATTTTGTGGCTTATATAATGTAGTATCTGGAAATCATAGTGAACGAAATTCCCCCTGGGGGGAAGTGGGGTCTGTAGCCAGCGCGAGGCCAGGAGAATTACATTTTACATTTTTCTGTGATATGGGGGTACCATGTTTATCATCTAATAACTCAAAAAGTATATAAGATAGAAACGTAATGTTTGCAGTTTTGAAAAGGTAAATAAAACATCTTTAATGTGATACCAAATTAATGAACATAAACTGGTTTCAATAAATTTTAAGACAAACTATATTAGATGCATTTATCATTTAAAAGGGGGTTCAATGAAAAAATGTAACATACACTACATTGGGGGTGACTATATTTGTTTTCAAATGTCATAATCTGTGGCCCAGTAATAGCTTATTTAGAAAATATAACCAATTTGGAAATCTGACCTTATCTTTTGCACTTTTCTGAAGTCTTAAAAAGAATTTTAATTATCAAATATTTTGTAGGGTAACGTATGTAACAGGCTGTTACAGCTTAACGCTGCCATTGTCAGAGGGCTAACATGTTGCAAAATCCTTGCAAGACATTGGGCTTTAAGAAAAATATGGTCTACAAAATTCCCCCTGGGGGGGGAGGTAAACCATATCCAGCCAGTGGCCTACTGCATTTTATTTTGTATGATTAGTTAAAATTATATGCTCATTTGAGAATATACACGCTGATCTGAGTGTCTCCACTGTTTGAGAATCAGGGTAGAACGCACAAACAGTGGGGACTGATCAGCCAGTAACGTGTGATCAATGAAATGCTTCCCAGATAATTTTGAAAAAAAAAACTAACAAAAAAGCTGCTAGTTAAATCCATTTGTCCCATCTGAACGCGTCCATGGCTAAAAAAGAAATGAGAGACTCCTAAAAGTAGTGCAGCAAAATGCTACATAATGTGTACATTTCAGGATGTGAAATCAACACAGGAAACAGCTGGGTCAGGGCTAAATAGGTTATACAATGTTTTGTGTTTTTTATCAAATATACACTTGGGAGCTCCGCTCCCTCGTATATATTCCATAACCAACACAAAACATTGAATAACCTATACTTCACAACTCAAAAGTGTATGCTAAAGAGTTATGTCTGTTACGTTTTGAAAGTTTTAATATTTGCATGAAATTTCTTGTATATACCTTGAGCTTTTGCCGGCTGCATGCCATCTCAAATAAGTTGCTTTTTGCACAGAGGCTTCAAGTAATGAATCTGAGTGATTTCATAAACAGTAAAGCGAAATATTTGCGTCGAAGCCACACAATCTGATGATTTAAGGATTTCGGAAAAATTGTTCTAAATAAGCATTAGAAATAAAAGTTTTAGAACTTTTTTCAAAACAATATTAATATGTTGTTGTTGTTTTAAAGAATAACTGGATGCCGAAATTCAATAGGTCCCTAAGCACCACAAAACTAGTTCGTGAAATATTCTACACACTTTTGAGTGTTTCCCTTCATGATTTTGAAGGACAGAGCGGACATTAATTTGTTACAGGTGCCACTGGGCAAATCAATATGTCTTTCAGGAACACGATTCATTATATGGAAACAAGAGGGTCTTCGAGCCAGGGGTAGCTCATTGAGAATGTCTTTATATAAGGGTATAGCAAAGCATAGCTCAGCTATGATGTTTTATTAATCAGCAGTTTCATTATAAAGCTTCACATGGAAAAGTGTCCATTTATTATGTTGACAAAGGGTACAGAATGTTGACACTCTGGGCGGGGCCATTTTTTGGGCATGGTCATATTGTGAACAAAGGTGGTAGAGGTCTACTAGCTGATGCTACATACTTAATATCAAGGCTCTAGAGCAAGTGATTTCAGACAAGAAGTGTTATTTTTCTTACTAGGCTTTGCTTTTTTCAGATAACAAAAATAAAGTTTCACCAATATTGACATAGAAAAACTGGTTACGCCACAGCCATTTGTGCTTAATTCTTTTGAAATCTGACCAGAAGTTTTTGATAAGATTTTAGAGTGTTTCCTTTTGGTTGACAAGGCAACCAGATTTCTACATAAAGTTGAAATCTTTGAACACGTTTGACAGGGGATCAATCGACCCAGTGAAGATTGGTGGGATTCCACCCAGTGGTTTAGGAGGAAGCTATTATTGACGGACGACGGAAGGACGGATAGGTAGCTGGCAGGACGGACATCCTATGACCACGGCGTGAGTTTAAAAAAAGGGATCCACCATTCATCGATATATAAAATTGTAGAGAAGCTGAATCTAGCTCCTTTAGCTATATACAAGACTCACCCTATGAAAATATTATTTTGCATATGCCAAAAGGCGCAGATAAGCTCTGTAAATACATAGCTGAATCAGGGTTTACATTTCTTTGCTACACCGATTGAAAATTTTCTTGCACTGATTGAATAATCTCCAAAGATTCTCAATCTAAAATTAAAAGACTAGTGTTTGTTTCTGTATCTACATGGACACTAGCTGGCGAATCTGGAGCATGGACTCCAAATAAACATTTTCTCGCATCGGCTCATATAATTGATTTGCAGTCCTACTCCTGTCCCGGATTTTTCAACTGTAAAACATATGAGATTTATCTGTAACATGTTTGAACCACGTTATAAAATCCTGACATATATTTGAAGAATTGGAATCGAGTGCAAAATGCAGCAGATATTGGGGATATTTTACCGATGTGAAGATAGCGCATGCATGCTACATATAATTTCACTACGTGCGCAAATTTCACAAAATGTGAAATATTGGTATGAAATATGTGACGTATTGTCTTGCCGATGTATTGTTACTATAAATGTTATGTGACTCTTCCTCACGGTGCCGCGGATTGGTCTGCAGTATGTGATTGTGGTTTTTCCTTATCATACTCACGTACTTTTTATTAAAAATGAGTAAAGCCGGACATCAGTACAACGAGCGCTTGAATGCGCTCACATATGGTAAATACATTGTCATCACGGTAGAATAGACTACAGTTGCACTTCAAAATATTTTTATAAATCAGATAAAATAAACAACAGCAGCAAAAACCATTGAAATGCTCATGATTTTGGACTTTAAAACACTTTCAATGTAATTTGTGATGAGTATTGATGTTAAAGTACCTTTACACGTGAAAAAAAAGATTACTAAATGTTTTGGTGATGTCTAATTTTGCATTTCTACCCCCTTTGTTAGTGTCTCCTGTTTTTCCATATAGGGGTTGGCCTGTCTAATTATACTTTTAATACGTTCCGAATACATCAAAAGGTACAAGTGAAATTATGCGTAGGGAAGTTTTGAGAAGCATCTGAACAAGAAAAGATATGGCATTAAGTGCCATATCAATGAACTCGGCTTTAGCAGATAAAGAGTTCGTTCTTTCATTACATCACAAGCTACATGTGAGTACATGTATCAACAAACCGAATGGTGTACGCAAACACAATCAATCTATTTTTCACTCAATCAATCAATCATTTTTACATAAACAACAATGAAACCTCCCTCCGTGATGAAACTATCTCCAGGTATTTATTCAAAGAAGGAGTCTTATAAGACAGAATCGCATAAGGCAAATCTTACCGTTTAAGTTGAGGCCTTTAACTGCTCATATACGCATGTAAGGAACTTATAGAGCATGGTTTTTGGCTCTGTATTTGAAAACAGAATAGACCTTGAGATTATCGAAATTTGCTTTATTTACCAGACGCCTATATAATGTTTAAAGCCGCGAGAACCCCGACTTTGTTAAAAGCAGGGACCACCCTGAGCGCCCGCGCAGTCCCATCGGCGCCTTTGTTTTTACATGTATATTCACATGTATGATAAAAGTCAGGACAACCGTCAGGTTTGATCAATTTTAAACTCTTTGTCGGACCAGATCTGGAACCAAACTTTCTGCTTATGTTATCAGCAGAGAATCGCTGATAGCAATGTTTAAGATCAAAGAAGCCGCTATGGGTTCTGTTACACGACGTGGTAGCAAAAACCAGTGAACTATATATCGGTCACTGCTTTGACGCTGGAAAGCGGATGTAGCACATTCATTAAACATAGGTTTCCGGCCGTGGGTAGTTTCGGCTGGGTCGTTTTCGGTCTGGTTTTAGGGTGGGTCGTTTCGGCAAATTCTGATCCGATCTGATTGTTTTATAAACTTGCCAAAGTTCCGACTGCATTGATTTTTCCACGAAATCGTACATGCGCGCATTCTCGCTAGAGTGTTCACTAGTACAAAATAACCAAACAAAACTGGGCTCTTTTCTGAAATAATTATTGTGTTCACAAATAGGTGCTGACTTTCTTTTATTTATTTATTTTTTTATATAAATTTCCAAAGATCCGTCTGCATTAAACACTACCCAGGCCGAGTACCGAAAACTCAAGAACAGACTGCACATGCGTGCATACTAGCAAGAACACTTACAGGGAAATAACTAACAACAATCGGGCAGCAAATAATGTTTGTTGACAAAAATATGTACTGAAAAGAGAGCATTCCAGATCCGACTCTATCAAACACTTGAACACTTGGAGTTTGCCTCTGTACTAACATAAGCAAATAAAGTTATCAACTATGTGCAGCAGACGACTTAAGCAGGCACCATTTGGACGAATATATGGGCCGAAAATTAGGTGCATAGACCCACTTGATGGCTGTGCATGCATGATTACTTCACGCATGCTAAATGCATTACGGTATCTGCCGCATTTATGTTTATATGAACAGCGTACACGCAGGAAGAATACAGAGACCGAAATATAGTGGATGGCTGCGCTTTCATGTTTAAAGGGTGTGATAAATTAAATGAGCTGGCCCAAATACTATAACATTTACAACAAATCTAATCAAGGAACGATATGAAAGCGCCAGGTCATTCAGTTTATGACATGTATGCGTGACTGAGATAAATCCTTATGCAATGACCAGCACGTGCACACTGCTGTTGGTTATACATGTAAGGTATGATAGCTCAACTTGCGACATCAACTAACTATAGCCCCTGTATTAAACAGAGTAGTCTTTTAAAATTCTGAAAGGCAGGTTTTATCATGCAACGGCTTATTTCCATTCATTGGAATACACTACGAGGAGTGGTTGACCTGACTAACAGCGATATTCATACGCGCATCACGCTAGTATGCAGTGTCCATTCATAGAAAACAATTAAATAAGAGTTACTGTTCCTGAAATGACCAATAACCGTTAAAAAGTGACACGTGAGCTTCCCAGTTCGCAAAAACACCATTACCTCAGTAAAAGTTCAACTTTTGAATGAAAATCGGCAACAAAAGACATATATTTGAATAACTGCACTGTGGTTTATGTTTCACTCACTATCATTTCAAAGCAAATAGCCATTTTAACACGAACTATTTCTTCAAAGTGTAGAAATTTCGAAAACAGATATAACTCTCTAGAATAGCTGATGTTGAACAGATCCCGATTTCAAAAATAGGCAGATGGCCTATCAAAGTGCCATAGGCCCTTCATAACAAAGTGATAGAAACATTAGCTTCTACTATAAGCCAAGTGCTATTAGGTTCCGACCAAGAGTTTAGTCAACTCTTTCGGCGGAGGAGCCTTCTTTCAGGACCATATCGCGCAGATTTGACAAACGATGGATCACTTGTTAAATACAGTGACTCTAGCTGGTCTACGATATCAAAATCTGTACCACATCTCGTGTCGTGTCAACCTGTTCAGCCTCCAATAAGAAATAAAATGTTACAATGGTCAATGAATGTTTACAAAATTTGAGACGAAAAAGTCCGGTGCGACGCCTAAATGTTCATCTTAACCGTATGTAAAATTGTAAATACCCATCCTCGTTTACCCAGGTGTTAAGCATTCCGTTTCACTCCTTTCTTTTTTTACCCAGGGGTAAAGCATTCCGTTTCAATCCTTTCTCTTTTTACCCAGGGGTAAAGCATTCTGATTCAGTCCTTTCTATTTTTACCCAGGGGGTAAAGCATTCCGTTTCAATCCTTTCTGTTTTTACCCAGGGTTAAAGCATTCTGTTTAATTCCTTTCGATTTTTTACCCAGGGTTTAACTCCTTTCATTAACGGATACATACAGGTTATCTACAGGATGCCTGGCTCATTAGAACCGGACAAACCGCATACTAACGCAATAGAAACGTTCACCCACTGAACATCTTTATCCTGTTGCGTCCGCTCGAAGCTTTGAACATGTCCAAAACTTGCCAACGGATAAGACCAGATAAAACGGATATTACATGACTTGGAATGCATTCACCGCATGAGGGACTGACAAGAAACGCATGTGAACGGACACGAACGGACAGAGAATTTTACTGTTTGTTACGCGCCCGTTAGCGCTATCCGGTAACGTGCACGACAGTCTATTAAGATTCAAAGAAATAAGAGATTTAGTCCTTTTTGTTCAGGGTCTGTAAAATCTAAATTACACTTTTTTGCAAGACTGTCATAAGAATGCAAATTTTAGAGTTAGAGAGTCGTATATATTAGTAAACATGTAAATTCAATTAATAACAAGCACCCAAACCAGAATGATCCTTCTACCATTATAATTATCATTTTACTTAACCCAGACAATATCTCTTTAGCAAGAGACATGTCCAATTATACTATGCACAATAAGTTTAGCAAATTTCTTATGTTTTGCATCCCGTTGTGCTCATCTTCGTGCAATATCGAACATTTTCAATTGCAATGATGAGAACAGGATCTGAGGCAAATGAAACCACGAATATACAGACGCCATCATTGAAAGGCATTTGGGGAGAGCAAGAATTGCGCGAGGGGTCAGTAAGCAAAATTCACATTCGTTGTAAGTAATGCTAAAATGATAAGGAGGCGATTTTTCGTTTGGTGGTTTTACATCTTCCTCATGCATCATACGCATATAAAAACTATTGATTATGTGACAGGTGTGATATAGATTTCATGCTGAAAAATCAGCTACCATCAATGACGTCAAAACGCAGTCATCATTTGATTAAACTTCTAATGTTAATTGGTGTTTCAATTCAACAGAGACTCAGTTTACAAAGATGTCATAGGCTTACAATGTAACTCATCTTATGGTTGATTAAAATCTTAAGTTACTGCAAAATGGTGCCACTCATTTGCGCGATAACGTTGACGTTAGATTGTACCTTTCGGCTCGTGCTCTGTAGCCGTGGAAGATGTTTCATCAACATTATTTGTCTGAATGTGTTGGAAGGCATCAAACAGTTTTACCTTGTCAATGTGGTTTAAGAAAAACCGATTAGAAACACAATTTAAAGGCGATAACGTAAACGCATTAAAAATGTCAAATTGTGAAAACTTGGTCCTTTATTTCTCTGAGAAAGTTCAGAAAATTGCAGCATTTGCTATGCTTTCTTTTGATTTTCAGTGACCAAACAATCGCTTGAAAATTGTTTGGCTTCCCTCAATGATCAGAAATACCCACGTTACCCTCTAGTCTTAAAATTTAACGTCACTTTAGCACGGCCGCTGCGTTTAATAATTCTGTATTTTTTAATTGAAATTCTTGTCAGATGATCGACTCTTGTACATTTGTATCTTCATGACAACAAATGAAACTGGAGATCTGATGTGGATAGGCTCAACCATACAAAACAATTACTAAACTTATTGTGCATGATAATATATTGAGACATCTCTTGATATTAGAAAGAATAATATTTAATTGCCAGCGCTCTAAGATCAGTTTTACTGAAATTAGTCATGTTTTGCTTAATTATTATTCTGTTTGGAATATTTTAAATGGTTGAATATTGTTATATTGGAATACGCTATATTGTTATAGTATGGCTTTCTGAATAAAGTAAACTCTGAATCTGAATCTGACACAGTGAGGCCAAATTCTGGTCTGAGTCTTAATCTATGTATATTCTTTGAATATGGAAGCAGCGTTGACTCTTTTCAAATCTACACATTTGAACATTGTTGACTGAGCATTTCGTCACACTGCAATTAGCACCGAAATCAACTATAATGCGATAATTTGAACAAACTTGGTAGAGGTCCACTAAGTGATGCTACATACCAAATATCAAGGCTTTACGCCTTATGGTTCAGACAAAAAGATTTTTTCACGTTTTCCCTATAAAAGCCTTTAGTAAATATGTGGCACTGGGGCGTGGCCATTTTTGGCCCAAGGGGGATAATTTGAATACACTTGGTATAGGTCTACTTGGTAATGCTACATACCAAATACCTAAGCTCTAGGCCTTGTGGTTTCAGAGTAGAAGATCTTAAAAGTTTTCATCTTATAAATCTATTTTTAGCCTGTATGAACTAGATATAATATATAATATGCATCGGACCTGAACCATTTGAACAATTTTAGTGAGGGCCATATAAGGATAATTCCTACCAAGTTTGGTCAAAATCCAGGAGTAGTTTAGGAGGTGAAGTCCTTTGAAGCAATTGTTGACGACACACGACGGACATCCAACGATCACAATAGCTCACCATGAGCCAATAGCTCAAGACTGTGAGCTAAAAAGGGCTGTAGAAAGTATCATCTGGTGTCAGTGTCAATGGATAGCTGAAAACAATGGCTTAGCGAGGACACTAAAAAAGATATGCTCTTCAAAGGGGGACTACTGTATCGAGCAATGATTCTCTAAAATTACGTCCCGTTTCAAACCGCGAGCTTACATGTATATGAGCCGCGACACGTGATTTCCAACAATGTGGCATTTTAACAAGTGTAGACTTAGACGAGCTTGTACAGCCTCCTATTAAGCTTAGAAACTCCAATTGATGATCAGTCAGAAGCTTAACACTCATAGAATATTCAAGCGACTAGTAAAGACTCTGATCAGACTGCGTAGGCTGGTCTGAGCCTTTGGTGGTCGCAGGAAATCTCATGTTGCGGCTGAATCACGAATATGATGATGGAAGCTACATTTTCTATCAATATATATAGTAATAGGCAGCGATGCACTGTGATTCCCATTACCACTGTCAGAGGTCATTCGCGGAATTGGTCATATGGGGACTGAGTTAAATACCAACTTTGACCTTTTAACTGGGAAATATCTAATTTGCATGCTTTTTGTCGTCTGCTGATTTTTTTTTCAAAATAAAGATTTTCGAAATATTCTTTCGGGAATTGTTTTGATTCATTACGTCCCATCAACAATCTTTCAGTTATATAGGGACGGGTCTTCCTGGGTTGAACCAGTACTAAGCTAGGATAAATGTGTCTTGCTCAAGGACCACAATGCAGTGACGCCGGTGAGGCTCGAACCCGCGGCCCTTCGGTCTCGAGTCAATCACTCTAGCACTGAGCCACTGCGCTCCCTATTTTGCAGGAATATCATCAAAGTGTAAAATAGTTAGGATCTAGGTCAGACCCGACCTGTTACTCCGTTTTCAAGGGTTATCAGCAGACGGCACTAATAGGCAGAGTGCAACAACGCTTATAAAGCTTAACGATACTCAAATCTAGGGCGCGGATATCAACTCCGGGTCCAGGCGAGACGCCCGTGATGTTGTGTCACTTTCGGTTCGTTCTCAGCGACCGCCTGCAAATGTATCATCAGGACAAAAGCACAATGAATTGTATTTTACCGGTCATCTCGTTTTTTATTTTGATTTTTCACATACAATTTGTTTGAAAGAGTGTAGCAATATTTGACCAGTGCACAATGTGAACAATGGACTGTGTATGACCTTTTACACAGCAATCTGCATGTAGATATCAGTGATGCCCGGAAAACTGCATCTTGCAGTTTTCCGGACATCACATATTTCAAGATGGTGTAAGATTGCAAAATACAGTCTCCCATTCTCGCGAGACCTGACGATACCTCATCTAAATCTCTCGCATTTCGCGCTTTGAATTATGGGTAGCTACATGTAGCGATATCACGCTAGTCCCGTTCAATTCTCGCGCTCCTGTAATGACAGAATATTTGCTGTTAAAATCGCAAAAAGTCCAATTTTTGAAAGTTTACCGTTTCTCTATTAGTCAATATTTTCTGGATGTAAAGCAAGCCGTGATCGCATTAAATATTTTAATAAAATGGCGGGTGAATGGCGCTTCAATCCAAGTGTGCACCGAGCGAAAGGCGGCAGATTAGTACTGTGCGTTCTAGAGTGCTTCCTGTCTGCGACAATGACAGTCTTCACTTCGTACATTACGTCATAATCAGGGCTCGACGCGAGAAAATCTGTCTTCGGGGTTTGAGAACAACAAAGGGGCAGACCAGCCTGCGCATCCGCGCAGTCTGATCAGCGCCTTTGTTGTTCGCTTACTGGAAAGTATCATATTTAAACATATTTCAATATGCTAGCTAGTCTCTGTAGCTGGACAGGTTGATTTGAGACTCGCCTTGTCGGAAACCGCACAGACAAGTCCATATCTAATAACACCCACCCTACATGTAACTAATTTTATATTAAAAACCCGAAAAACGTTGACCAATAAAACAAAATGCGTTGCACCCCGTTTATCTGTACAAGCCACTTTCCTACCCGCGTGGATGGGAGCCTTAGCAGACAGCGTCTCGATTTCTGATTTGATATCGCAGCATACTTTAACAAACTTCAAAACAACTGGCCTGACTGTATTCTCAAAATGGAACCTTGTTTATAGCAAATACAAGCAAATGTCTGGCCAGATGTATGCCCCTCCCAGCCCCACTCACCTACTTACAGGCGCGCAAGATGCATTGAAAAAATTTTATAGATGCAATTGTTGAGACCACGTGCGCATGCGCAGTGTCCTTCTGGTCGGCGCCAAAAGCGGCGTATGCGATAACCAATTTTCCTACTCTCGTGAACTTCTGAAAGACTTCCTTAATTTGACACGAATTCCATGACTTACTTTCGTGTTTTATCTCTGTTTTGGTTTGTTCAACATCACTGTGTCGCCGCCAGACTAACCAATCACGTCCATGTTAAATCCAAGGGCGGATCCAGAAAATTTCGCCAGGGCGTGTGTGTGTGTGTGTGTGTGTGTGTGTGCGTGCGTGTGTGTGTTTAGGGAAGGCGAGTCAAATTCCACAATCTAGAGGACCTGACGGTCCTGAAGCGCTCACCTGATCTCCTTAATAATGTTAAAATAGGTCACGATTAACTACGGCTTATAATGAAACATATTTTGTTTTATGGGGGTTGCTGCCATTTTAGTCAAGTGACCTAAACAATCTAATGAATATTCCATGAAACAGCCCAGTGATTTCTGAGGAAAAGATGTTTAGATAGGTATGTAGCAGTCCAAATGAGTGGCCTTGGATAAAAAGGTCACAGGTCAGCTTAACATTTGGTACTTAAATAAAACCCTTGTCTCATTAGATTAAACATTTCTTACAAGTATTATGATTTCGGCCTAAGCAGTTAAAGAAAAATGAACATTTCAAGATTTTTCCCTTATAGATGCATTGGGAATCAAATTTGACCTTGCCATAAAGTAGGTCAATGTCAACCTAGATTCATCATTTGTGCAAATCTGGTAGGGCCCACATCCCCAATGCTACATACCAAGTCCTAAGGCCATTGGCCCTTTGGTTCCAGAAAGATTTTTAAAGGGTTTTTACTATATATGGGCATAGTGGCCATCTTGGTCATGTGACCAGTACAATTGGTATAAATTTTGGCTAACCTATCATAAGGAGTCCTCATATGAAATTTGAGTTCAAGTGGCCTAGTGGTTTCTGAGGAAACTATGTTTTAATGTGTTGATGGGACTCCAATATGAGCGACCTTGGCTGAAAAGTTAAAGGTCAACCTTGACCTTTGAAACTTACTTATAGCCATTGTCTCATTAGATTAAACATATCAAATGAGAATGATGACTAAGCTTCTACAGTTTAAAAAAATCAACTTTTAAAAAAATCCCATTTAAATGCATTAGGAAGCAAATTTGACCTTGACGTTAAGTAGGTCAAGGTCAACTGAGGATCATCATTTGATCAAACTTGGTAGGCCCCACATCCTCAATGCTACACACCAAGTCCCAAGGTCACCGGCCTTCTCGTTCTTGAGAAGAAGATTTATAAAGGATTTTACCATATATGGGCATGGTGGCCATCTTATTCATGTGACCAATTTTTTTTTATAAATTTGGGCTAACTTAGCATAAGGAGTCTTCACATAAAATTTGAGTTCAATTGGCCCAATGGTTTGTGAGAAAACTATGTTTAAATATATTGATGGGACTCCAATATGAGCGACTTAGCTGAAAGGTCAAAGGTCAACCTTGACCTTTGGAACTTATTTATAGCCATTGTCTTATTAGGTTAAACATACCAAGTGAGAATAATGACTGAGGCTTCTACCTTTTCAAAAATCAACTTTTCAAAAAAAATTTCATTAAAATGCACTAGGAAGCAAATTTGACCTTGACTTTAAGTAGGTCAAGGTCAACCTAGGATCATCATTTGTTCAAAGTTTGGTAGGCCCCATATCCACAATGCTACATACCAAGTCCCGAGGTCATCGGCCATCTGGTTCTGGAGAAGAAGATTGTTAAAGGGTTTTTACCATATATAGGCATGGCGGCCATCTTGGTCATGTGATCAGGGCCATTTGAAAAAAACTTTGGTTCCCCCATCCCAAGGAGTCTCCATATGAAATTTGAGTTCAATTTGCCCAGTGGTTTTAGAGGAGAAGTTGCTTGAAAATGTTGACGGACGGACGGACGGACGCCGGAGTGACTGGTATACTATTAGCTCACCCATGAGCCTTCGGCTCAGGTGAGCTAAAATCTGATTTTTTTTTTCTGTTTTGGTTGAGGGTGTCCCTTTACAGATTTTCCCTGTTTCCATAAAATAAACAATTGGACCCCCTAGTTTTCCATGGAATAAACAATTGGATCCCATAAGGGGTCAATTATTTATTCCATGGAAAACTGGGAAACTAAAATTTTGCAGGTGGTCCTAGCTTTTCCAAGCGGAAGGGGGTGGGTAGGGAGAAGGCTTATTCCTATGGAAACCTAAAGCACTTGTGATTTTCCAAGGGGATTCAGACCCCATGTGCCCTCTCTTCATCCGCCCACAAAAGCATAGGTATATATTCTCATTACACAGAAAGGCTATAATTATTAGATACATATTAACAATTATTGCAAATTTAATAAAAAATATATTATATTGCAATATGTTAGTCAAAGTAAATTACTCTTCCATTGAGATTTTTTTTATTTATAGCTGATGCACTAATATAGATTTTCAAATAAGATTTTCTGGTATATTTTCAGTTTATTTTTTGAAACTTCAATTTTCTCAATGCTATTACTATTATTATACTTTGCCATTGCTTTAAAATTGAGAAATGTACAGGGAGACAGTTAATTTTTATCATATATTTAAAATATAGTAACACTAAATGACTAAAAATCCATTTCTTGCAGACATGTCCGGTTATAATCATCATATTTGAGCTTTTAAATTTGCACACTTTTCGTTGCGGACACTACAATACAGTTAAATTTATTATATTCATTTATTAAATTAATTTTTGGCCATGAATTGTGTTTTTGTTTGTGTACATATCTTCCTTGATACTGAAGATTTATATGGAAACGTGATTTAAAGTACTCATATAATAGATATATTCAGCATTTTGTCAAAAAGCAAACAATAACATAAACAGCTGGAAATAAAATGAGGTTTGACAAATGAACAATGCAACATTGAGTTAGATGACAAAATCTAGTTTATAACTGATATCTGATAAAAGGATGTGCATTGAAGAAAACTTTTATTGGTTGGATCTGAAAAGCGATATTCTGTTTTTTGCTTGAGGTCATTTGTCAGCTCCGTTGCGGACACTACAGTAAGATTCATATGTTAGATTTTTTTTGTTGGTTTATAAAGACTAAGAGCATCAGTAATGCTTTAATAATATGTATTTCAAAAGTTTAGAACAATGAGGACATTGTCATAAAACATGGTAAAGAGATGTTATAACTGATAAATGTATTGTTTGACGCTATAACAGAGACCAAACTGAGGACCTTTAGTTTCAGTTTTATTTTCCATAATTTTTTCCTAAAGCCTCGCTTTAAAGTAAAGTAAAGTGATAATACTTTCCTTCTCCTTTCATGTTTATCATAAAGATAAAGATAAAGAAGCTTTATTTAAAGACATATGCAGCTATTTCCCATGCGCACCTTTTTCCGCGTATGGAAACAGGTAAAGTTGTCTGGGTCCTGTCTTTCGACCTTTCACGGATTCGGATCAACATAGCTTTCAGATATTCTTATGTCATATCCGTGTTCCGACATTTTATTGACAAAATAAAGTAATTAAAGTGTGTCTGAAATATCTATTGACCTTTTATCAGAACCTATATTCTCAGTACCAAAGACAGATAATGTAACTCAGACGAAATCAAACGACGTACACAATAATCCTGGTTACAAATACGAATGTGGCCGAGTCTCTATTATTTGGGCGGTTATTTAAAGGCGCGCACGACCTGACCTCGTGGCCTAGCAGTTAGCTACAAAGCCAGAGGACCTGGATCGATTCCCGGGTGCACACCTACTTTCAGTGTGTTTTTTCTTTCTTTTTTAACATTTTAATGCTTAATTGCTTCATATACTGGTAAAATGGCATCATCAAAACGACCGAAATGGGCATTCCTGAACTTTTTATATTGAATTACGCCTGAAACCTATGGGGGTGGGGCTAATTTTGGCCCTCCTGAAAGGGAATTATTTCGGTGACCCCAGATTTTTAATCTTTTTTTTCTGAAAGGTAGTATAATAGTCCATGAAATAAAACTAAATTGTTAAGATTTTCAACATCAGATTTTTTTAATATTATGATTTATTCTTAAAACAAATTCCGAATTTCGACGAATAGTCAAAATATATCATGCAGTATCTTGTCAAAACATGAGATAAAAACTACACTTGCACATTTTCTAAAAGGTATGATGTCATGGTCAATAATTTAAGCTAAAAGAAAGAAGCTGGCTGAAGATTACAACAGATTTACATGTAGCTCGATATTTAGGACCAGTGTTATTCTTTCATATTTTTAGAAAATTGGTCAAATGCTGAAAACTTCCATATGAGATAGTGAAAAAATAAGCACGTTGACATGTCCTTTTAATTTCATAAATGGATAGCCCATGCATAAAACAGACTGTAAGCAAAGTATTGAAAATATTTCAACATGGGAAGTATTTAGTAGCATATGTACTTAACGTCGCTTATTTGAAACAAACAACATCAACTCTGTAGAGCTTTATTGCGACATAACAATATCGTTTAAACAGATACTTACATGCCTTACTCTATCTTCCTAGCAGAACCCCTTTCATGCGAGCGTCAGCAAGGGAGCTGCCAGTACCATTTTTACACCTTTGGTATGGTGCTGCCGGGATTCGAACCCACAACCTCCCGCTCCGAAAGCGGACGCTCTACCAACTGAGCTATAGCATAAAGTAGTGCCATTTCTATATAAATAAGCTATTGATAGTTTGCATTATATAAAGAGTGAAAGATTAAAAGTAATATGGAAACCGTTCAAACGTTTAAATACATAGGGCTGGATAGTAAAATAAAATTATATTATTATCAAAGAATTGCAATTTAAGTTGCTAGTTTATGGATGCTTATGATTAGTTGGCACAATAGCGACAGCACACTACTGTTGATGCAACCGTTTACTGAATCTATTTTGGACCAGATACCGGTTCAATGTTGCTCAATGGTTATCGGCTTCTTGACATTTATTTAGAACATAAAAGTGTTGTATCCACTTTTCAAAAAATTCAAAAAGATAACTTTTCACAATTGGCTTAATCTTGAAATGATATCAGTGGTGTATGTATGTGTAAGGAATTTAATTGTGCTTTCATTTGATAAATATTACTCTGCAGTCCATTGAATTTGATGTCCAACAGGACTGCTTAACTGATAAAGTTGCTTATGAGCCCTGTTACAAAACACAATGTGTGGTCTTGTGAATCAACTGAAGCACAGAAAACTCCACACAAGGTACATGATTTCCTACAATGAAGTCAGGATTAAAGTTCATCTTTTACTGTAAGAGGTCACAATGTTCAAATTAAAAGGATCGAAAAGCAGATTAACATGTAAGCAAATAGGAGGCACTTAAACTTATGGTAGACTGAGGTGTGTACAGGATAAAACATATTTTTCAGGTTCAAGGAAAGGAGTTTATGTCAATTTGCAAGCAATACTAAGCCCTTACACACCCTGACCCATTGAAACCTTGGTTTTACCATTGTTACTTCAGCTCTAAAACATGTGTGTCATATGGGAGAATGTTTTTCAAATATTGCAAAACGTGTAGTGTCCGCAACGCTTTTTGTACCAATGGATAACAAAGAACATAAAGACACATTTACATTTCTTTGTTTTGTTATGATAAGTTCAATACAAAACAAGGAAACTAACTACAGTTTTCATATAAAATCACCTCATCCCCAACCCATAGTCCATTGGTGCTATAAGTCATATCTTTATAAAAGGTATTTAAAGCTTCAAACTAAAATACTTGGATGAATAATCATCTTACAAGGAATCAGTTGTAATTAAGGAATGGGTACTTCATGCTTACGCCCAAAGTAACCAATATTAATAATAGACTTTCATTAAACTAAAATATGTATCATTGCGGACACTACAGAACGTTGTGGGCACTACATTGGACATTTTCTGCTCCGGTTTTCTAAGTCAAAGGCAGAAGTGTCCAATATTTCTGCCAGTTATAAAGGACACTACAAAATGCGTTGTGGACACTACGAAATTTTCGTAGAAATATTGACCTTCAAGAAACCATAGCATCTATAATACTTGTCTAAACTGTGGTTATTTTTTCTTCGATATCACCTTCAGCTTACCAGTGTAAATTAAGACATATTAAATGTTATTTTGTGCATCTAGAAGTCATTTGGACAAAACATACAGCCTATAACGAAGTATGGCATTCATTCTATTTGGCGTAAAATTCTAATTTTTTTTTACCAAACTGCACGGGGTAAAACGCATTTAAAAGATTTGGAAACATGCAAATGCTATGATATTTAAAATGTATAAAATGATGCTTATAAATATTTGCAATAACCTTGTGAAAATCGGCGTTCTTTCAATGTTACACATAACATGAAAAAATGGGTTGTTTTTTGCATCATTTTGGCTTCCTGTGACAACTGAACATACATACAGTCAGACTATAAGTTAAGCATCACCGGAACATTATTTCAGGGACGTTTTTGTGTACAAATTTCTCCAGAAGAACAACTAATTTGTAATATTTTGTTATTCTAGTCTTTCCTTAGTCTGCCAAACATATCAGAATGAAATTTGGTCATTTTGCTTAGGTTCTACGGTGTCCTGTATACAGCAACCTCTATTTTAGGACATACCCTTAAAAAGTGTCAGTGCTTACTTTGAATTCAAATAAACGCAGAAATAAAACAGACCTATTTTTCAAACTAGTGCCAAACTGATTGTGTCGAACTCAAGGTTTCAGAGTTAATCGCGTGTTTATAAATTTTGCATTATCACTATATAACATGTCATTATTTACATATCCATAACTTTTATTATTTTAGAGATACGAAACTGAAAATTTACAGACAGAACTTGTATTTGCTATTTTAACAATATATCGCAAACACTTCACATGTCTAAGCGTTTTGAAAGCGTTTTGAAAATACCATAATGGAGTAGAGAATATGGACATTTTAGGGGTTAGTGCATTTACTATGCCATAATAGAATCAAAATTTGCTGTAAATTGCCACCTTTTTCTGTTTTCATAAATAAAACAAAAAAATATTCATGACTGGAAGGCTTCCTTCGTTTTCTAGAAAACTTTTGAGGCGATGCTTAACTTATGTCTGACTGTATATAAACATGTCATATACCATTTTGAAGGGTCAGGTAATGTCTTGTGGGTACAACTAAATCATTTTGTCTGTTAATTATGTACAGATAGCATAAAGCAAGAACTGTAACAACATACGCGGATCCAGAAATTTTTGTCAGAGGGAGTCCACCTTTGCGACGTTTTTTTTTGATGATGAGGGTGGGAGGCTCTAAATACCACTATAAGCAGGCCACCATCGGCCCGCCAGCGAAACGCCATTTAAATGGCGTTTCGCTGGTGTGCTGATGATGGCCCAAAATTGAATGCTGGCTCGCCGCCCTGTGATTTTTTCAGAGGATCTGGACCAGAATTGCTATGAAATCCTATATTTTGGTGATTCTTCAGGGGGAGGGGGGAGCCAGACCCCCAATCCCCCTCTGGATCCGCACGAACATGAACAAAGACAGCTTCCTTATGTGCACTTTATTGAGAAACAGCTGTTCACGGTAGATTACTAGTATGTAATACAATAATAGCCTCCAATAGATAGGAATGACTGCCTTCAAATAACAACTCCATCCATACCACTGGGTCAATTTTAATCACACTTCACAAGAATAAAACTTTGGTCTCCTCTACAATTTATATCTAATTTACACTTGCATGATTAAAGTTTTGGTACAGTAAACCCTGTTTAAAACGGCCACTCATAAATACACAAAACAAAGGTCTTAACGACAAATGGTAGCTTAGTGAAGGTCGAATGTATTGCAGAATGCTTTCTTGGAACATTATGCAATACGTTTGACCTGTATTAAGCGATAATCGGTATTTAACGTCAATTTGTGGTCTTTTTTGAGTGGCCACTTAAAACAGGTTTCTATGTATCTTCTTGCTTTACATGTAGAATGGAAAGCAATTTGGATCTACACTGTATAAAATGGGCCTCGATGCGAGAAAACCTGTCTTCGGGGGTTTGCGAACAACACAGACGCAGACCAGCCTGCGCATCCGTGCAGTCTGATCAGCGCCTTTGTTATTCGCTTTTTGGAAAGTTTTATATGTTGAAATGCTTCAAGTTAATTTCAATTTTCTAGCTGGTCTCTGTAGCTGAGGAGACTAGTTTGAAATTCGCTTTGTCGGAAACCCCCCGAAGACAGGTTTTCTCGCAACGAGGCCCAAATCAGGATATCTAGTGTAAGCATGGTAAGGGCTAATGACAGGAAACTTTGTATGTGTGCTGTCACTGCTGCAACATCTTTAGAAATTGTTTTGCCGGGAGGTCAACACTCCCATCACAAGGTAATCTATCTTCCTTTTCATTTTTAAGTCCAAGTTCGTAATATTTGAGCGCTTCTTTAGGATTTTTGTAAAATGTTAGGTAGCAAAATCCCAACTGATACAAACATTTGGCATACTGTCCATCACACCGTGGTGCCATGTCAAGAAATTTCTGGAAAAGTTTGATGGCTTCGTCTGTGTTATTGGTTTTCATCTGAGAAACAGCAACACCATACAACGAGCGGTGATTAAACGGATCAAGTCTGTAAGATTTCTGGAACGAATCCAAAGCCCGCTCATTCTGGTCGGTGACACTGTATAAGGAACCGAGAAGCCAGTACGTGTCTACCAGAATCATCCGTTCATAATTAGATTCTGGTAATTGGCGTATCTTTTCAGCTAAAGTTTCCGCTTCGACTATTTTCTCTTTGAATTCGTCATATTTTGAGACTATATCACTAGACAAAAAACGACTGGCTATAAGTACAACCCTTAGATGTTGTGCTAATACATCGTTCGGGCGTAGGGTAATGTAGTCCGGCAGTAAATCCATGATGTATTGCGGTGGAGGAAATATTTTTATGAGCACGTTTTCCAACATGTGAGCAACGGAATAGCATGCAAACGCGGCTTCCAAAAACTCACAATCATCGTCATTATCGACAGTTCTTTTACCGTATTTGTCAAGAATAATAAATCCATTGATACACATCTCACAGGCTCGCATATATGTGTTAGCTGTAGGAGACGTCGCCAAGTAAGGAACCAGTTGTTTGGGTGAAAAGTTGCTAAATCTTGTGATTTTTAGGCATGAAGCGGCATCTTCCACTTGCCGCAGCTGTCTTTCTTGGATACGTTCAAAACCTTCAAAGATTAGTTTCAGCTTTGGGTCTGATTTTAATTTCTCTTTCAACAAACTATATCGTTCAGGCGTCATCGGTTTTATATCTGTTTCCAGATCAGCTGCTACTAAGTCAACCTCATCGGTATGATTACCTATGACGTCATCAGAATGACTATCAGCCATTTTACCAGCGTCTTCTTTTTTTCTCCCTTTCTCTGCTACATGTATTCCTATCAATAGACAAGTAACAATTTAACCCTTTACTCCATGTGGTATTTAAGATCATTTTCTATTTTTAGACAACATTAAAAATGTAAGAAAAATTTAAGTAAAGTTTTGAATATTTTTGAAAATATTATGGAAAATGGAGCATTTGCTCCAAATGACAAAGGCTTCATTTTCAATACTATTTTCAAATACATACATAATATTTCAATGGCGTCAAACGGCGTTATTATGGTGTAAAGGATCAAACATAAAACACAACAAAGCAGATGATATGTGTATAATAATTAAGGCCATGTCCTGAGAATTAGGCACTCGTTCTATGTGCAAAAAACCCATGCTAGCGTAACCCATCCAATGGGACTGCATGGACGTCAACGTCTTCATCTACATATTTGTAACAGGAACAGCCAAGGATCTGGCAAGTCTGCGAAATTGCGCAGGCTCACGTGAGCCTCTGTTGGTCCAAATGCGATAAGTAGAAAGCGAATTTGTCATTTGAGCCACGACATGAGATTTCCAACAATGTGGTATGTGCGACCAGCAAAGGCTCAGACCAGCCTGCGCATACGCGCAGTCTGATCAGAGCCTTTGCTAGTCGCTTGAATATTCTATGACTGTTTCGCTACTGACTGAGCATAATTTGGAGTTTCTAAGCTAAAAATGAGGCTATATAGGCTCGTCTGAGTCTACACTTGTCAAAATGCCACATTGTTGGAAATCACATGTCGCAGCTCATTTCATGCAAAATATACAATGTTGTTCAAGAGTAATGAGCATGTTCACTCACTGGCCAGGGACGTACAGAATGATGGACGGACTCACACAGCGATTATAGAGCACACCTGTGGGTCTAAAATGTATAAGTACAGTCTAAACTGCACTAATGACCACATCTCATTAGCAGTTATCTGCCTTGTATGACCGTTATGCCACCCTCCCACACGGTTTTCAATTAAAATAATTGTAATAGAGTAATGATGATATGATAAACTTACACGTGAAAATAATTGATTTCTAGTCAAATTTGCAACCCCTTTAATATCATCTCCTGTTTTGTCGTAGGGGTCTGCCTGGCTAATTATAACCAATACAGCGAGCGTCCAATTCAAAATGATACTAGTGATAACTTGTGCATAGGGAAGCTTAGGAAGCAGCTGAAAAATAGGCAGATATCCTATCAAAGTGTCAGAGGTCCTTTCAGATCCATTATTGTTAACATAATTATAATTTGATTTCGTTATGACAGAGATTTTACCAATACTAATGCTATGAAAATAATAGGAAAATGAATCTATAAGCAGTTATGCATTACATGCTAAAGCCGGTACAAATTAAATGCTAAATTATATACATGTATTTGAATATTTATTTTACTACACTTTATTGCCAGTTAAAAGTTATAAACAAATTTACTTATATAAAAATTGACATTTTCAATTGAAATATAGATTTACATCATATATACTATATAGTTCAGGTCAGGGAGCATGGCTTATTCTCATACATATATATAATTTGTAAGCTTTCATTATCTGCAATTTATTATCAAACCTAACACAAGTATTGCTGACGAGCAGAAATATACATCACAGATGTCTGAATTTGATAAATATGTCTAGCTTAAACATTGAATACTTAAACTGTTTCACTTATAATAAAATAAACATAAGCCTTTTCAATGTCAGTAGGGTAACGTTGATTACAGGTCATTTACAGAAAATAACCACAGAAAACTTAATTCATTATGGGTTTCTAAGGCCCAAGACAAATTCCAAGCTGAAAATATTTCTTCTTCCGTAGGGGTGCAACAAACTCTCAAAGTAGCCCATATATCTCAGCTTAGCCTCATAGGGGAAGAATTTCCGTCAGAATTGCACAAAACTTGCGATGTTTGTCTTTGTAAAATCCATTAAAGATGCTTCCAAAGGGGTTCCCTCAATGATAAACATGGTAATTGTTGCCTTCTGAATGACTTGTACCCTTTCTAGAGTCATTATTTCTGTAAATGACCTGTTATTAAGTCTTGTAGTATTAGACCTATCTATCTATCTATCTATCTATCTATCTATCTATCTATCTATCTATCTATCTATCTATCTATCTATCTATCTATCTATCTATCTATCTATCCCCAGGCGATCATATATGATCATCATCTGAGGTGAGTGTTTTAGAAATGTTGAACCCCACCACCCCCCCCAAACCCCCCCCCCCAAAAAAAAATACCCTTCTGGCTGAGTCATTTAAATGAGTGCATCACTATAAGTCTGAGGCCTGCAATACTGGGAGTTGTGTGATGACCTGGTAGATCTTGTACTCTGGGGCGGGGTCAAGTACTTGTCTTTATCATAGACATAGTCCCACAATGAATCTTGTGAAAGACAATATGGGCCCCAAATACGTGCTGCATACTACAGTTTAGGGCGTACCAAAGTTTTGTATGCAACCTCCTTAGTACTCCTAGTTGTGAAAGCCAAGTTCCTGCGAAGAGAACCAAAAGTCTTATTTGCTTTGGAAGAAATATCAGAGATATGTTGACCCCAATCCATGTTATCTGTGATTGTTATGCAAAGATATTTTGCGCACTAGACGTTTTCTAAGGCTTGCTGATGCAGTGTGTAGTCATGAAGAATAACTATGTTTGTGTGCATAATGCCGAGTCACTCTCATAGAGTGACATTTGGCAACATTAAACTGCATTTGCCAATCAGCCTCCCAGGACGCAAGACTGTCAAGATCTTCCTGCACAATAAGACAGTCTTGCAAAATATGAATGTTCCTATACAGGATACAATCGTCCGCGAACAGGCGAACTGAAGACTTGATATTATCCGGTAAGTAAAAACAGAATCGGTCCTAAGACCGGCCCCTGGGGCACACTGGATAAAACAGGGACTGGGTCTGGGGCTTGACCATCTAAGACTCCCGCTTAGACTACTTGTTGATTGCGCCCAGAAAGCCAGTAGCTGATTCACTAATGGGTGGACCCTCTTATCCCTTAATAATAGTTTATGAGGTTTCTTGCAAGGTCTTCCGCTAGCTGAAATAGTTGTGTTTCACATGATCTTTTTTCACGGAAACCATAGCCTACTGGAGGTCATAAAGTATGTTGTTCAGACTATTTACACAAGTTGGTACTTGATTGTATCGATTCCCGATCTTTGCACCCTTTGTCACACTGGTCAATGTAAACGCACCGGTGGTTGCTACAACGAGCTGGTGGTTGCATTTTACAGCACCGGTGGTGGCGTAATAGGTAAAAAAAATCTATACCTGTTGAATTTATTATTTAATTATAAACTTGCATTTATTTTATTTGTGATGACAACTGGCGCACAGACCACCGGTAACATTGCAGTTTATGGCTCTGCTAAGCAATTGGTGATTTTATTCATGGTTTGGACTGCAAATCCAACAAAGTTCTGGATTTTTGCCGTGACAGGTGTTTTTTTCTAGTGTAACTGCCTAAATTGAGTGAAATCTGCACGTCTAAGCGCAGCAGTTGGCATATTCCCATGAAATAACATCCAAAAAACGATTACTACTTTGGGTTTTTTTTTCAGGTAAACTAGCAAATGTTTTATTGAGGAATTTTTATTAAAACGCACTGGGAGCATTTTTTGACGCATTGATACAACGTACTGATGGTTGCACAGAATTCCTGGGGTTGCTGGTGCAGCCTCACCACAGCATTCACTGTTCTTATAAACGGTACATAAATCGTTATGTGAGCCAGCACATGATATTTCAGTACCCAGGACGAAGACTCAGGTGAGCTTATGCAAATGTATAGACTCGCCAGAGCCTTCTCTGCGTAGAAAAAAATAGAGAGTAGTAATCGTTTTTGGATGTTATTTAATGGGACTATGATAACATAGCTGCAGCTGTGCTTAGACACGCAGAATTTCCTGAAGTTAGGCAGTCACAATAGAAAAAGCACCTGTCACTGTCAAACTCCACAACTGTGTCGGATTTATCGGTCAACCATGAATTAAAACGCCAATTGCATGGCAGAGCCATAAACTGCAATGTTTCTGACGGTTTGTGCGCATTGGGTCATCAAAAGTAAAATAAAAGCAAGCTTATAAAGAAATCATACAGTCAATAGGCATAGATTTTGTGGTTTTTGTACACTGATGAAGGCTCAAGCGTGACTCTGCAAATGTGTAGCCTCACCAGAGATGCTCCAGGGCTAGCCCTGTTCGCACTTTGAGAGTGTTTCCGCCTATTTTTCAGATTGGCCCCAAAACTTTTAATTTAATGAGATTGGTTGTCCGTTATGATACATTACAATAGTTAATAAGCCTCCATGCGAGCTTAAAATGTTTGTGCTTCAACAACAGCAGATTCTAGGGCGAAGATTTGGTACCTGTAAAATGCAATTTTAGCACCCCAGAGGTATAGGCTGCTGTCTGTTCTAAGGCGGTGATTCTGTTGTTGTTGATTCGTTGTTGATTATTACTCCCATTACAGGATTCTGTAATTGTTCTATATTTTGTTACTTTATGTCCATTCTTGTTTTACAATCATCTTGGCGGGGAAGAGAGAGAGCTGGCTGCTTTGCTTAGTCTGTCTTCCTGGTGTCTCGTGATTGTTGTGTGGCTATTCCTCTCAGTGCCATGGGTTTATCTGCAGTTTGTGATTGTGATACTCACTATTTTTTTTGGGTGTCATTCATGCGAACAGCGATGGGTTTGGCCACATTTGCTTGGTCTAGTCTGAGCCTTCGCCACAGTTTATAAATTCTCATGTGGTGACTCTAATGGCGATTGAATGCCATTTTGTGCGAGCAGCGAAGGATCTGGCGAGTCTGCACATTTGCAAGGCTTACCTTAGCCTTCGTCACTGTACAAAATCTCTTGTGCTGCCTTAAATGGTGATTTGTGTGCTATTCACGCCAGCAGCGAATACTCTGGTGAGTCTGCACATTTGCGCAGGCAGTCACTGGACAATGTAATAAATATCAAGATCTCTTGTGCTGGCAGCAAAGGCTCTTGGGAGTATGCACGTTTGCAAAGGCTCGCCTAAGCCTTCTATACAGTATCGAAATATCATGTGCTGGTTGAATTGGCGATTTTCGCAACAATTATGTGAACAGCGAATGATGTGGTGAGTCTGCACCAGCAACCACAGGAATTCTGTGCAACCATCAGTGCGTTGTATCAATGCGTCAAAAAATGCTCCCAGCGCGTTGTAATAAAAATTCCTCAATAAAACATTTGCTAGTTTACCAAGAAAAAAAAGTGTTAATCGTTTTTTGGATGTTATTTCATGGGAATATGACAACAGCTGCGCTTAGACATGCAGATTTCACTCAATTTAGGCAGTTACACTAGAAAAAAGCACCTGTCACGGCAAAACTCCAGAACTTTGTTGGATTTGCAGTCCAAACCATGAATTATATCACCAATTGCTTGCCAGAGCCGTAAACTGCAATGTAACCGGTGGTCTGTGCGCCAGGTGTGATCACAAATAAAATAAATGCAAGTTTATAATTAAATAATAAATTCAACAGGTATAGATTTTTTTTACCTATTACGCCACCACCGGTGCTGTAAAATGCAACCACCAGCTCGTTGTAGCAACCACCGGTGCGTTTACATTGACCAGTGTGTTTGTGCTTAGTCCATTGTTTTACATAATAAATGAGATATCGGCAAAGTATAGCTACATGAATTTTGTATGCCCTATTTTTTACTTTCCGAACTGGGGCAAAAATTCAAGTTAAGATGAACGAATAGAACTTGGTATCAGTAAATGTATCTAAAATAGACTATAGATAACAGCTAATCAACCTAATGACTAAAGAAGGCGTGTCCATCAGTCTACTTTCTTGCACCGTGACGTCATAAACATGATCATACTGAATTTTGAAAGATTCTTGTATAGCATGCAGAATATAGAAGTCGTGAGAAGAAGCAACAACAACAAAGAACTTACGTGGAAAACAATGCTTTTTACAGCCCGAGGTTGAAAAGTAAACATTGAATTACGGGAGGTAACCCCTTAGACGTAGCCAAACAAAATATTTGCAAACGCTGTGCAGCTGTACAAGTATCCGCTTTTCAACAATTCAATACCAATGTGCTCTACAAGATATTAATGATGATCAGAGTATGAAGAGGAATAAATTAATTGAAATCAACATTTGAGATAAAAAATCTGAGTTTGCACTGAGAATTGTTTGACACCGTATTTACCTTAAATTAACGGATACATCCATATGTTCGGTAAAGGCAAACTTTTGGAGCGTAAACTGTGGTTATTTTCTTAGCCACCAGTTCAAATGCTCAAAAACAACCGTCTCATGGAGACAACCACGATTCTTTTGAGCACCCGCAACATATGTTTTGGTTGAGAAATAAGAAAATTAATTTCAATCACGTTCTATTATCTGTATGCCTACGCCTCCCCCGGTCAAATTCGAAAACTGAGTATACCGATTACAACCTGTCACGGAGTGTGAGAGTGTTCGTGCTGTAGTAGCTCACAGTATAAATTCTTCAGAAGTGGTCTGACCTGGGTGGAAATAATTTAGTATTACTTGACTTTTCGCTTACTGTAAAGGCGGCACCTCATGAATGCGTAATTAGGACAAGTCGATCTTAGGCATAGGTAAAAGCTGAAAAGGAGGCGTGGTTTTATTCAAAAGTAACTGTATCATCTTGTGCCAATACCTCAGTCATAATTAAGTCCTTAAAACGCCAGCAAAATGACTGATTCTGAAAATGTCTATTTAACATAAGCAGGGAGGCAAACATTGTGGACCTAGATCAGACTGCTCCTACAGGAGCAGTCTGATCTGGGTTCACACTGTTTATCTATGAGGCTTAAAATAGTTAAGTGGACGACAAAAAACATAAATTTTATGATTATGCGCTTTAAGGGTTAATTAATGTGAGTTCAGTGTGTATACGGTTAGGATTTTCATGAAATGTACGCACGTTTGCGCGGCTCAAACAGCTTATTAACTCTTTACCAAACTATAATTCTAACACACCTCGCCTATATAGCCAATGGTTAAACTCAGTGATTTATTGGTTGATAAATCACTGCACGGACTGGGCACGGACCGGTGTGACGTCATTCGATCGCCAGTTTGAATTTCATGACGTCATCGATCACATACGGCATTGTAACGTTGACAATAGATGGTGTAACGTCGGTTTTACAACTACTTGACGTTCATAATTACGTAAAAATACGCATTGCAGTCTAGACAAGAGTTGCGGGGAAAGTCTGACAGTTTGTTCAAGATGGCGGAATCGTTATAGACTATGAAGGATTCGTTCATATTTTTAATCTTTTTGTGTGTTAGAATCGAAATAAATTCGCACTGACAGTGATATGTGGCTTAATATATCACAGTCGTAAGTGGGTAAATCATTTGCGCTTCGCGCTCATAATTTATTCACTCTAACGACTGACCTCCAGCCAGTGATATATTAAGCAACAAATCTCTGCGAGCGCGAATCTATTTCTTAAATAAAACCTGATTTCCCTTCCTTAGCAGATGAAATAGCCGAACCACACCCTGATATGAATATTAAAGTTGCCGCCTTTACAGTAAGCGAAAAGTCAAGTAATAAGAGTTTTAGACGTTCCTATTGGTCTGAGTATTTGAGTAGATACTCTTAAAACGTGAGCTTATTGGCACTAGGCCTAATGCCCATAAACTGCTTCTTTGGGTGAGGGGGTTGTTGTCGATGGGCATGTTTGTCATACAGCCCTAAAATTCGGTGTCGATGCCAATAAAGAAAATCTAGACGCATAGGCTTAGGAAGCTTTTCAATACTGAGGGTGGGTGGGGGGTCCAAACCCAGCGCGGCCAACTTCAATACTTGGGGGGGGGGGTATTGCCAAAAGTACATATACGCATGCGTGCACATGCACATGTATGCACACACATGTGTTTAATATTCATACACTCATGCATGCATGCACACGCATGTATGCATGCATGCACAGCCTATGCAAACATACATTTTACATCCTAATATGAAAATCATAAAAACCAAAGCAAGCTATCTCTATGATAAAAAAAAAACGGCAACAAAGAATACAAGTGAACGAGGAAAGTTTGGGTTATTTATATTGCCTAAAAGCTATTTGAATCGGCATTTATTTGTACACATGCATTATTAAATTCAAAGCAATGGATCTCCATATATATAATTTCAGTACGAGGGAGCGAAGCAAGCAGGGAAAATTTTTGGTAAGGTTCTTCAGAGCAAAAGGCTAAGAGGGACAAAAACAGAAAAAATAATGATACTATTTTACTCCGAGTGAGCAAAGCGAGCGAAGATTTTTTTTAGTAAAGTTCTTCAGAGCAAAAGTCTAAGAGGGATAAAAAACAGAGCAAAAAAAAAAACAAACCCAAAACAATGATAACACTTTACTGCGAGGGAGGAAAGAGAGTGAGGAAATTGTTTGGTAAAGTTATTCAGAGCAAAAGGCTAAGAGGGATAAAAAACAGAGCTAAAGAAACAACAAAAATATCTAAACAGAAAACAAATATAATCTTTTACTCTAAACGAGCGAGGAAATTTAGTTATTTGAAGCCTATTGCCTGAAAGGTATTTCAGAGCAAAAAGCAAAGAGAGATTAAAGGTTTTCCTAGAGCTCCTTAAAATTTAGGATAGAAAAAAGAAATAATAGGAAAAGCTTGTAGAGGCGGTTTATCTGGAAAAATGATACATATATAATAAACTTTTAACATACATATACATACAAGGTGATAACAGCCTACCAACTAAAAGATACGAAAAGTATTAAAATCTGAGTAAATTGTCTGCTCTCAGATAATCTTAAACCAAATTCAAAAACTCCGAGCGAGCGAAGCGAGCGAGGAAAACAATTACTAATAATTGTGTGTGGAAGTTGCTTATTTTACCCTGAGTGACAATCAATTATATGTCAATTTAGACAAATTATTGGAGGGGCCAAAGGCTATTCTGCACCCCCTACAAAATTATTCGGGGGGCCTGGCCCCTGCTCCCCCCCTGTTCCTACGCCTATGAGACAAGGTTTCTACGTTATGTCGGTTACCTAAACTCCATAAAAACCACATACAGCAAGATTTATTGCCAATTCTAGCTCTTGTAAGACAATAGAACTTTCAAAATTTTTAACCTCATGTCTTACTGCTATCAAAAACATGTTATCAAGTACTGCGTGAAAGAATGTGAAAGATCTGGTAAAAATCTATTTTGGTCTATAAAAATTCAGGTGAAGTACTAATAGATTTCAACGCGAAACGCGACCAGATCGTCTACATATGATTTTTCTACTCTTTACTCTACTCGAACCAATAGTTTGATTAAAGATAAACATATTTGGTCTTCTTGAGAGAAGCTCTACTTACCTTGTATGTAATGACAGAAATAGAGGATCTTACATGATTGCTCCTCTTGTTGCAGATACAGAGGAACTTACATTAGTGCTCATGTTTTATTGAATTTATTAAACGAGTTGGGGAAAGGGATAAAATACGAGGCTTGCCGAGCATTTTATCTCTTTTTCGCAACGGGTTTAATAAATCCAATAAAACAAGAGCACGAAGGCTAGATTCTATTTAACATATGACATTTCATCTATGAAGTAAAAGCGTTATAATTTTGTCATGTACGCAACGCTGTTATGGAAGTCATAACGTTTCCCGAAAATTTATAAACCACTAAAGCGATCACACATGTTTTTTTTTATGCATTAACTTTTGCCGGGTCCCGAGGAAACTAATTGAACACGAAACAGGCCGAGTGTTCAAACATCGCCCGAGGGACCTGATAAGTGTTAATGCAATGAAACAAACATGTGTGGGTGTTATTCTTGCATATTTTACCTGGTTTCAACCTAAACAGCAATGAAAACGTCGCTTAAGCATTAAAATATCCCTCTTCTTACACAGAATTTATCTAAGCAAAATGGCGTCAGCGTCAAACTTTCGGACGTCATAACGTCGCCACAACATCATTGACGCGCTCAACGTTTTTGCGAACAAAGGCATCGGCGAAATGGTTGCACTTCACTATTAAATTTCCATAGACGACAATGTTAACGTTTCGCCACTTTATTAAAAAAACTGTCTACATACAAAGCTTAACAAACCTGTCTTATTTTAAACAGCCATTCTATCCGATCAAGTTCATATAAAAACAATCATATGTTTCCCTGGTTAGGGGGCTGCCATATTGGGTGGATTCTGACAACCACCAATTCGTACCTGAAAATTTGGCATATTTTCTACCTTGGGGTCAGTTAATGAAACCAACCTTATCTCCCTATAATAGAATCATTTCAAAATTAAATATATCTATTAGTAACTGACATTGGTTGGTCTGTTTTTATACTACAAAATAATGAACATGCATGATTGACAGATAACGTCATCCATCTTATAATGTTAACCTAATGCTCTCGCCACAAAAGGCGGGGCCAAGCTTTGTCTATATTTAGTGGTGTGTACCCTCAATTGAAATCAAATTTGTTCCCGAAATGTTTGTTTTGCAATTTAAATGCAAGTTAGTATACTTATAAAGAGAATTGTAAATTGTAGAGTCTTTGATTATAAGTTGTTTCCTTCTGTGAGAGGTTCAGTGTCACAACCCCTAATCCTCAGCAACGTCATGAGAAAATTTTGAGTAAAACAACAACTTCAGGTTCTCACCTTGAGGATTCAAAATGTATACTAAAACCAACTGCTAATTGGTCACCTTACATTTTTACGCTAGTTCAGAAAGTGAAACACAGGGTATACAAAATTTATGTTTTTTAAGTGAAGCAATACTTTGCCGAGACTCTGCAAATTATTTCATTGAAAAATGACGTGTATTTCTTGCACGGACGAAGTTAGAGAAAAGGTACCCTCATTTCAAAAAGTCACACTTTTTCTACGATATAAACCATAACACAAATTAACACTTTTGTTTGTTTGAAGATGTTACTGGCTAGCGTGATATAAGAAGAATAAACATCAAAAGTTTTGACTCCATTGGACTCGTCGTTTTTGCTACTCAACAACATAAGACAAACACTTTTAGCAGGTTAATCATTGAAATTCAGCTTTAAGCTTGCAGTTTACATAGAGACTTTGCACTGCTCTGTACGCTTTATTATCAGCGACATGGCATTGAAATTTTCAGCGATTATTCATTATTACCAGACGTCACCGTCCGTCTTTGAGAATTGAAAAAAAAAAGAAAATAGAATGCCACCAAATCGATTTTTAAACTCTCACATTGAAGCCGGAAGTATACAGTAGTCGTAAAACAATAATCGCCAAAAATGAACTAATCAAGTTCTACTGTGTTTGGCCTACAGGGTTCAAATAAAATTAAGTGCATTAAACAATTTTACCAGTAAATACTGGTGAATTTCAAAAATCTCGATTTTTTTTTAAAATGCAACATTTAAAAAATGCGTTAAAAATCCACCATAAGCAAAATTTCAATTGTTTAGTGTTTTTCAAGTCGAACAGACCAGTTTGTAACCACATAAATGTCAATTTTATAAAAAAAACTACTCTCAAAATCATTTTTCTTTAAAAAAAGTAGATTTTTGTATTTTTAACCCCAAAAACTTTGAAGTAAAATGAAAAGTGTTCAAAAACACTGCTAAACGTTTGCCCATTAAAATGCACATATATAGGCAAAAACATTTCAACTTTATTAGCTTTTGGTCAGAAATAATGAGTTTGAAAAGTGGCCAATTAGAACTTGGTTTTATCATATGACGCCGCGTCTGGGAGTGAAATAACGCCATGCAATAAAATCGATAAACCACTAGTGGTTTATAGATTTACGGGAAACGTTATGACGTCCATAACAACGTTGCGTACATATTGACAACATTATAACGTTTTTTACGCCAGAAATGAGATTTCAAAGTATTCTTTATGTCATATGATAAATAGAATCTAACATTCGTGCTCTTGTTTTATTGAATTTATTAAACTCGTTGCGAAATAGAAATATAATGCTCGGCAAGCCTCGCATTTTATCTCTTTTCCCCAACTCGTTTAATAAAGTCAATAAAACATGAGCACTCATGTAAGATCCTCTATTAGGTATATATGGTACAGCAATGTTCATCTCCATCCACAAGTTTGTTTCATGTGCCTCTTCATTTTCTAAAAAGCATATAAAAATGATTTTGACTTTTATAGGAGGTGAAAATCTTCACATTTTTAGGCCTACCCCGTATAGGCCATGAGCGATATGCATTTTTTGCCAAAAACGGCAAATGAGTATAGCAAAATACTTAAAATGGATAAATTTTATAAATGAAATCAAGTTTAGTTATTATTCTCTTAGTAAAAAACCTAATTGAACATATTCTGTTATGAGTACCAGAAACATGTGGCGTAGCCAGTACCAGGTATCGAATCCAGACTCGGAACTCCTTATACAAGGACAAGCAGCATGCAAACTCCATTGGCTACTAAAGGTTTTCTTGTACATATATCAGAAATGTGTCTTGTTTTACTGATGAATTATTGTGTTTCAAATGAGCTCAGAGTACTGAAGAAAAATAGATACATGAAAAACTTACATAAATAGGTATTTATAGATGATACTGGTTTCAGAGTGGATAATGTATCGGTATAATGGTTCAACAGAAGTCTAGTAGCTGTTTTTCTCTGTCTGATTATAGAACAGTGGTTTGTTGGTAGAGTTCTCCATCTAGAATCTATGTAAACCCACTCCTTGAACAACACCACTGCAAAATACCTGTAAAACAATGCAATTAAGTGCATAGATAATGTTTTCAAAGTGGAAACTTCTTTTTGTATCTACTTCCTCTATCTATCAAAAATAATTTTATTTTTTAGGAATACATGCAATAAATTGCCAATGATGTTTTTCGCAATTTAGCAATAAAATGGCAATAAAAACATCAGCTTGCGTATATTTTACTATTAATCTCATTCCAACGTTATTATGACGTCATAATATGCTTCTATAGCAACCATAGTCTGCTCATAGTAACATAGTGAAATGGTATTCAAGAAAAAATCACGAGGAGACCTCAAAACAAGAATCAAAAAAGATCGTGTCGACCCAATGAAGGGTAAATTGAATGTCAGCCTTTTAAAAGGCTTTTCAAGGAGCAAACCCAAATTCTTCAACAGGAGGATGACTTACAAATCAGACTACTGCGGCCGAAAGCGAACAAGATTACAGAAGTGGAGAAATGTGATAGCAAAAGTATTGGGTAGGGTATTCTTCTTCTTCTTCTTTTCTTTTCTTCTTTTTTTTTCTTTTTCTTTTTCTTCTTCTTCTTCTTCTTCTTCTTCTTCTTCTTCTTCTTTTTTCTCACTCTTCTTCTTCTCCATTTCTTCTTTTTTCTTCATCTTCTTCTTCTTCTTCTTCTTCTTCTTCTTCTTCTTCTTTTCTTCTTCTTTTCTTCTTTTTGTCTCCTTCACATTCTTTTCTTCTTCCTCTTCTTCTTCAGTTAAATTAGAATAAATCAATTCCTTTCATATATGCCTCATGATTTACTAGTCTTTAGGGAAAGAAATGTAGACCTTTAAAAATTATGCAGGGAAGTCTTTTTTTCTTATTTCTCAACCAAAACATATCTTGTGGATACTCAAAAGAACTGATTCAATGTTCTTCTTCTTCTTCTTCTTCTTCTTCTTCTTCTTCTTCTTCTCACATTTTCCACATTTCTCCACTTCAGATCCGAAATTGACACTTACAGACTATTGCATCTCAGACATACCGCCATTATGTGGAATGATGCATTTGCTGAACATTCTAGATACTCACCAAACTGCAGTTCAGGCTTCTTAAATTGGGATATTGACAGGGAAGTAAAAATTGGCCACTGCTGGAGAGAAGCCCTGAGCTGCAGTAAATGCCAATACAAAAGAAAAATTATCAAACTGTATGAGGAGCTGCAATGCACCACGAGAGGACGTCGGCCAACTAAACTAAACAGAGGATTACACATTGGACTCAGCCAATCATCAATTGGTCCAGCAAGCCTCGCGAAAATTCTTTGAAGTATAAACACTCCCCCTCCGTCCATCAATGGCATGCAAAAGGCTGGGAATCTAGTGATGAACACTATAACAGATGAAAACAAAAAAAACATGCAAATGCGTTGTCAGGGTTTAGGAGACCTCAACACATTACGCGGGAAAGTTCCTGCTGCCATCAATATTCAGTCAGATGGTTGCTATAACAATGCACAATATTCTGGTGTTGGTAGAACTCCATTCCAGCCTAGCACCCAAGCAATTTATCTTTTTGCTGAGAATGAAACGGACAGAAATCAAATCATAAATTTGCAAACCATTTCCAAACTCTGCTCCAAACGCAGAAATGGCTTCAACATTGAATGCCATCATGTGGGGAAATGTTTTGCAAACATTGCTATGGCTACCAGCATTGGCAATGAAGAACAGTAGGCAAAACAAGGTCTCTGGGATCTGTCTGGTGCTCGACTGGAAGCGGAGTTCATAACAACTGATCCAGATTCATCTGCATATAGAGCTGCCATGACCTTGTATGATCAGGGAATTACTTCTATTGAGCCGAGCCACCTTCTTGACACCCGCCACATAACACAGAATCATAGAAAATTCATAAAAAATATGACAGAACTGACCGCGCATATGCCAGGCAGAACTAAAATTGAAAGACAGAAAACACAAAACAAATTCGCAATCGATCTTGCTGCACGATGCCAAGCAGAATTTAATCAAGCTTTTCGAAAGTTCAGAAAAATGTACCTAAACTCAAGTCAGTTCCGTCCTACACCTGTGATTCTGTGGTAGAATGTTACCATGGTAACCATGCCCTATGCAATACCTACTCATTTGTATGCATGGCTTAAACAAACACCACTTGGCTGCAACGAAGCAATTATTTACATGCTGACTTCACGGTAAAACCTGGTGGTGATAGCTTGGTCATGCTACGCAAATGTGTAGAATATCGCCTGCGACAAGGAATGCTAGAAACGACCAGGCTCAACACAAACGCTCAGAAATGTGAAGCGACCAATAGAAGTTCGAAGGTCATTGCCAAAGTACCTTACCTCTGCTCGAATTTTTTCTGGTCGGTCCCACAGTGCAGTGCATAACATCAACAATGGTCCAGGGGAATCAGTCTTTAAGCTCTGTAAAGCTGTCGATTCTACAATTCATGGAGGGACGAGGGTTTGTCAGGCCCTGAAACAACAACAAAAATCAGTCATAGCAACCGCAAACGTAAAAGAACGCAAGCATACAAAGACGCTTTATGCAGAAAGAGACGTGCACTGTATCGCTTATATGAAAAAAATCAAGAAGAAATTAATTACCGCAAAACATGATGCTGGTGCATATACACAACAAAAAATGCCACCGTGAACATACATACACAAGAGCTGATGGTCCAAAAGCAAAACAGGCTAAATGTGGATATAATATGAAATATGATCAGTCTGATCTAAATTAGAATGTATTATTCAAAATTTTACCATGCCTTCAAAACAAACAGAATGGCTCATGTAATGCGCTGCACTGTCCCCGACTCTTGTAAAGGGTTCGTTCCATATTTGTCTCGTGGCTCTCTAAACAAAAGTGGTCTGTGTTCACACATAGGCTATTGTGACATAAATGGGACACTTCTAGTTTTTTTCCTTGACAAATCTCCTCCTTCAAAACCTTGTGCTCAGTCATGTATGCAACTCGGTGTGCTCTTTCTGTGCATTTACTGCCGTCGGGCCAAGTAACACGAATGCGCCCATATTTATTGTGCTCCTTAGCCCCTGCCCACATATCACAAGCAAAAGTCCCAACCCCAATTTCAGTCTTCTTATTCAGTTTTTCTTTTAAATTTTTCCAAAATGCCTCCATTTTTAAAGAAAATCTACCCGAAGGTCAAATAATGACGTCACACAACACGTCCAGGAAGCAATCAGCTGAATAAAAAAAACAATTTCTGCCTTAAGGTTGCACTTCACTATCAAATTTTGATAGACGACAATGTTAACGTTTCGCCACTTTATTAAAAAACTGTACATACAAAGCTTAACAAACCTGTCTTATTTTAAACAGACATTCTATCCGATCAATTTCATATAAAAACAATCATATGTTTCCCTGGTCAGGGGGGCTGCCATATTGGATGGAGTCTGACAACCACCAATTCGTACCTGAAAATTTGGCATGTTTTCTACCTTGGGGGTCAGTTAATGAAACCAACCCTATAATAAAATCATTTCAAAATTAAATATGCCTATTAGCAACTAACATTGGTTGGTCTGTTTTTATACTACAAAATAATGAACATGCATGATTGACAGATGACGTCATCCATCTTATAATGTTAACCTAATGATCTCCCCACAAAAGGGGCCAAGGTTTGTCTATATTTAGTGGTGTGTACCCTGCATCCCCTGTCTGATGGAGATACTCCTGCATCCGCTGTCTGAAAGAGAGTCTCCTGCATCCGCTGTCTGATAGAAAGTCTCCAGCATCCGCTGTCTGATAGAGACTCCTGCATCCGCTGTCTGATAGAGAGACTCCTGCATCCGCTATCTGATAGATTGTCTTCTGCATCCGCTGTCTGATAGAGATACTCCTACATCCGCTGTCTGATAGAGAGTCTCCTGCATCCGCTGTCTGATAGAGAGTCTCCTGCATCAGCTGTCTGATAGAGAGTCTTCTGCATCCGCTGTCTAATAAAGAGTCTCCTGCATTCGCTGTCTGATAGAGTGTCTCCTGCATCCGCTGTCTGATAGAGAGACTCCTGTTTCCGCTCTATGATGGAGATACTCCTGCGTCCGCTGTCTGATAAAGAGACACCTGCATCCGCTGTCTGATAGTCTTCTGCATCCGCTGTCTGATAAAGAGAATACTGCTTCAGCTCTCTGATAGAGAGCCTCCTGCATCCGCTGTCTGATAGAGTCTCCTGCATCCGCTGTCTGATAGAGAGTCTCCTGCATCCGCTGTCTGATAGAGAGACTCCTGATCCGCTGTCTGATAGAGAGTCTCCTGCATCAGCAGTCTGATAGAGAGTCTCCTGCATCCGCTGTCTGATAGAGAGTCTCCTGCATTCGCTGTCTGATAAAGAGTCTTCTGCATCCGCTGTCTGATAGAGAGTATCCTGCATTCGCTGTATGATTGAGTGTCTTCTGCATCCGCTGTCTGATAGAGAGTCTCCTGCATTCGCTGTCTGATAGAGAGTCATCTGCATCCGCTGTCTGATAGAGAGTCTCCTGCATTCGCTGTCTGGTAGAGAGTCTCCTGCATTCACTGTCTGATAGAGAGTCTTCTGCATCCGCTGTCTGATAGAGAGTCTCCTGCATTCGCTGTATGATTGAGTGTCTCCTGCATCCGCTGTCTGATAGAGAGACTCCTGCTTCCGCTCTCAGATGGAGATTCTCCTGCGTCCGCTGTCTGATAGAGAAACACCTGTATCCACTGTCTGATAGAGAGTCTCCTGCATCCGCTGTCTGATAAAGAGAATACTGCTTCCGCTCTGTGATAGAGTGTCTCCTGCATCCGCTGTCTGATAGAGAGCCTCCTGCATCCGCTGTCTGATAGAGTCCCCTGCATCTGCTGTCTGATAGAGAGTCTCCTGCATCCGCTATCTGATATAGAGTCTCCTGCATCTGCTGTCTGATAGAGAGTCTCCTGCATCCGCTGTCTGATAGAGAGACTCCTGCATCCACTGTCTGATAGAGTGTCTCCTGCATCCGCTGTCTGATAGAGTGTCTCCTGCATCCGCTGTCTGATATAATGTCTCCTGCATCCGCTCTCTGATAGAGAGAATACTGCATCTGCTGTCTGATAGAGAGTCTCCTGCATCCGCTGTCTGATAGAGAGTCTCCTGCATACGCTGTCTGATAGAGAGTCTTCTGCATCCGCTGTCTGATAGAGAGACACCTGCATCCGCTCTCTTTCATCTTACTACTCTTCTTGTCTCCTCTTACCCTCAGCAACAGGTCTGCGCCATTCTTCACTTTACTCTTCTCATCTCATCTTACTCTTAGCAACAGGTCTGCGTCATTCTTCACTCTACTCTTCTTGTCTTGTCTTACTCTTAGCAACAGGTCTGCGTCATTATTTACTCTTCTCATTCTGTCTCGTCTGACTCTTAGCAACAGGTCTGCGTCATTCTTTACTCTACTCATCTTGTCTTGTCTTACTCTAAGCAACATGTCTGCGGCATTCTTCACTCTACTCTTCTTGTCTTGTCTTACGCTTTGCAACAGGTCTGTGTCATTCTTGACTCTGCTCTTCTTGTCTCATCTTACTCTTAGCAACAGGTCTAAGTCATTCTTTACTCTACTCATCTTGTCTTGTCTTATTCTTAGCAACAGGTCTGCGTAATTCTTCACCCTACTCTTCTTGTCTTGTCTTACCCTCAGCAACAGGTCTGCGTAATTCTTCACCCTACTCTTCTTGTCTTGTCTTACTCTTAGCAACAGGTCTTCGTCATTCTTTACTCTACTCATCTTGTCTTTACCGGCAACCAAAAAGACCCGTGTATCACTGAAATGTTTAAAGAGAAGAAGAAATAAGGAACTTCACAATAATAATGACAGCAAACCATAGACATAGACATAGACATAGAAGATTTATTTTACGTCGAATATACATATAACAAGTAACATAAGCCCTGTAGGGCTTTTACTTCGACAAACAAATTTAAAGAGAACAAACATAGAATATATCACAGGGCATGCAAAGTAATATTATAAACATATATATACATTGTAAGAATGAAAAATAAACTTTGTGTTAAAAAACAAAATTATTTAAAAAGTTATATCTCTATAAAAAGGTTAAATAGGGGACTAAGAGACTAGTATACTAGAGTACAAGCAAGTAGCTCTAAAAGCAAGTAGCACTCAAAGGGTAAAATAAAAATTATTCCCTTAAAGAATCAAGAGAAGAAAACAGTGCAGCAGAGTCTAAGTTGCAAAGTAATCACATCCTGTTGACATGTAGGGGCCCTAAAACGAAAAGGCGAAAAATAAAAGCAAGACTTTACTCAATGAGGTAGTCTTGACAGCGAAAATTTCTAAGGCACAAATGTACAAAAGGATGGGATAATAGAATCTAGAGCCGTGGCATGTGACCTCCAACAATGTGGCATTCCAACACGCTCAGACCCAGACCAGCCCCCCCCCCCCCCAGGCACAAAAACCCAAACGACATCCAGGCAGCAGCCCAACAGTCACATAACACTCAAGCGACAAGCAAAGGCCCCGATCAGACTGCGCGCATGCGCAGGCTGATCTAAGGCTATGCTGGTCGCACATAATCCCATGCACTGGCTCAGATAACATTTATCGTAAAAAGCAAAAAGCAAATAACAGCAAAGCGAAGCAAAGCAAATCTAAAGCAGAAAGCAAAAAATAAAAATAAATAAAACTAGGCACAACACAGAGGGCATCCACATCCAAGACCATCCCATCTCCGGAGCAGCCCTTGGAAATGCGTGTATGACTCTGCCACCCGCAAGTTGTTTGGAAGACTGTTCCAGATCCAGGGAGCCTCGGACCTGAATGACCTCAGACCATACCTTGTGGTGTTTACTCTGGGAGTCTCAGCCTTTCTCTCGCCTCTGAAATTATAAGTGGAGGTCTTAATGCTTATCATGTCTTGGATATATTCAGGTGAGAGTTTATTTACTATTTTGAACACCCGCTAATTCATTACTGCAGGTGCAGTTACAGATATAATATTTTTGAAGTAAGGAGTTACAATCAGTTGTTTTCCCATTATTTTACCTAAAAAAACTCTGCTGGATCTGGTACAGCGGTAGGTTCATTTTACTCTCAACTCTGTAAATAGAGCCCTTTTTATTTTGATTTTATAAATGAGACCAGCATTTAATTTGTTAATTTCTCTATACTTTGAAAAATAGAGTGATGGGGCGCTTTGCAGCCACGATTTGAACTTCCGAAGTAGGCCTATGACTGTATGTGCTTGAGTAGTTCTGGGACCATCACCTAGTTTGTAAGTTTCATCAAGGTCAAACTAGGTTATGGTTTTTGTGTACAATAGAAGCAAGACTAGTATTGTTTAATGTTTACATTACAGTTTGTTTACAAATGAAAGTTGTAAGTAGCCTATTCATAGTTCCCTCATTTCTACATACTCTGTAAGCATAGGGCAAATACTGCACATGCAAATGAAAGTTAATGCATGAAAAAAAAATGAAATATAAAAATATACTAACCAGAAAGGTCAACAAAGTTTCAGAACACATCTCTTGACCTATAGCCATGTCCAACAATGAAATTTTCTAACAGGTAGAATTACCGAACACTGCTGAGGAGTTTAGGGCACTCCTCATTTAGGAAAAACGCATCCGAAAGATTTTTTGTTTTGCTTTTGTTTTTTTGTTTTGTTTTTGTTTTTTCTTCAAAATTCCAAAATCGCACTCCCTGGTGTAATGATCATAATTTGATCGTGCCAGTATTAAAAGAAAGAAAGACACTTCATCCGTCTCAAGCTGGTGACAATCGATAGGTAAAGACTTCGACTGTTTATTGGAAAGACGCAGTGATATGCGATGGTTAGGTGTGAAAATAACCCTGGGGCTAGTTGTCTAATCTTAATCCTCATAAAACACTGGTCTTAATGGTTTTGATTGAAAAAAATACTTGCTATAAAGAGAGTAGACTGGTCCCAGTCTCTGATGTCAATTTTTTTCTGTAGTAAAACTGGTATACTCTCAAAGATAGCAATTTATAAACTTTACTTAGAGAAGTTCTTGGGTTGGAATTTGATTATCAGAGAGAATAGAATTTTTATAAGATGATTTTTTTTCATAGTTAAATATAATTATGAATTAATGAGATTATATATACCAGGGGTGATCAGAAAGTTTGCGGAAAATAGTTGCCATTTCTACATCGATTGATCAGTAGAGCTGGAATTACAGCGCTCTATACTGCAACATAAATGTAGTTGATTGGTCAAAACATAATTTATGTTAGTGGTCTACACACGCTATAGTTGACTTCAAGGCAACGTTGCATAACGTGAACCAGCCCATTTTACGTTGCATTTTGATGGTTTACTACATAACCAATAAAAAATCAACGTCTTGTAATTTTTTGCTATTCTGTGTTAGCCAATATTGCGTCATATGCATATTTTAGGACATGTTTACTCCTCTCCTATGCAAACTTTCAAAGATTTGTATCAAAAGGATTGTGTTCCATATCGAAACGAATAACAGTACTGTCAAAAAGTAAAAACATAAAACTTCTATGAGCACATTTCCTGTTTTGGCCATTTAAATTCTTTTAAATAAACTATCAACATACTTGGATAAACATTCTGTTTCACGACAGTAGATCTAATATTGATATTTAAGTCGAAAATAATAATTATTGCAATAAAATCTGACTAGAATATAAAGCTTTATTTAATATCTAACAAAAAGCTGTAAAAATTACATTTTTAGGCCTGCTCTTTGATATCAAACATGTTAATATGAATACATAGCCCATCAGAATAGCGTAACACCCACATATTATGTTCAAAGAATGATAGAATATTACTTTTTGTGAAAAACTACAATCAATTCAAGCACAGCTACGAATTTTAGAGCCAAGAGTCAACCCATGGGGTACAGGTGGGCCGCTTCCAGTGAAGTGATGTCACAACGGCGCCAGGTGCTCATACATCTGACGTCACTTTTTCTAAATTTGAATGTAAGTCAACTTGCAAAGAATAGCAGTTTATATTTGTGTATTTTGGTCACAAGCGATAAAGGCAATGAGATTTTATAGCACTTTTCCGCGAACTTTCTGATCACCCCTCGTACTTTTAGTGGACTAATGCCAGTCTATAAAGAGAGTAAAGTTTTAACATGAGATTTCACCCAAAGTACACCGGGTAGGTGGCTATCGAAAACGCTTTTAACAATCGACGAACGGGGATCAAAATTCGATAGAAAAGGTGTTTTCGATTGCCAGTCAGACTACAAATGGCAATCGAAAATGTTTCTAACGAATTTTATCTACGTTCCTCTACAGTATTAGCATTTTCGATTGCCGCATATCCGGTGTGTGATTACGGCGTTCCATTTTAGTTTGCACTGTTTGTATATCACGGGTGGGCATCAGCGGAACTACCGCGAAAATGCGTTAACGTAAATTTGTTCCTTCGACACATCTGGGACCTTTCGCGGTAGTAACGGAAAAGCCAAACAAAGGTAGGTACTCTCGCTTGTTCTATTTTTTTGTAAAAGAATGAGCTGACTATGTAAAAATCCAGCAATGCTTTTCCATGTAGATAGGATTTACCTTGTTAAAAAGACCAAACGCGATGCTGAAAAAAGCTCTGCTTTGAGATGAGAACCGTAACCAAATCGAACCCAGAATGGAATTTCTTCAGTTTTATGTCAAAACGAAGAAAGTATGCCGATGTTTTGCCAGTTTTTGCTCAGAACAAGAGCATTTTGCACATGGCATGTACATGACAGCCCTTATTCGTCCTTTGGACGTAAAAAATCGAACCGATCATGCTCTATGAAGGAATAAATGCCAAAGTTTTCAGGCGCAGTATCGTTTTCGCCATCGCGATAGTTGTAACGTCACGCTCTAGTTCCTTCGAGTATTCCATATCAGTACATGCAAGTGCGGAGAGAAATGTGTGAAATACTGTAGTATCTACTGTAACACCCCAAACTTCCACCAATCCATCTCAAACGCTGCTCCCCGTGTACAAACTAGCACACTTACCCCTGCCCTACCTCAAGTCCTCACCTCCAAGACCCCCACAACCTTTAGCTCAGCCTTTTGTGCAGATGCGCTACAGATGTAAATATCAGGTCTCGTCTACCGGCCAAAATATACTTGAAGTGTATATCATTTATCTACATGTTTGTATATGTGTCAGTACATGAAAGTTCTGGTGAAACTTTAAAACTAAACTGAGTCGTGGCACATGCGATAAGTGACAAATTCTCATGTACTGACACATATATTTATGTATATAAATGATATACACTTCAAATATATTTGGGCCGGTGGACGAGACCTTAAACTTACATCTGTAGCGCATCTGTGTAAAAAGGCTTAGCTAAAGGTTGTGGGGGTCTTGGAGGTGAGGACTTGGAGTGGGGCACGGGTAAGTGTACTAGTTTGTACACGAGGAGCAGCGTTTGAGATGGATTGGTGGAAGTTTGGGGTGTTTCAGTATAAGTATATACCTATAACTGATACGACTTTAGAACTGTCTGTTTTCTGGCCATCTGATACAGAAAGCCAGATCAACGAACTGAGGTTTTCTGAATCCATATCACTATCCTTTAAAACGAGGCTAACGACGGTTACCTGCTTTGCGGCGACGTTATGTAAAGTAAATTGCAAGCCTGGAACCAGAGATGGAAAACATGTTGACGTGACGTCAAGAAACGTAACATTATGGCAAACGATCCCTCAATTTTTCGGGAATAAAGACCAAAACAGGTTTTAAAATCAGAAAGAATGTCAGAAAAGGCATATAATAAACATTATCATAATAGTTACTTGATATGGCGAACAGTATCACGTCTCGTAGATGAGGCCATACCATTGGATCACCCAAGACGCTGATCCGATGGTATGACCTCATCCACTCGACGTGAAACAGTACGCCAGACCAAGTTACTATTGTGATAATGTGTATTTACACACATTTATCTCTGCGCCTGCATGCACGGCATGTACTGACATGGTATACTCGAAGGAACTAGAGCGTGACGTTACAACTGCCGCGATGGCGAAGGCGATACTGCGCCTGAAAACTTTGGCATCATTCCTTCATAGAACATGATTGGTTCGATTTTTATTTACGCCTGAAGCACGAACAAGGGATGTTATGTACATGCCATGTGTAAAATGCTCTTGTTCTGAGCTAAAATTGGCAAAACATCTGCATACTTTCTTCCTTTTCACATAAAACTGAAGAAATTCCGTTCTGTGTTCGATTTGGTTCTCATCTCAAAACAAAGCTTTTTTCAACATCGCATTTGACCTGTTTAGCAAGGTAATTCATATCTACACGGAATAGCATTGTCAGATTCTTACGTAGTTAGCTCATTCTTTTACAAAAAAATCAGAGCAAACGAGAGTACCTACCTTTGTTTGTCTTTTCCGTGATGATGCCACTACCGCGAAAGGTCCCGGATGTGACGAAGGAACAAATTTACGTTAACACGATTTTGCGGTAGTTCTGCTGATGCCCACCCGTGTATTTGTCCGATTTTTTGGGATACTCTACTCAAACAGGTTAAACTGACTAATGTTGCTAAATAAGACATTAGGCCCCGATCAGATGCCACATATGTATAAAGAATGGCTTTAGGCATAAACATGTTCCCATAAAAAAATACATGTGTATTGACGTCGTTTTTGGTGCTGTGTTGTTCAGTTGTTGCTGTTTTTGTTTTTCAAAATTATAATTAGTCGAAAAATACATTCAGTCACACTATCAGCGTATTTAGCAGTTTAGATCCAGATAAGGACTGACATTTCGTTATAGCAGATCTAGGTTCAATCGTTTTGAAAACCTTATCACCAGAAGAGACTCGCATGCAACAAAAAGCCTTATTATTGGACATATGTTTACTACATTGTCTAAACCCATTATCAAAGTTTTTTTTCCACATTTTACCTTTTCTAAAAAATGAAACCAGAGTTTCAAAAAGCTTCGAACCATGTCCAGATCTAAGTAAATGTCGCATGGGGTCCATGCAATCCTCTGTTTATTGGTACAAACGGATGTAATCAAATACTATAGCGATAGCAGCGAAGACCCAGATCACCGGCGGCACTGCGTTGTGCCTTAAACCAGGGCACATTAATCCCTGCTTAGTGCGTGTGCAAACCAGGAAGACCCGTCCCGTCATAACTGAAAAATTGTTGACCAGGGCGTAAAGAATCAAACGTTCTGAATTAAGGGAAAAAAACACACCCCTGCACAATTGTATATTGTATACGAGGATAGCGAAGGCTATTATAGGTCTGCACATTATGTGTAGATCTATAATAACCTTCGCTACTCTCGTTTGATTATACAATAAATGATCAGCTACTGACTGGGCACCATTTGAAGTTTCTAAGGTTAAAAGCAGACTGTACAGGCTCGTCTGAGTCTACACTTGTCAAAATGCAACATTGTTGGAAATCGCATATCGGGCTCCAAATGATAATCTTTTTATTATAATAACTGGTATTAGGTGTCCGTATCTTAATCTTGTTTTGATAACGGCAGCCTCTCACACCCTGATGCAGACGAAATACTGACCGATGCACTCTTCAGTAATCAATAAATAATCAAGGTAAAAATGTCAAGTAAACAAGACAAAAAGGTATATTCGGCCGAAAAATGGTCCGGCCAAACCTTTTTTTGGCCAAAAAGTGGCTCCGCCATGGCCGCACTACCGACGCCGGTCTTGACATATGCCCAGACTCGTCTTAGCCTTTCCAGAAAATATAGTAAATCGGGCCACTATCGGCCCGCCAGCAAAATGTTATTCAAAAATTATTTCTCTGGTGATTTTTAAATCTCAAAATACATTGGAATGCAGTTACACGTGCTCAGATTTGGTATAAAAACGTGTTTCTGAAATGTTTTGTGCCCGGAGTTTGTTGAGGGATAGTCGCATACACAGAATGGAGGTGTCATGGGCGGATCCAGAGGGGGAGGGCAGGGGGTCCGGACCATACCCCTGAAAAATCAAGAAAACATAGGGTTTCTTAGCAATACTGGTCCGTATCCCCTGAAAAATCACAAAGCTACCAAGCCAGCATTCAATGTTGGGCCATCATCGGCACGCCAGCGAAACGCCTTCATCGGCGCACCAGCGAAACGCCATAAATGGCGTTTGGGTGGCGGGCCCATAATGGCCCGCTTATACAGGTATCATCATTAACTAATTTAAAAAAACAAAACAACATGTTGGATCCCCTCTTACAAAACTTTCTGGATTATCTCATGGGTGTTTTACAAAAAAGCACACACAAATAAACTTGTGTCAGTTCTGGCAGATAATCGGTATTTAAACGATCGTAAAGCATTCTTGTTCTTTGGATCAGAGGTTTGTTAATTTTGAATTTGACACTTGTATACTTGGGTATATTTTGGGTATGTTTTTACTTGGGACTGCTTCGAATCCAATTGATCATTGCGCGAAACTAAATAAGGCTGAAACGTCCCGTTGAACCATAACGGCATCCGTTTGTTGGTTGTCAATGTAAATTTGCAATACAACGCTTGCCGAGTAGCAAAGCAGACGCTGGAAAACGGAGGAACAAAAGGGCAACGAACACGAAAAAGCAGACATTATGTTTATGAAATACTGTGCCCCCAGCCATTAGCTTGCCGATAAGGATGATATCACCATCCTTTTCATAAGGTAAATTTTTAATCTACTCACAATCCGCTATCGGCTGGGCCAAATCTGAGGCTACTAACTGTAATAGTTTTCGAAAAATCTTATTTATAAGTTTTCTATGACCAAATTTGCATAGTGCAATCACTCGAAAAAATGTAAAAAGACAATAAATAAAAACAAATACTATTTTTAAATTTTCACCAGGTTATCTACTCATTATCCTCTATAAGCTGTCCAAGTTTGAAGCTACTAGTTGTAATAGTTTTTGAAATATCAAGTTTTTTATGTCAATATTTGCAAAGGGCAATAACTTTAAAAAATAAAGAACTTTTTTTAATTTTCACCAGGTCATCTACTTATTATCCTCTATTAGCTGACCAAGATTGAAGCTCATATCTGTAATACTTTTTTGAGGTATCTTGATTACAAAATTTCATTATTATCCTTTGAAAGTGGCATAACTCCACAAAGGGAGATAATCCAGACTTATTTTTAATCAACTCACAATCCTTTATCAGCTGACCAAATATGAGGCTACTAGCTGTTATATTTTTTTTTAAATATCTTTATTATAAGTTTTCGTTGACCTTATTTGCAAAGAGCAATCACTCCAAAAAATGTGAAAGGCAAAAACTCAAAAATATAATACCTTTTTTTTTCAATTTTCACCAGTTTATCTACTCATTATCCGATATCAGCTGTCCGAGCGGTAAAAGTGTTTGAGACATCAAGCTGTCTACACAGTGTCCAACCGTAACGCTGAAAGAACGGTCGAAACGCCGGAACTTCGGTCGTATAACGCCGAATTTCGGTCTTTTTCAATGGATTCGCCGCCATTTTTGGTGTTTTGACTGACGGTAGGTAGAAACTATCACTTTTTAAAAATATTAGGATACGTTCATCGAACATGAAAAGTAGCCTATCCGGATCTACATGCATTATTCTAACTGCCAAATCTTCAACTGAAACATAAACTTTGCTGAAATTGTCAAACACTTCAAAAGAAAATTGGTGTTCAGTTTCGTACCATGCACTATGAGAGCTTTCGTACTGGGAAGTTTCGTACTTTTTTGATATTTTTGAAATTATTGATCAGTGATGAATGAAAATGTATTTGAAACTGACCTTGTATCATGAACTGGCCATTGCTTAGATTTTTTTAATCCAGAAAGCAAGAAGAGAGGCACAATCCACGAAATTTAAGGTAACGCCGGATACAACGGTCATGCATGCTTGAGTTTGTAGGTGAGTGGAGCAAAAGACAGCTTTGAATGTGACGTGTTCCTTCGTCCATGCCATTGGAACACAAATTTAATTTTAAATGAGATAAATAAGCTCATTTAGCTCCAGTCACTGACCAGAATTTAATGCCATTGTTGTTACTATAGTCAGACTTTGCACTTGCTGTTTATAGCAGCTTAGGCTGTTCTCCATTTTTGGCGGTGGCTCTGTTGTCGTTGATTCATTGTTTATTTTGCCCCCATTATATATGGGGTTATGTGTTTACACTTCTTTTTGTCCTTCTAGTTTTGCACTCATTTTGATGGGGAACAGGGAGCTGGTCGCTTAATTGTTTTGCTGGTGTCTTTTGACTATTAGTGTTCCATGACTCTTTCTCATGGTTCCTTGGGCTAGTCTGCAGTTTGTGAGTGAAGCAGTCCTGATCATACTCACGTCCTGCTTTTATATTTACAAGTCGATTAAATATTAAATGTTCTCAGGGAAGAACTCTTTAAAGAGACCCGGCCTTGAAGAACATTGGACATAGTTCAGAAGTACGATAGGCCACTCCTTGACTTGTTTAAATTCAATTCACTAAGCTCTCTCTCTCTCTGATGCTTGGAATACACCTTCATTTGATTCAAAATGCACAACTGTCTTCAGGGTTGAAAACTGCTTTGTGTAAACCAGTCTGTTAATTTGCCTAGTCCTTACAATGCTGGTTATTTTAGAAAAGGAGAGTCTCTCAGTGGTAATGTGTTCAGCTCAATATAGATGGGTTTCTGGTCCTAGCCTCTTTTGGGGCTCTGTATTTTGTCTTTGAGCAATACACATTATACTCTGCTTAATACAGGTTCAACCCAGGAAGCGTCCAAACCTTACTGAAAAAAAAATGCTGATTGTGACAAATATTGATGCAAAAACGGTGGTCATGTGATTCAGACTTCGTTAAAATGTAAGGGACTTTTACTGGGTATAATATGCACCTTTAACAATCGACATCACATATGCCATTTCTATCCAAACTGAAAAAGACCATTAATAATATATCCAGAAACACTTGGACCAAATAATTAAATTACGAAAAAGACATGGTCGCATCGGGGGGGGGGGGGGGGGGGGGGGGATGTACATTATTGATATTTTCATACATTCGTAGGCTCGGACCATTTTGGGATGTGTAAATTTTTTATTTCAACATCTTTTTGGGTTTTCAGATAAATGAATATTTTTCGGGTATGAAGATTTCGTGGATATTTTTAAGAGGTCATCACAAATTGGACTAGATTTAGGGGGCATTTCTATGTATTTTAGGGTATCTTCTAAAGGTCAAGGTACAGAATTTGGGATATTTTTGGGTTGCTAAGATTTTACGTAGGAAGAAAAATTAGAGTCTCCCATCCCCCTTGGTTGATCAATAATTGTTTCCGTATATACAGACCGTCAATGGAAACATTTGAAGTAAATCTTGTCCTTGAATATTGACTTCTTTGGTGTCCCACCAAAACAAAGTTAAATCATAGCAGAAAACAACAACCAAAAAACCCAGGGAAAATACTATACAATCTCAACAATTCCTCACAATTGTCCAGAACATGTTATCAAAATATCACCCAAAGTCTTATAATGTGACGTAGGTTGTCGTCCTTGTGTTTGCCATATGCTGTATACAAATATGGGAAAATGGCATTGACAAAAGTAAACCCTTACTATAAATCAAACTTGTTCAGACATAGACGTACCAAAGTCAAACAATTCAAATAAAGTAGGCAATAGAAAATTTGGAACACCAAGGTAGCTCAGGTGGGTTTAGCGCTTAACCATTGTTCTGAGAGCTTTAAGTTCGAGCAGCAAAATCTATATGACTACCTACGTGCCTGACTTTATGTATGTCTTTATGCCTGTCTGTCTTTATGTCTGTATGTCTGTCTGTCTGTCTGTCGCAAACTATGGTTGCTGTTTGGGTTAAAACAATAGAATGGCAATTCTATGTATGTTAAGCTTTGAGCTAACTTTTTGTAAAAGCTTATACTTAAATAAGTTGTAAGAAAACAGGGGGTACCAGTCGAGTTTGGGTCACAGTACACTGTCCGTGCGAAGTCATTAGATCGTCTAAAGCCTCAGACTAAAGCTTGGTTCACTTTCGTTTTATCTTTTTATATATTTAATTATATTTTTTTATTTAGAGAACATATACATGTATACTAATTCGCTTTCAAGTTTTATGATAATTAGAATCGCATTACCAGCTATTCCATTGGCTTGTAACCTAATAATTCCATGGCTCAACAACAGTAATTGTGCATCATACTGCGTTGCAAAAATATTGTCTTCACATCTAAGATTTCGCTTATCGGCCATTTTAGAATATCATGTGAATTGTTGCATTCACAAAATGTTGGTCCGCTACTCAGTCCTAATAGCTGAGCAGGCTGAATTAATTTATCCAAGCCCATGGAAGCCTCCATGTGATCGTAACATTTGGTGTGCTTCAACAACAGCATAATATTGGGCAAATATTTGGTACCAGTAAAATGCACTAAAGCCAACCCAAGCAATGCTTCTGACAATTCTAAGGTGGTGGTTCTGTTATTGTTGATTCGTTGTTGATTGTAACTGCCCTTGTGGGATTCTGTAATTGTTCAATGTTTAGTCCCATCTAGCTTCTAATCATCTTGATGGGGAAGATAGAGTTGATTGTCTTACGTTTTTTCGTCTTCCTGGTGTTTTGTGAATGTTGTGTGGCTTTTCCTTATGGTGCCAGGGGATTTGCCTGCAGTTCGTGACTGTGGTCTTTCCTGATCATACTCAATTTTTTCTAATGATAAGGCCCATATGGTGTTTACTTATTACCTAGAATACCGGGTTCAATTCGTTAAGTGCAAGAACCTATTAGTCTTGAAGATAGCCCCATTCTCGCTTTCAGCCTTTAAGTAATATTCCAGCTATTTCCAAGCTCTTATATTTCAAAATTTATGTAACAGCAAAAAGGTTGAATTTCTCTGGAATGTTTGCAGCATGCCAGCATGCTTATTTATCTCCATTAAAATTGAATTTGTGTTCCAATGGCATGGACCACGGAACACATCACATTCAAAGCTGTCTTTTGCTCCACTCACCTAAAAACGCAAGCATGCATGACCGTTGTATCCGGCGTTGCCTTAAATTTCGTGGATTGTGCCTCTCTCCTTGCTTTCTGGATTAAAAAAATCTAAGCAATGGCCAGTTCATGATACAAGGTCAGTTTCAAATACATTTTCATTCATCACTGATCAATAATTTCAAAAATATCAAAAAAGTACGAAACCTCCCAGTACGAAAGCTCTCATAGTGCATGGTACGAAACTGAACACCAGTTTTCTTTTGAAGTGTTTGGCAATTTCTGCAAAGTTTATGTTTCAGTTGAAGATTTGGCAGTTAGAATAATGCATGTAGATCCGGATAGGCTACTTTTCATGTTCGATGAACGTATCCTAATATTTTTAAAAAGTGATAGTTTCTACCTACCGTCAGTCAAAACACCAAAAATGGCGGCGAATCCATTGAAATAAACCGAAATTCGGCGTTATACGACCGAAGTTCCGGCGTTTCGACCGTTCTTCCAGCGTTACGGTTGGACACTGTGGTCTATGTCTGAATTTACAAAGGGCAATATCTCGAAAAAAATAAAAAAAACTATTTTTTAAATTTTCACCAGGTAATCTACACATTATCCTCTATTAGCTGACCAATGTTAAAGCTCATAGTTGTTATAGTTTTTGAGATATCTTGATTAACAAATATCATTATGACCCTTTAAAAGGGGCATAACTCCTTAAAGGGCGATAATCCAGACTTTAGAACATATGTGTCAATTATTTTTTGATGAGGCATCCATATATGAAATTTCAAAACTGTATCCTAATAAATTTTGAACGGACACACAGACAAGCCCAAAGTAATATGCCCCTACAACTTTGTTGGGAGCATAATTAAAGGGGTCCAGTCAAACCTTTTATATCGCGTGACAGACAACTTTTCCACTATGGCTGATAGATGTGAAAAGTGAAAACCAAGACAATTTCAATTCTTATTTGCAGTTTTAAATGGCACTTCTGGTAAATTTAAGTGTGTAAACTATTTTATTACAACCATTTTCTTCAAAGTACACCAATAGATCAACTTGGAATGTTCTTAAAACGATCATTTATCGGTCTAGTCTCGTGTATTCCTTCCGACTTCTTGCGATTTTGTTGATACATAAAGTAGCACATGAAAATGTGATAAAATAATGACACATTTGTCGTTTTATAGATTGGTAAAATCTATGAAACGACAGATATTCTGACGTTCCACAAAAATAATGTCCTAGGCTTGGACCTGTTGAACAATTATTGGCAAATTTAGATGAACATACTTTTGTCTGAAGCAATTATGAATAGTCGGCATTGCTGGAGACTGATAGTAACCCACATAAGAAAATTAAATCGAGTCCACACAATTTGGTCAATATTCGGAGGTACACAAATTTGCATCTGTATATCGAAAAATAAAACCCAAACAATTGTCAAGGGGCACTATATCGTAAAATGATGCAATTTGGGGTTAAATTGAGCACAAAGCATCCATCTGAAACCAATAACAATTTTGAAAAATCTTGTTTAAAATGAATTGTCTTTTTGGTAAAATTAAAACATTTTACAATATTCCAAGAAAGATTATTATAATTTTTAAGCAAATTAATATTGGTCTTAAATATTTTGCTGATATAAGGTTTGGCATGTTTTTAGTCCAAATTGATAAACAAAAGTACACTATTCTTGGGAATAAAACTTCTGCAATGTATTCAAAATGATGTAGTTGTCAGTTTCATTGACGTCATAAGAATTGCGCATGGTGCTTAAAAATGTTGAATCGACACAACCTGTTGCCATTCTAACATTTGAATTGACATTATAAGTAACTCAGGGTTCATACGCGTCAGGGAAATTTAAATTTTTTCAAGGTCAGGGAATTGTCAGGGAATTTTATGTTGTGTCAGTGAAAAGTGGATATTTGCTAAAATGTCAGGGAAATGTCAGGGAATTTTATAATTACCAGTTTGTACAAATGATGAGAATCAGAAAATTGCTAGGGCAGTTTTCTTAACATTTTTTATACAAGCTAAATCATTTTGATAGCTTCTAAACTGCTTTAAACATAAGAAGATGGAAGGATTTGGCGCCCCTTGCATCCTTAGCTGCCTTTTTAGCTCACCTGAGCCAAAGGCTCAAGTCAGTGAGTACTAGTATGGCAATAGTCTGGCATCACTCATCATCCATTCGCATTTTGAAAGAAGTATATCACTAATGTCAGTTTGCCAAACGTGATGAAATTTCATGTTATGATTCATTAGGTAGGGTCCCATAGACATATAACTTGGGAAAAACTTTGAAAATCTTCTTCTGAAACCATTAGGCCCATAGCGTATGTAGTCCCCTACATAAATCCTGCCAATCAAGCCACTGGGACAAAAATAGCCACACCCAGCGATCAATGTAGCTACATGTATTATGAAAAAAAAGCTTCTGAAACCATATAGTATGTGGCAACGTCTTATGCTCTGGGTGCTCCCCTTGGGTGCAAACTGGCCAAGCCCCTGGGTATCAACAGCCTCATAGACAAAAACTTTAAAAAAATCTTTTCTATGAGGCCATAGTTTATACTTTTAGTATAGCAATGTCTTGTGGTCCCCTGCATAAATCCTGCCAACTGTGCCCTTGGGGTCCAACTTGGCCATGCCATGAGGGTCTGTTATTAGCTTCCTTATAATGGGGAAAAACATTAAAAAAATCTTCTGAAACCATGAAGCCAATAGCTTTTATATTTAGTATGTAGCAATGCATAGTGGTTCACTACGTAAATCCAACACTTTGGAGTCTATAACCCTGGGGCTCAAATTGGCCACCGCCACACCTGTGGGTGATTTGCTCCCATAGACTCATAAAAATTCATAAAAAAACCTTCTGAATCCATGAAGTCAACAACTCCGAGGAGCAGTTTAGGCTCATTAAGCTCTAAGCATGTTGCACTCAAAGTCACTCAATGTTTGTCATGAGTCATCCATTATCAACACTTTGCTATATTCAGGGTTTTAGTAGAATTTTATCATGACAAAAGTAAGTAAGAGGGCAGAGATCAGGAATCGATACAATCAAGTACCACACCTGATCCAAGACACCACATGGGAAAGTGACAAGAACACAAAAAATATCTCACACTGTCACAAGAGAGCCAAAAGGCTAGCCCTTTCCCAGCAGGTAACCACAAGGCTGCAATGAACAGACAAGAAAGCATGACAAACACAAAACAAATAACAAAAAGGATCCACAAAAGAAGCACCACCTTGGAATGGTCAGTAAAAAATATTTTTACTGGAGGGCTTAATCTTGTTTAGGGTACCAACCTCACCCTTATCAAGACAAATAGATGTTTGGTTCACATGAAAGATCCCTATAACTATTTCTGTTGTAGCTTTTACAATGCAATATTCCACATCAGATTACAAATGCTTTGCTTTCCTTTATATCTGTATTATACTGGTTGCATTATGGGTGGCTGTAGGGAGGTTTAGAGGTCAGCTTTAACATTGTAATTTGACAATCTTGTAAATTTCTATTTTGAAAACATAGCTATTTACTAATCTATAGACATGCTTTTAATGTTGAATAAATCTTTCCAAAATTTTGATTTTTCACTCTAAATTGAAAACAGAGCTATTCACTGTAGCTATACACATAGGTTTGAATAAAATCAAGTTTCTATGAAGAGTACAGTTATGTCAGGGAAATTTGGAGTGGCGTCAGTGAAAAGTCAGGGAAATGTCAGGGAAATTTGTTTTGTCCTGTCTGTATGAACCCTGTAACTATCTATCTATCTTATGTTACTCATTAACCTCATAAGAGGACCTCAGGAGGGTATTCCATAGGGGGTTAGTTTACATAAAAGATAAACAAAGTGTATGGGATAAGTTTGTACAGTGCGAAAAGAGTGTTATATAGTAAAAACATAAAAACAGAATCTGGTGATTAGGAGGGTAACATGCACCAACTGGCAAACAGCATGACTAAATGTGCCATGGTAGGGAGCAAGGCAGTGCAGGTTGGAAGGGCGTTCAAATGTACGATTGTTTGGGGGAAGAAGCTGTATTTATAATAGTTGGTAGAGGTGGGGAACTGTTTGTATGCCAGAGGGTGGATTAATTTAGACTCCCGTCGATTTGGTATTAAGTATGCATATGCATGGATAGCAACAAGGTCATAGGTGATACCTCGTACATCATGAAAAGTCGATTATCTATGCGTCGCTGGTCTAGAGTACGCCAGAAAAGATTTTCATGCATTGTGGTAGCGCTAGAGGTTTACAAAATCAAAAAGTGAAAGTACAATGAAGTTTTATTCTGTGGTTTTATAGATGCCGGGCATGAAAGATTAAATTCAAATGTTATTATAATAACAAGAAAACAGGCCAGTAGTATGGACATGATAGAGTGGACCATATATAATGTGCTGTAATTATTAAAAGAAACAGTAAAGAGAGAAAGTATTAACATCATTATATAGGTAAAAAACTAGTTATTTTTAATGGTACATAGTTAACATCTCAAAAATGTATCTCGGCAAAGCTACAAGGTAAAGATCAGAACTTTAGGAACATCCCTCGAATGACTGTAGTACTTACAGTTAAAAAAAATAACATCTTAACTTGGAAAACTGTTCAATAAAGTAAAATACATACAATCGCCTTATAAAATTTGTCAATGAACATGGACATATATATATTATAATCAAATTGGTTTTACATCAATTTACTTGATACACCAGGATGTGATCCCATTGTAGTTAATGGTTTGTCAATGAACTCTTTTACTTTACGCAGGTGATATCATTCTTTTATCTGACTCCGAAGAAGGACTATAAAAGTATCTGGACTGTTCATAGGACTTCTGCACCAATTGGAAATTAGATGTAAGCCGCGAAAACTGAAAAGTAACTATATATAATTCAAACTGAAAGTCTTACATGTAAATGAACAGTTTTAAGATTCAAATCTGTATTTTGGAAACTGTTAAATATTTTTGGTATCTAGGAGTGACCATACGATGCCATGGCAATATTAATACTTCATCCTAAGGGAAGAACATTCTACCAATAGAATAAATGTGTTGGATTTGATAATCCATGCTCATTGCTTGAAAAACTGTTTGATTCATAAGTATCAACAATCATTCTTTACTGTAGTGTACTTTGGGGTGTTGACCTGCCTCTCAAAGATTCTGATCCATATGAATGCCTACACCTAAAATGTAGCAAATAAATTATTGGTATACATTATAAATCAACTCATGCAGCTTGTACAGCAGAATTAATACATTCATATTCTGTAATTTTTCTATATTATGTCGTGCGTTACTTTGTTTCCATTCAAGCTTTGCAATCATCTTGATGGGGAAGAGAGAGCTGGCTGCTTTCCTTTGTTTGTCTTCCTGATGCCTCATGATTGTTGTGTGGCTCTTCCCTGTGGCGCCACTGGTTTGTCTGCCATTTGTGATTGTTGTATTTCCTGATCATACTCACTATTTTAAAATAGACTAACCTTATAAGCAAAAATCCACTAAAGTATTGGGAGCATATATCCTATTATCTAATAATACTCTTATTTACAAGATTTCTTATGCTACATAAGATCCTGCCACACAAGTTCACACTTACGCAAGCCATATGGAAACTCGAATTAATGACCAAATCTTACAAGAACAGGATTCCTCCATTCTTAATAGTGAAAAATTAGACCTTTATAAATGTATATTCAAAATGCCTTATTTGCAGACCTTTTAAATAGCGTATCAGACAAATCTATACTGAACTACTAAAGAAACCTAACACTTTTTACTTGCTTCAAACTGGTAAATAACAAATTACAGAGCTAAGCCGACATGCTTATTTTAATAACAAGACGTGAGAAAGTATTCCTTGAAAAAATATATTCGTCAAATATAGAACATGACGTCACGACGTCAAAAACACCGTTTTTATCACTTTTGCCTCAGGAATGTATGTCTTGATATTTTTTTGAAAACTTTTTTCATGTATGCAATGCCAATACCAGTACAGACAAAAGTGCATTTTAAAAATTTGCAATTTCTTGCTTTGACGTATGCTATGGGTTTTTTCTTTTTTTTCTTTTTACGTTGTCTAAACTGCAGTGTTTTTTCCCTATGTTTAAGCAATTTCTAGAAACTGAAATGACTTAAGCTCAACCAATCATTGTAAGAAAATTGATTTTCAAAAATCAGAACTTATGTTTCGCGTCACGTTAAATGGTAAAAGCGGAATAAACCAAGTTTAACGTCAACAAGACAAATTCGACGAATTTATATCCCCCGACGAAGGGTTATTTGAGAGAACCATGTAAATCACAATACATAAATCCCATTTGTCTAATACTTAGTTCACCTTCGGTATCATTCAGATCATAACAAACGCCTGTCAAGTATGTTTAAGTGCTTAGTTTAATAAGGAAAAATATTTTTACTTTAATTAGATATGCAACATGACCACTTTTAGAAAAAAATAATGACCTTTTGACCCCACCCCAGGGGTCGTTGGTGTGTGTAATGACAGCATATTTGCTTTCATTGTGCTCTGTGCTCAATTCCCTTTAATTTGATATGCAACATGACTACTTTCACAAAAATATATGGTTTGACCTTTTGACCCCACCCCCTAGGTCGAGGGTATGTCTGTGGGCAAAATATTTGCTACCATGTTGCTGCAAAAGTCGTCAGCTTTAATTTGATATGCAACATGACCATATTCTGAAAAAGTTTAATTTGGGCCTCGGCCCCACCCCCTAAGTCCACCCCAGGGGCTCGGACCCATGCCTTCAAATTAAAATCCCGTTTGATATGTTTCATATCTATTGCTGCTCTGCCTACATGCAAAATTTCAGCAAAAATATTGACAATTGCCTTAGTTATTGCAAAATTTAAATATTTGACCTTTGGCCCCTTAGGTGGGGTCATAGGGATTGGGGTAAACCTTTGACACTGCAATGCTTATCTACAGGCACTGGGTAATCATGGTGTATAGTGAGAAGTTGTTAAATATAATAGCTTTGATCAAATGTAAAGATTATCACACCAAAAAAGCTAATATAGGTTTTGCATTATAATCGCCTGTACTAAAACAAGGGCAATAACTCAAGTGTTAAGGGGTCGATTTTGACTAAACGAATAGGATATCGAGAGTCCATGGTACTTATCATTTGTACCAAGAATGAATCAAATCTGACCAATAGGTACTGAGATATGGTTCCGGACGGACGGAAGGACGGACGGACGCACGGACGACGCCAAAACTATATCCCTCCGACTTCGTCGAGGGATAATTAAGGAATAACGTAAACTATGGATAATAACCGTTTTTTCTTTGTCAACGTATGTCGCCGTTTTGTGTGTACTGTCTACTTTGTTATAGTGCCAATTGGCTTCACTTTACTTTAATCGCGTATAATTTTCAAGCTTTGCAGTATACACATATCAGCATGCCATTGTAACGCTTGACGTCGCTAATTGGACGTAGGCGGCAGCAACGGAGTTCAAAAGGACTGAATCATTGTCAAAATGCATTCCAAACATCTTACAAAGTGAAAAAAGTTGATAAAATGGCAGTGCTTTTTAAAAGCTCATATAACGCTGAAAACGAAAAAAATTGACGTTAAGAAAATGAAAATAGGCTTTTGGGTTGAATTTGAATGCCAAGGCGATGTCAATGAAATAACAAAGAATCGCACTAAAGCGGTTTCTGGTGAATTTTGCGTGATTTCTTTGTTTTTGCGAAAACGATTTAGGGGTTACGTGACGTTTTGATAGCCGTCGTCTGAAATTAGTTCATCTTTTCAAATAATCTCAGTGCATCTTAGCCCACCTTTGTTCAGCTTTAAGCAATGGAAAGACACGTGTGCATCGTATTCATTTACTACCAAACAATTAACACACAGTATGTGTCAGGTTTCTTAAGTAGTTAAGTATACTTTGACAAGAATTCGTTTAAGTGTCCATAAGTTGAACATTGAAAAGGTAGATATTCAGATATCCCTAGGCAGAACTGCAGTACATCAGTTAAAAATGAACCCCTTTTTTCTTGCTTGAATGTTCAGCATACAGCAGAGAGAGGGCATAAAATTTAACCAACTGAGTAATAATTTTAATCCCAAAAACTTGTATCACTGCTTTAAAGATCTTTGTTAAATAGCTTAGATCTATTTTTGAGAATCGTGAAAGTTTACTGTGACTTGTGATTTTAGCCGTTCAGAGCACCAGTTGAGGTTGATGTCATCAGTTCACTTATGCATGCTTTGCTTAGGCCATCTTTGGGTGCTTAAAGCTCATGCACTGTTAAGCTTATTGAGGTTGCACATTGACTCGATTATTTGATTGCACTGTAGAACTTGCGAATAAATTATTCTCATTGTGTCAAATTCTCCAAGGTCAGATTGGTGGCGGACAACTTTTAAAGTTGCTCTCCCTTAGTTAGCCTAGTTGCATGCTTGGAGGTCCACTCAGTTGATCATGACTTATCGTTATTACTTGAAAAGGCTTGAGTTTGGTCACGGATCCAAGATTCCTTCAATATAGGGCCCGTGGTTTGGTGCACACACTTAATACACGTTGACTGCCAAGTGTCAACAATCTTTGATTTCAAAGTCCCTTATAGCCTACTCAAGCGTGATATTCTCATTGCATTCTTATTTAATATTACTGTAAACCATTATTCCAACATATCTATATATCTTCCATTATGTCTTAACCCTGTGGGGACATCAGACGGGTATTCTGGACTACCAAGTGCTGAGGGGGCTAGTTGAACCAAAGTGATAGAAAAATGAGTTTGTACAAAGTGAGTAGGGGTCTTAGTATAGATAATAGATACAAACAGGGGTTAGTATTTGGGCCTCGACGCGAAAAAAACTGTCTTCAGGGGGTTGCGAACAACACAGGCGCAGACCAGCCTGCGCATCCGCGCAACCGCGCAGTCTGACCAGCGCCTTTTTTATTCGCTTTTTAGATAGTATCGTATGCAAACTTGCTACAGGTGAAATTTCAATTTTCTAGCTAGTCTCTGTAGCTGAAGAGACTGGTTTGAAATTCGCTTTGGCAGAAACCTCGAAGACAGGTTTTCTCGCGACGAGGCCCATTTAGGGAGACACATGAATCATCTGGCACACAGCACTGCTAAACCGTGTTAGCTGGTTGCTTTGCTTTTGTTGTCTTACGGATGTCTTGTTGCTGTTAATGTTCTGTGACTCTTCCTCACTGTGTCGTGGAATGGTCTGTGGTGTGTGATTGTGGTATTTCCTGGTCATACTACTTTTAATGGGATGGAAAGGGTCAGCATTGGTCTAAGGAGCACCCGTTTGGGTCCTTCAGCATAGCAGTGTCACTAGAGGTGCATCTGTAGTCTCGATATCGATATAGTGTTTGGTCCATGTGATGTCGCCCGCAATGGTGACCACTAGGTATTTTGCTGCTGAAACACTCTCCAGTCTACATTATGTAGATTTTACTTAGTGTTAAAGGGTTTTGCCTATTTATCATATGACGTCGCGTCTGGGAGTTAAATAACACTATGCAATAAAACCGAGAAACCACTAGACTAAAAGTGGTTTACAGATTTTCTGGAAACTTTTTGACATCCATAACAACGTTGCGTACATAGTGACAAAATTTTAACGTTTTTACGTAAGAAAGGAGACTTCTAAGAACAGTTTAAGAACATATTCAAAATGATCTTAATATCATATGATAAATAAAATCTAACATTTGTGCTTTTGCATTATTGAATTTATTAAACTTCTTGAGAAAAAGAGATATCTAATTTCCCCAACTCGTTTAATAAATTCAATAATACATGAGCACGAATTTATGCGATGTGAAGAGCCTGAAATTTAGAAGGATTAAATTGCATATCCCAAATCTTTAGGTCCGTTTGTAGGACCTCACTTTCTGTAGTTGAGCTGTATGCGAGGTACAGGGCAGTGTCTGTCCTCTGCAAACAGTCTAACTCTAGATTTGACCCGCTCAAGCAGGTCATGTATGCATACATACAAAACACGAGAATCTGAATCACAGAGAAATGAACCCTGCTGGACACCAGAAAAAGACTGAGATTTTATCAGAGTTCATTCCATCTATGACAACAATTTGTAATTGATTATCCAACTGCTACGCCATCTACTAGTTATTTACGTATGCAAATCTGTAATAGAAACTTCGAAAATGTAAAGTTGTCATTGAAAAATAATTTTGTTCACTAAAACAATGCAAATGTCATCTATCTGCCCACCTATGTCAAATGGATTTCATATTTCTCAAAATAATTTTTATTCAATTTCAGCAGCTTTGACAGCTGAAGGCAAGCTTCGTATTGATAATCATGAATGTTAAAAAGTAATCACATGACCAGATTAGGAACTTTCTGCAAGACAAAAACAAACTAGATACCACGAGATTTTGATGCTACCATTCGATTTGGCTGCTGTACGGAGGTTGTGTTTACATTGAAAGCCAGATATAGAAATCCAAGGCGATAACTGTCAATAGATCATATGTATTAAAGGACTTGTTAGTAAGCTAACAATGTTTTTGATTGATTTGATTTTATCTTCAGTAAGCATATAAGAATTGTTCACCGAACCATTAGTACAGTGAGATAATGGTGCGAGAGGCTATGTAGTTTCAGTCTTATTTTGTGAAGTTCATAGTACTAAGTTCTAAGCACAGGAATCCATCCGGAACACTCACTCGTCACTGGTGATCTAGACTGCCCGGGCACTGACTTGGAGTGTATGCATGTATGTAAGAAGGGTTAAGATAGAGAAGTCCGACAAAGCAAGTGAATGCCACAATCATAGATCACAGAACAACCCATAGCACCACAAGAAACTATAGCCATACATAGATCAAACATAGCAAAATTTGCAAACGTAAAATTGTGAAACCTTTCTTACGAATTTGTTTTTCACATGTGCTTTGGTGTGTATTCACCGTCTCAATGAGTGTTCTTTTGAATTCACACAACATATGTTTTGTTGAGAAATAGGAAAGATATTTTTAATTACACACTTTTATCCAAAGGACTGGTTATGTCTAATTCAATATTCCACGTTTCAAAACCTTATCATAGATATATTTAAATATAATTTGGACAACTACCCCTATATGTCTCATTAGCTCACCTGAGCCATTGGCTCATGGTGAGCTATTGTGATCATTGGATGTCCGTCGTGTGTCGTCAACAAATGCTTCAAAGGACTTATTCTCCTAAACTGCTGGCTGGATTTTGACCAAACTTGGTAGGAATGATCCTTATATGGCCCTCATTAAAATTGTTCAAATGGTTCAGGTCCATATCGAGGTCACACGTGCTAAAAATAGATTTTCAAGATGAAAACTCTAAAAATCTTCCCTCTGAAACCACAAGGCCTAGAGCTTAGATATTCGGTATGTAGTATCACCTAGTGAACCCAAACCCATACCAAATTTGTTCAAATTATCACCCTGGGGCCAAAATAGACCCCCTCGCAGGGGTCAAATGCTTTTACATAGGCCTATGTAGGGAAAACATGAAAAAAAATCTTCTTGTCTGAAACCATAAGGCATAGAGCATTGATATTTGGTTTGTAGCATCACCTCGTGGACCTCTAACAATGTTGTTCAAATTATCCCCCTGAGGCCAAAAATAACCCCGCCCCAGGGGTTACATGTTTTACATAGGCTTATACAGGGAAAACATGGAAACATCTTCTTGTCTGAAACCATAAGGCCTAGAGCATTGATATTTGGTATGTCGCATTACATAGTGGACCTCTACCAATTTTGTTCAAATTATCCTCCTTGGGCCAAAAATTGCCCCACCCCTGGCGGTCACATATTTTACATAGGCTTATATAGTGGAAAACAAGACAAAATCTTCGTGTTATAAACCATAAGGCCTTGAGCCTTGATATTTGTTATGTAGCATGACCTAGTAGACATCTACCAAGTTTGTTCAAATTATGCCCCTGGGGTCAAAATTGGCCCCTTTCCAGGTGTCACCAGGGACATGGCCAGCTTTCAACAGATACCTTAATATAAGCTTTACACAAAACTCAGGTGAGCAATTTCAACAACAGCAGAATCTAGGGCGAAGATTTGGTACCAGTAAAATGCATGTAAGCCACTCAGTGGCTTAGGCTGCTGTCCATTCTAAGGCGGTGGTTCTGTTGTTGTTGACTTTTTGTTTATTGTTACTCCCATTGTTGGAGTCTGTAATTGTTCTATGTTTTGTTGTCCGTTACTTTATATCCATTCTAGTATTGCAATCATCTTGATGGGGAAGAGAGAGCTGGTTGCTTTGCTTAATTTGTCTTCCTGGTGTCTCGTGGTTGTTGAGCGGCTCTTCCTCGCGGTGCCACAGGGTTGTCTGCGGTTTGTGATTGTGGTACTTCCTGATCATACTCACTTACTATTTAAGGGCCACTTGGCCCTCTTGCTTTAGTAGTAGTTAGGTAATAGCGCTCAACTTAATTGTGAATGCCAAGTACTCTTAATGAGAAAAAATGAAAACAGATGTACATAAGAAAAAAATATTTTTCTTTTTCAGAAATGCTGTGGATCTTGTCAAAAGAAACCTGATTTTGTTTCATGCAAATAACAGTCACAGAGATTCCAAGTCTTAACAGCGGTATGTTGTTCATTTTCGCAACCTCGTTCCTGACCTGAATCCAAACCATTTGACACTCTGTAAGTGATATTGAAAGGTATTTTTGAAAAAAGGAAGATGTCAGCAGACAACGAAAAAGTCATGCAAAATTATTCAGCATGCAAACAGCTAAGCAAGGAAAACGATCTCAATATTGTAGCCACAGTTGATGTAAAGAATGAATAACTTATGTTGATAACTGTAAACAGAACTGTGTTACTGTTGTAAATGCAGTTTGTGTGGATGAGCGAAGAACTATGAGACAAAGAACGAACTTCAGTTGAAAATGAAGCAAACCATGGACGCTGCAGACAAAACTAAAGAAAACCAAGAAAGGACTCTTGATAAGGAAAAATCAGTTTGTACTGAACTTGATCAAAACATTATTGTAGATTTGGCTAATGCAGAGGTGCATAGACCAAACTATCTTGGTGTTATGGTAAGTGTGCAGAAAAATGAATTCCTTGAAAGAGTAGATGTAGACAATGAAAGGTTTTTTGATATTATAGAGACGTTTGAGATACAGGGAGGTACAAACCTCGATAGTATAGAAACAGTAGTTGTAAAGAGGGAAAGGGACATTGATAATGATGATACAGAGACTGTTAAGAAAGAACTAGATTTAGCTATTGATGATGCAACTGTTGTAGATAAAGAATACAATCTGGATTCAGCTGATACGCTTGGTTTAGGAAGAGAACAAGAATTAACTATGATTGATACAGTTATTGTTAAGAAAGAACAAGACCACACTTATGCAGGTACAGCTGGTATAAATAAGGAAAACAACACACAGATATTTGAAACAGTTGAGGTAGATAAGATAATTCAAATAAATGCTACAGCTTTAAGCATTGTATCAACCAGTAGTGACATAGCATTGACTTCGGATGAACCAAATACATTTGTATGTGGCGTTTGTGGGCATCTTTTCACACAGGTAGCAGAGTTAAAGGCACATCTCATTGTTCATACTATAAAGAAAACATACAACTGCGACATATGTAATGAATCATTTACAAAGCAAGCATTATATAAAAAGCATAGATCAAGTCATACAGCGAACAAAGACAGCCATTTATGCGACACCTGTGGAAAAGTGTTTGTAACAGCAGCACACCTAACGGCACACAGGATAGTCCATTCTGATGAGAAAAACTATAAATGTTCCTGTGGCAAGAGTTTTAAAATGGCTGCTACGTTGAAAACTCATGGAATGAAACATGAACATAAGAAAGGATTTACAGATCATACCTATGGAGGTTTGGATCATGCTTCTTACTGTAAACCAGAGATGCAAATGAAAGGGGTTGAGCAAAAACACTATGTTTGTTTTATGTGTGGTAAACATTTTTCACATGTTAGATATTTCAATAGACACATAAAGAGACACAACAATAACCAAAGAAAGAAAAAATGTGAAAATCAGGTCCATGCTGAAGCACCTCTAGTGAAAAAGAACAGTAGTAATAAATTAAGTAAGCAGTCTGTTCATTTAGAATCTATAAAGAACCCTGAGCTTATTCAAAATGGCGAAAAAGATTGTAGTTCCAGTACAATTGGTCAGCCATTTTCTCAACTAGCAACTCCAAAAGACCATGAACTTATTGAAACTGGTGAGAAAAATATTAGTTCCAGTGTATATGGTCAGCCAGTTACTCAATTAGCATCCCAAAAGAACTATGAACTTATTCAAACTGGCGGTAAAAATATTAATTCCAGTGTATATGGTCAGCCAGTTGCTCAAATAGCATCCAAAAAGAGCTATGAACTTATTCAAACTGGCGGTAAAAATATTAGTTCCAGTGTATATGGTCAGCCAGTTGCTCAATTAGCATCCGAAAAGAACGATGAACTTATTCCAACTGGTGGGAAAAATATTAGTTCCAGTGTATATGGCCAGCCAGTTGCTCAATTAGCATCCCAAAAGAACTATGAACTTATTCAAACTGGCGGTAAAAATATTAATTCCAGTGTATATGGTCAGCCAGTTGCTCAATTAGCATCCAAAAAGAGCTATGAACTTATTCAAACTGGCGGTAAAAATATTAGTTCCAGTGTATATTGTCAGCCAGTTGCTCAATTAGCATCCGAAAAGAACGATGAACTTATTCCAACTGGTGAGAAAAATATTAGTTCCAGTGTATATGGCCAGCCAGTTACTCAATTAGCATCCCAAAAGAACTATGAACTTATTCAAACTGGCGGTAAAAATATTAATTCCAGTGTATATGGTCAGCCAGTTGCTCAATTAGCATCCAAAAAGAGCTATGAACTTATTCAAACTGGCGGTAGAAATATTAGTTCCAGTGTATATGGTCAGCCAGTTGCTCAATTAGCATCCGAAAAGAACGATGAACTTATTCCAACTGGTTGGAAAAATATTAGTTCCAGTGTATATGGCCAGCCAGTTGCTCAATTATCACTCCAAAAGAACTATGAACTTATTCAAACTGGCGGGAAAAATATAAGTTCAAGTGAATGTAGTCAGCCAGTTACTCAGTTAGCATCCAAAAATAACCGTGAACTTATTCAAACTGGCGAGAAAAACTACAATTCTAAACTGTGTGGTATCATAAAGCAGTTTACTCCGTTTGCATCTCAAATGTATCGTAAAATCATGCCAAAGGGTGAGAAAGAATATAATTGCAATATTTGTGGTATACAGTTTACATGTATTTTATCTCTCAAGAACCATGAACTCATTCATACTGGCAAGAAAAAATACACTTGCGATGAATGTGGTAAGGATTTTGCACATTTGGCATCTCTTAAAAGCCATGAGTATGTTCATTCTAGCGAGAAAAATTATAGATGTCATGTATGTGATAAAGAGTTTGCACGATCAGACAGTCTTAGGCAGCATACAAGAATTCATACTGGTGAGAAAAGATTTAGTTGTAAATTATGTGATAAGCGTTTTACACAGTCATCAGCTCTAAGGCACCATGCACTTATTCATACTGGCGAGAAAAGATATAGTTGCAATGTTTGTGGTAGACAGTTTGCGCGATCAGACTATCTAAAGCAGCACGCCTTGGTTCATATTGCTGGGGAAGAAGTTCAGTGTGAAACTTGTGGCTTGTGGTGTAAGAATGAATTTAACTATAAAAAGCATAGACTGATTCATTCTGATAAGACATATGATTGTGATATATGTGGTAAAAAGCTATCGCAACCATCATACCTGAAGAGACACATGTCTTCACATTTAAAGCTGAAACCTTATCAGTGTGAAATTTGTGGGAGATCCTTTTCCGCTGCAGCTTCTCTCAAAAAGCATTTATTAAGTCATATCAGAGACGAAACATAAGTAGTAGAAAACCTGCTTTAAGGTCTGAGGTAGCGAGCTGTGTCCTGTACCCCTGAATTTTCTTCAAAAGTAGTTGTCAAATTTGTGTCAGATAGTGCTTCGGATCACTTTTATGAGGGGCATTTTCTCATGTTTGAAGAATTCGGTTGTATCTCTACAAATGAAGAATTTACGGTACCATAAGTATACATCTTTTGAAAGGTCTAAAAACTGATATAAAATTTACATCATTAGCGTTTAAATCACTCAAGATATATAGCTATGAATAGACCATAGTAAAGGACACTGGCTGAAATTCATACCATTTTAAGGGCGCATTCTACAGGAAATTAGATGCTGTTAACTTTCATTCGCTATCGTAAAAAAGTATATCCCTAGGCATTTGTTTTTAATTTGCACCATCAAAATTATAGGTTCAAACTTTATTCAAAGACATGCAAAACAACACTAAAAGCGTGCTGTTCACTTTTCTACAGGAATTTGAAAACACCCATCAGTATACCAAAATAATCACGTTCATATACCTGTACAATTACGATAATGAACAAAATTAAAAAGTTCTTCTGATTTTGCATAGTCTATAATATAATTTGTGATTATTCATCATTAATTGTATCGATATATCGATTAAAGCGTGTACCTGGCAACTTCCGGTACTGTAATACCCCCATATTTTAAAAAGTGAATAAGAAAACTCAATCCCACGTGGCAAAGTAATCACATCTGCATTATTTTTTTATTGCAGTGATGCCAACACCTGTCAAGAGGCACAGAACTAGTTTAAAAGTACTTTCTAAACATAGTCATGCCTCATGACGTCATTTATGTAAAAAGAAAGAGGTTTTAGGATACCATAGACTGTTTATTTTGCAACTCTTTTCAAATAAAAACAAAAATATTAATTTTGTATTGGAATAAATGTTGCCATAACATTCCCATGTGCCCTATAAACAAGTAAAAATATAATAGTACTTTACACCCAACACAGTTAGTCAAATTCAAAAGCCTGAATTCAACTTCATTTTCTATCACCTTTTTTCAATAAAAATATGACTACTTTACAAAAATAAATCCTCTAAATCCAATACTTGTTGGGTATTGCTATAATGGCCATGGAATATTAAAGCACTAATTATCCTCTATCTCTAGCCATTGCTTAGAAGCCATGTATGGAAATCAACGCATTTTCATGCAGTCGTTTATAACAGTCTGTCAGAGACAAAGTCCACCATTGTCAGATTTATAACAAAGGGGTACGTGCATTAAGAGGCTATTTTGGCCCCCTATGAGGTCAAAAATGAAAGTTTCTCCTCACAAGTTTCTTATTAGTTTATGAGAATAATAGCCAAAGTGTAAATGTCTGGTATTGATTCGACTTTTACGGTTGCTATGGTAACATAAATGGCCACCAAAATAGACTGAAAATAGGAAAATGACCTACAACTATTGGTGTTTCCTACTTCTATGGAAATGTAACAAAAAGTCAGAGTCGCTTAATAAAAGAAAGAGCTTTTTATAAATTCGTCTGCTACAACTAGAAATGAAAACAAAAGCTAATGTAAAATAAGATTCGCTTCTCTTTACCTTAAAAGATTATAGGAAATTTCAAATTTGTAGATCATAAAAAGAAAATTCAAATGCTTTTGTGTTAAATATGTCTTTTATTTTACTCCTGAAGTGGACAATAATTATATTCGCCACTCATGAAATATAAGTATTGTCCTCTTCAATCATGAAATAAATGACATATTTAACAAAAACACTTGAATATCCTGTGCACAAATTACTGGTTAACCGCTTGCTCAAGCCTGCCCAGGAAAAAGTGTGGTTAAGTGAACTGACCGTCCCGCAATGACCATAGCTGTTGACATGGGACGTAAAGCAACAAAAACAAACAAAAACTTGAATATCCGCTATGTATTTACTTTCTCCATTCTCAATAAATCTACAGTTCTACAAACATAAATAAGCACCTCGTAAGCCTTCCAGTGTTACCTATACTTTGTAGACAGCATTTGCAGTGTTGCTATATTTAACTATTTGCCTACTGGCTTCGTTTGCTGTTAACCTATGCAAAGAGTTTGCACCCAGACCAGGCTCTCATAACATTGGTCCTGATCTAGATCCAAGCTGTTTGATACTCTTATGGTATTCATGAAATACATTTTAAAAAAGGTAAAGCTAAAGTTGGACCCCCTCTTACAAAACTTTCTGGATCCGCGCATGCATTTACATGACAAGTAAAGTGTTTCAAAAATCACCAGGGCTATCCACTTTTAGACAGAAAAGATCTAACAAGAAGCTTTAATGATACATGCTTTAGTGGGATTTCAAAATGATGAAACCAATGAGGTATATGACCTCTGCTCCTGCTTACCTTTGATCTAACCGAAACAAATCATGCGCGTACCCTGGAATTTTGTCAGGGGTGGTCCATGTCAACCTCATAAATAAAGCTCTAACAACGTTTCTTTAGTACTCAGCTTATTTTACAGAAGTCAAATGGTTAATTTCATAGAAAACTATCATTTTTCAAGGTTCCGGAGGGGGTCCTACTTTTTCCAGGGGGGATGTCCAATTGCTTATTCCCTATAACAACCCATATAGCTTGTGATTTTCTGGGTGGGGTCCGGACCCCCTGTCCCCCACCCCCTCTGGATCCGCATTTGCATATTACCATTTTTTGCAATACATTTGATCCTAAAGATATTAGTATCGTTTTCTTTTACAAAATTTAAGAATCTGCTGATTTTATTCGCCCTATTTTTGTTGTAACTGCTAGTTATCAAGATGCTTACAGCTGTGTTTATATACAATTTGCTGATCTATTATCATAATGTACCGTACATAAGATTTTTTACCATTATATTTGCAACTTGATCGGCGTATATTATTTTTTACAGCCTAGCTAGTATAATCTCTTTCTCTATTTTCGAAAATGCTTATGTGGTCACCTGTTTTACGTGGCTGACTATACTGGCATGAGTCTGCCTGCTCAGAAAACCTGAACACTGGTTCTCTCAAGCTGAGACCCACCTCTTTTTTTTTGCAGTTTTGTTATTGTTGTTTAATGCATTGTATATTTGAGCCGCGACATGAGATTTCCAACAATGTGGTATGTGCGACCAGCAAAGCCTCAGATTAGCCTGCGCATATGCGCAGTCTGATCAGAGCCTTTGCTAGTCGCTTGAATATTCTACGAGTGTTAAGCTACTAACTGAACAATATTTGGAGTTTCTAAGCTAAAACGGACGCTGCACAGGCTCGTCTGAGTCTACACTCGTCAAAATACCTCAATCATGTTGGAAATCACATGTCGTGGCTCATATGCATATTTTGATCGCCTTTAGGAAGAATAGCATAGCCAACCGAGCTGCCCTCGTTAAATAAAGAAATAACTTACATGTAAAATTGTTTCAAGAAAAGTTACCTTTTAAATTACTGAAAGTTGTTCACAAGACATTGGAGTTTTGAAATAAATAAATAAAAATCTTTCAATCTTTGTAACTTTATTTGTTAACCTATGTGGCCACAAAAGTAACACATTAGCTTGAACAGGTCCATCTGTATTCCTTTTGGCCAGTACCATCTTCCAGAGTCTATCTCCTTGGCTATGTGAAGAACACTTCAATCTAAATAAAGCATCATTTTTTTACCCAGATTACAACAGTAGTATAGGCGTCACTATAGCGCCAATGACGTCACTTCCGATCCAAGATGGCGGCCCCCACGACTTCCGGTCCAAGATGGCGGCCCCCACGACGTCAGATCCAAGATGGCGGCCCCCACGACTTCCGGTCCAAGATGGCGGCCCCCACGACTTCTGATCCAAGATGGCGGCCCCTGTGACGCATTCGGTTACACCTCGGAGGGTGAGTCAACGCCCTAGACCACGAGAAGGTAGCGTCACGTCCTAGAGCGCGGTGTCGTTCTTCTATATACAAGGGTGAGGGGGCCTCTCATTTATTTCCGGGTGGGTTTTTTTACGAAGTTCAGAACGAGATCCAGTCTTTAATGGTGTAGCGGGTCGCAGCGCTCGGTTTATCCCGTTCACCGGGTGGACCCTTTTTTTTCAGCACGGTCCTTTCACGTCTTTTTCCACGTACTGATCGGCTTCGTAATTGGGTCGTAAAGGCTGAGAGGGATATGATTGTCTATCAACGTAGAATGGGCTCCTCGCCATGCATATGGCGTCGGTCTAACTTAGGAGCATATTGCGCAATTATTTGCCGTTCGTCCTTTAGTATCTTAATGAATTCCAGTCCAAAGTTGCTGTATTACGCTCTCTGTCCGTTATACTATCCTCTCCTTTTCGCTTAAGCTCCGATTTTGCCATTTCTAAAGCTTGGGCTACTGGGGTGACCAGGTTCACTACGGGTTTTTCCTTTTGTCTCATTTCTTTCAACTCTCTGTATTTCCGTCCACTACCCACAATATAATGACCCTTACTGTCGCGTTCCGCGTAGCCATCTCTAACATCCAGCAAGTGCTGATACCATTTGTCGGGATCAGACACGTAAGGAATCCACTTCTGCTGTTGGTAATCGTAAACGAGTCTAGTGCCCATCTCTTTTGATCGATTTCCTCCTTCGTGCTCGAGTTATTCTTACGCTCTATTCATACCAACGGGCGAGAGTCTAGTTCACTATCCTCAAGCACCTCAATTAATCGCTCAGCAGCCTCTCTGGCTTCGCGCCGTAGTTGTCTACATCTCATCCGAAACAACAGTTCATCAAACAAAGCTATACACATAAAAGTAATGGCGAACATATTTACGCCTACGCAATACTTAATCCCTTTTCTTAGTTACCAGTTTTGATAGTCATTCGGGTTACACTCGGAACACCGTAATGCCCCTAATGACTAGATTGCTGCAAAGCGCCTTATATAGTGAGAGGTCTCTTCTGATTGGTCAATTATCCAGCCATTCGATTGGTCAACCTCCTCACTCCTGATCCCTCCTCCTCATTCTCCTTCACGACGTAGTAGAGTCCTCTTGGTCTTCAGAGGCTTTCTCGGTTTCTATATTATGATTCGGCCATACGTCCATAAATAAATCTTTTCTGAGTTTGATGGCTTGTCTGATAGAGTCCGCCTGATTCATATCGTGTTGGTTCTTAAACGTTTTAGCCGATTCCAGTATTCGCTGTTGAACAGGATCCTCTTGTAGCTCGTAATAATCTATTAGAAATTGAGCGTAATCTCGTCTGAGTTTTTTGCGGAGAGAAGGCAAATCATCATTGGCTGCGAGATGAATAGCTTTATCCGAACTAAAACCTCGCTCTTCATAAGCATTCACTTTAGCTTTAAACTGCTCTACGTTCTCCTGCCTGATCGGATTTTGAAATCTCCTGTTCCAGATGTCGAGTTTAGAGCGCTCATCTCTTTGTTTTCTTCGTTTACCTGGAGGGCTTAAATAGCTTACCCTCCTATTCCATATATCCGGTTTATAACTTTCATCTCTATCTTTATCCGGAGGGCTGATAGAGCGTATATAATCTAGGGACTCCACACTGTCAGCATCTTCATCATCAGAAATATCTCCGTCATCGGGAGACTGTTGATCGACAAATATGTCAGTTTGTAGTCTGTCCTGTTCGGATGTACTCGATTTAAGATCTAGGACGAGGTAACCATAAGGTCTTGCCATGGCATCTTCAAATTTCCTCATAAATGTGGCGCAAGTGGACGGATAAATTCTTCTTGCCAAGGTCGCAACTTGTTGTCTGTCAATCGGATTATTAAACAAGACCAAATATTGCGTATTTAAAGCGATATCCCTGCAAGCTCTACCTTGAGGAAATACGTTTTGAGTCAAATACACGATAGATATATTTCTGTGGTGACTGCCTTTCGTAAAAAGGTCGGCAATTCTCTGGTCACACTTTGCTTCGGTCATCAGGTCATCAAAAATGATTAGGTTCCTTTTTGAGGGATCCATAAACTGAGCATTATCTAGATAGTCTGGGATACCCCGTATAAATTCTATACACGGAATTCTCTTCTGAAGGTCTTCGTACAGGGGCTGCCATTGTCCAAAACACCATAAGATTCGTTCCGGTGGCGGTTGTACTAACGAGGAAAGTAACAGTTTTCTAGTCCATTCCGTTTTCCCCGATCCGCTGGGTCCAGTTACCATCATAGAGAATGGGTGTCTAAATGTCATTTCCTTCAATGGTTGTGACTGGTCGGTATATTTCCCACTGCCATGGACATTGCGTTCATGTCTTTGCAATGCATCACGCCTACTATAGGACTGGTTGCAGATCAAACACCTGATCATTTTGTCTCAGTTAGTATTGCTTGTCTACCTTCATACGGGTGTCATCCTTCTTACGATCATTGGATCATTGTGACCACCACCACCACCGACAACACCTCCAGCACCGACACCAACCACCACCACCACAGACACCACCACCCACCATCACCACCCACCACCACCACCACCACCGACAACACCACCAGCACCGACACCAACCACCACCACCACCCACCACCACCACCACCACCACCACCGACACCACCCACCACCACCACCACAGACACCGCATGGTGGACCATTGTTTCCTGACTGTACATTCACTGTACCCCAACTGAACCCTCACTGTGCCCCAATATACCCTCACTGTATCCTCACTGTACCCCACTGTACTCTCACTGTATCCTCCCTGTATCCCACTTTACCCCAACTGAACCCTCACTGTATCCTCACTGTACCCTCACTGTATCCTCACTGTGCCCCCACTGTACTCTCACTGTATCCCCAATGTATCCTCCCTGTACCCTCAATGTATCCTCTTTCCCTCCTCCTCCTCACCCTCTCCACCTCCCTCCTAATCTCACTGTACCCCAACTGAACCCTCACTGAGCCCCAATGTACCCTCACTGTATCCTCACTGTACTCTCACTGTATCCTCCCTGTACCCTCAATGTATCCCACTGTACCCCAACCGAACCCTCACTGTATCCTCACGGTGCTCCAATGTACCCTCACTGTATCCTCACTGTACCCCACTGTACTCTCACTGTATCACCACTGTATCCTCCCTGTACCCTCAATGTATCCTCCTTTCCTCCTCCTCCTCACCCTCTCCTCCTATCTCCTAATCCCACTGTACCCCAACTGAACCCTCACTGTGCCCCAATGTACCCTCACTGTATCCTCACTGTACCGCACTGTACTCTCACTGTATCCCCACTGTATCCTCCCTGTACCCTCACTGTATCCTCCTTCCCACCTCCTCCTCACCCTCTCCTCCTCCCTCCTAGCTCCATTATGAATTTGAACTGTCATGATCACTGTTTTTAAGGCCATTATACTCGTTGTAGAACGTTCTATCATCGTAGGTTCACCGGTAATTGTGGGTTGACCATGATTATATAATGATTAAGCATAACAGTTTCGCTTTAAACAACCAGTCGTAAGCATTTACGCTATGTATAGTCTTAAGATGATGTACTATATTTAGCATATCCTTTCTATAACATATTGGACACTGGATCTTGTATCTATGGGGACATAGTTTTGATCTGTTTTTAAACACCATTTAAAACGAAACTTTATGTATATCAGCTTGCTGGGCAAGCCTTTCCTTTTAAATCGAAACTTTTATAATACAAACGCGAACCTTCCTTTTATAACGACACTTTTATGTATAACCTGGCAAGCCTTTCCTTTTAAATCTAAACTCTTATAATACAAGTGCGAGCCTTCCCTTTAAAACGACACTTTTATGTTTCAGCTTCCTGGGCAAGGCTTTTCACTCGTTCTTATAACGCGAAGATGAACCACGCTATGAAAAAAACGTGTGGTGTTCCAAATCACCAAACGTTTGAGCTACACCGTATCATTTAAACTGTTCAATTTGCATGTTTATTGTTCGACTGTCAGATTAGCTATGACTCGATTGCATGCGATGCGCACTATATAGCGAGAGGTCTTTTCTGATGGGTCAATTAAAAGTAATATCGTTATAAATGTATATCATAAGCCATACATTTCGCAATTCGTCTCTAGACTATGAACAGACGATACGTAAGTTGAATTTAGGGGTTAACTGTCTCATGTACCTACCTGTACACGAGCAGCGAAGGCTCTGGCGATACCAGCTTGTGTTAAGTCGTTGATGAATACTTTTAAGAAATCTTTATGAGCGTAGGACGCCTAGTCACTGCGAGAGTTAGGAAAGCTCTGTAATGCGATCATGAGTCGACTATTTAATGTCTACATACGATGATGTCATCCAAAATGGCCGTCGCGCATGCGCAGTGAAAGCATTTAATTAAACAACATCTATATCCGTACTTTGTACATTAGTTCTCAGGTAAATATAGACTCTGACAAAGGCGAAGAATGAGTGGTGTATTTATACACCCTAGACATTTAGCATGAAAAGGGCGAAAATCGCCATCGCCTTTCCTAGTACACGCTATAGATACATCAAACGTCTGGTCCGATGGACAGGCTCATCTGCTTGAATAACGCACTCTGATCAGTAAATTCGATGTGGAACAGCGAAGACCCAACGCAATGATACAGCAAAGTCGTCCGTATTGAAAAGGTGGGTTTTCCGTGGGCCTGTCTCAATTCATTCAGCAATATAATCAGCTGCTTACCGGATCTGACCGGCTGTATTCACTTTGATCCATGTTTTGAAATCGCTTATCGATTTTACAATTCAGGCCCACGGAAAACCCACCTTTTCAATACGGACGACTTTGCTGTATCATTGCGTTGGGTCTTCGCTGTTCCACATCGAATTTACTGATCAGAGTGCGTTATTCAAGCAGATGAGCCTGTCCATCGGACCAGACGTTTGATGTATCTATAGCGTGTACTAGGAAAGGCGATGGCGATTTTCGCCCTTTTCATGCTAAATGTCTAGGGTGTATAAATACACCACTCATTCTTCGCCTTTGTCAGAGTCTATATTTACCTGAGAACTAATGTACAAAGTACGGATATAGATGTTGTTTAATTAAATGCTTTCACTGCGCATGCGCGACGGCCATTTTGGATGACATCATCGTATGTAGACATTAAATAGTCGACTCATGATCGCATTACAGAGCCTCCTAACTCTCGCAGTGACTAGGCGTCCTACGCTCATAAAGATTTCTTAAAAGTATTCATCAACGACTTAACACAAGCTGGTATCGCCAGAGCCTTCGCTGCTCGTGTACAGGTAGGTACATGAGACAGTTAACCCCTAAATTCAACTTACGTATCGTCTGTTCATAGTCTAGAGACGAATTGCGAAATGTATGGCTTATGATATACATTTATAACGATATTACTTTTAATTGACCCATCAGAAAAGACCTCTCGCTATATAGTGCGCATCGCATGCAATCGAGTCATAGCTAATCTGACAGTCGAACAATAAACATGCAAATTGAACAGTTTAAATGATACGATGTAGCTCAAACGTTTGGTGATTTGGAACACCACACGTTTTTTTCATAGCGTGGTTCATCTTCGCGTTATAAGAACGCGTGAAAAGCCTTGCTCAGGAAGCTGAAACATAAAAGTGTCGTTTTAAAGGGAAGGCTCACACTTGTATTATAAGCGTTTAGATTTAAAAGGAAAGGCTTGCCAGGTTATACATAAAAGTGTCGTTATAAAAGGAAGGTTCGCGTTTGTATTATAAAAGTTTCGATTTAAAAGGAAAGGCTTGCCCAGCAAGCTGATATACATAAAGTTTCGTTTTAAATGGTGTTTAAAAACAGATCAAAACTATGTCCCCATAGATACAAGATCCAGTGTCCAATATGTTATAGAAAGGATATGCTAAATATAGTACATCATCTTAAGACTATACATAGCGTAAATGCTTACGACTGGTTGTTTAAAGCGAAACTGTTATGCTTAATCATTATATAATCATGGTCAACCCACAATTACCGGTGAACCTACGATGATAGAACGTTCTACAACGAGTATAATGGCCTTAAAAACAGTGATCATGACAGTTCAAATTCATAATGGAGCTAGGAGGGAGGAGGAGAGGGTGAGGAGGAGGTGGGAAGGAGGATACAGTGAGGGTACAGGGAGGATACAGTGGGGATACAGTGAGAGTACAGTGCGGTACAGTGAGGATACAGTGAGGGTACATTGGGGCACAGTGAGGGTTCAGTTGGGGTACAGTGGGATTAGGAGGGAGGAGGAGAGGGTGAGGAGGAGGAGGAAAGGAGGATACATTGAGGGTACAGGGAGGATACAGTGGTGATACAGTGAGAGTACAGTGGGGTACAGTGAGTATACAGTGAGGGTACATTGGAGCACCGTGAGGATACAGTGAGGGTTCGGTTGGGGTACAGTGGGATACATTGAGGGTACAGGGAGGATACAGTGAGAGTACAGTGAGGATACAGTGAGGGTACATTGGGGCTCAGTGAGGGTTCAGTTGGGGTACAGTGAGATTAGGAGGGAGGTGGAGAGGGTGAGGAGGAGGAGGGAAAGAGGATACATTGAGGGTACAGGGAGGATACATTGGGGATACAGTGAGAGTACAGTGGGGGCACAGTGAGGATACAGTGAGGGTACAGTGAGGATACAGTGAGGGTTCAGTTGGGGTAAAGTGGGATACAGGGAGGATACAGTGAGAGTACAGTGGGGTACAGTGAGGATACAGTGAGGGTATATTGGGGCACAGTGAGGGTTCAGTTGGGGTACAGTGAATGTACAGTCAGGAAACAATGGTCCACCATGCGGTGTCTGTGGTGGTGGTGGTGTCGGTGGTGGTGGTGGTGGTGGTGGTGGTGGTGGTGGTGGGTGGTGGTGGTGGTGGTTGGTGTCGGTGCTGGTGGTGTTGTCGGTGGTGGTGGTGGTGGTGGGTGGTGATGGTGGGTGGTGGTGTCTGTGGTGGTGGTGGTTGGTGTCGGTGCTGGTGGTGTTGTCGGTGGTGGTGGTGGTCACAATGATCCAATGATCGTAAGAAGGATGACACCCGTATGAAGGTAGACAAGCAATACTAACTGAGACAAAATGATCAGGTGTTTGATCTGCAACCAGTCCTATAGTAGGCGTGATGCATTGCAAAGACATGAACGCAATGTCCATGGCAGTGGGAAATATACCGACCAGTCACAACCATTGAAGGAAATGACATTTAGACACCCATTCTCTATGATGGTAACTGGACCCAGCGGATCGGGGAAAACGGAATGGACTAGAAAACTGTTACTTTCCTCGTTAGTACAACCGCCACCGGAACGAATCTTATGGTGTTTTGGACAATGGCAGCCCCTGTACGAAGACCTTCAGAAGAGAATTCCGTGTATAGAATTTATACGGGGTATCCCAGACTATCTAGATAATGCTCAGTTTATGGATCCCTCAAAAAGGAACCTAATCATTTTTGATGACCTGATGACCGAAGCAAAGTGTGACCAGAGAATTGCCGACCTTTTTACGAAAGGCAGTCACCACAGAAATATATCTATCGTGTATTTGACTCAAAACGTATTTCCTCAAGGTAGAGCTTGCAGGGATATCGCTTTAAATACGCAATATTTGGTCTTGTTTAATAATCCGATCGACAGACAACAAGTTGCGACCTTGGCAAGAAGAATTTATCCGTCCACTTGCGCCACATTAATGAGGAAATTTGAAGATGCCACGGCAAGACCTTATGGTTACCTCGTCCTAGATCTTAAATCGAGTACATCCGAACAGGACAGACTACAAACTGACATATTTGTCGATCAACAGTCTCCCGATGACGGAGATATTTCTGATGATGAAGATGCTGACAGTGTGGAGTCCCTAGATTATATACGCTCTATCAGCCCTCCGGATAAAGATAGAGATGAAAGTTATAAACCGGATATATGGAATAGGAGGGTAAGCTATTTAAGCCCTCCAGGTAAACGAAGAAAACAAAGAGATGAGCGCTCTAAACTCGACATCTGGAACAGGAGATTTCAAAATCCGATCAGGCAGGAGAACGTAGAGCAGTTTAAAGCTAAAGTGAATGCTTATGAAGAGCGAGGTTTTAGTTCGGATAAAGCTATTCATCTCGCAGCCAATGATGATTTGCCTTCTCTCCGCAAAAAACTCAGACGAGATTACGCTCAATTTCTAATAGATTATTACGAGCTACAAGAGGATCCTGTTCAACAGCAAATACTGGAATCGGCTAAAACGTTTAAGAACCAACACGATATGAATCAGGCGGACTCTATCAGACAAGCCATCAAACTCAGAAAAGATTTATTTATGGACGTATGGCCGAATCATAATATAGAAACCGAGAAAGCCTCTGAAGACCAAGAGGACTCTACTACGTCGTGAAGGAGAATGAGGAGGAGGGATCAGGAGTGAGGAGGTTGACCAATCGGATGGCTGGATAATTGACCAATCAGAAGAGACCTCTCACTGTATAAGGCGCTTTGCAGCAATCTAGTCATTAGGGGCATTACGGTGTTCCGAGTGTAACCCGAATGACTATCAAAACTGGTAACTAAGAAAAGGGATTAAGTATTGCGTAGGCGTAAATATGTTCGCCATTACTTTTATGTGTATAGCTTTGTTTGATGAACTGTTGTTTCGGATGAGATGTAGACAACTACGGCGCGAAGCCAGAGAGGCTGCTGAGCGATTAATTGAGGTGCTTGAGGATAGTGAACTAGACTCTCGCCCGTTGGTATGAATAGAGCGTAAGAATAACTCGAGCACGAAGGAGGAAATCGATCAAAAGAGATGGGCACTAGACTCGTTTACGATTACCAACAGCAGAAGTGGATTCCTTACGTGTCTGATCCCGACAAATGGTATCAGCACTTGCTGGATGTTAGAGATGGCTACGCGGAACGCGACAGTCAGGGTCATTATATTGTGGGTAGTGGACGGAAATACAGAGAGTTGAAAGAAATGAGACAAAAGGAAAAACCCGTAGTGAACCTGGTCACCCCAGTAGCCCAAGCTTTAGAAATGGCAAAATCGGAGCTTAAGCGAAAAGGAGAGGATAGTATAACGGACAGAGGGCGTAATACAGCAACTTTGGACTGGAATTCATTAAGATACTAAAGGACGAACGGCAAATAATTGCGCAATATGCTCCTAAGTTAGACCGACGCCATATGCATGGCGAGGAGCCCATTCTACGTTGATAGACAATCATATCCCTCTCAGCCTTTACGACCCAATTACGAAGCCGATCAGTACGTGGAAAAAGACGTGAAAGGACCGTGCTGAAAAAAAAGGGTCCACCCGGTGAACGGGATAAACCGAGCGCTGCGACCCGCTACACCATTAAAGACTGGATCTCGTTCTGAACTTCGTAAAAAAACCCACCCGGAAATAAATGAGAGGCCCCCTCACCCTTGTATATAGAAGAACGACACCGCGCTCTAGGACGTGACGCTACCTTCTCGTGGTCTAGGGCGTTGACTCACCCTCCGAGGTGTAACCGAATGCGTCACAGGGGCCGCCATCTTGGATCAGAAGTCGTGGGGGCCGCCATCTTGGACCGGAAGTCGTGGGGGCCGCCATCTTGGATCTGACGTCGTGGGGGCCGCCATCTTGGACCGGAAGTCGTGGGGGCCGCCATCTTGGATCGGAAGTGACGTCATTGGCGCTATAGTGACGCCTATACTACTTACAACATTTAATCGACTTGAACTTAAACAGGTAGAAAAAGCTGATCTGCTGGACTCTTCAAGCATTTATTCCCAATTCTGAATAAAATGATCAGATCATCTTTGCTTGACAAAAAAACAACAACAACAACACACAACAACATTCCCTTCGCCTCGTACCTACCAAACACCATTAAGGACCAAATACCATGTTCCATTAAACATTTATAGACTCTTAAAATGTACAAACTGAGAAACCTGTCTAAGAAATAAACTCGATTTTTGGAATGTTCCCGGAATCATAAACACTTCGGGTCTCCCTTTGCATTCATGATTCCATGAACAGACCAAACATTGAATTTATTGCTCATATTTACATTTTATTATAAATATCTAAAATATAGAAAATATTTATAATTTAGGAAAAAACAGTTTTGTATGTAATATGTAATCATATTATTGTTTTGTTGGAGTGTGAAATGGAACAGGCAGTGTGAACACGCCAGCTAATAGAGCAAACAAGAGGCTTGTTTGGCACAAGCGACAAAGGTATTTCACCACCAGAGGAATTCGAAGTTCGGAGCGTATTGCACGGGCAAATGAGCTTGGCAGCTGTCAATCAAATTTATGTATTTCATGATAAGCCTATGTAAGGGTGCAAATATCTTAAGATTCATTAATGACTTTTTTGAAAATAGTGTACAGTTCTTGCGTTGTATTATAAAAATAGAATCGCCACATGCATATGAAACAGTTTATATTTTAAGTCAGAGCTCTCAACCTTGAAATAAATTGGGCCTCGACGAGAGAAAACAGGTCTTCGGGGGGTGGGGGGTGGGGGTTGCGAACAACAAAGGCGCAGACCAGCCTGCGCATTTGCGCAGTCTGATCAGCGCCTTTGATGTTTGCTTTGTAAGTATAATGTCTAGACATGCTACAAGCATATTTTCAACTTTCTAGCTTGTCTCTGTAGCTGAGCAGGCTGGTTTGAATATCACTGTCGGAAACCTCGAAGACAGGTTTTGTCGCGACGCGGCCCATTTGTAAAGTGCATCTGGACATCCAAAAATACAATTCTATAGATTACATACGTTTTGATAAACAAAATCTTTGAGCGTTAAATTATGATTTTTTCTAAATTCATATGCATTGATTTGAACTTATGTTTTGGGTGCTCAAAAGAATCGTCTCATTGGGACGGTTCTTTTGAGTACCCACAACATATGTTTTGGATGAGAAATAAGGAAATTGATTTATTTGGTAAGCACTCTCAACTAAAGGTCTGATAAAATGCTTAATCTATCCACATTACTAAAAAAAACGCCAAAAAACTTCAGCTGTAATGTTTTAGAGCTGTTTTCTCAAGATAGCTTTTTACTACATCATTTATTGAACAACTTCTCCGATGAAAAGTATTCAGCAACACCTCCGCCAACTTCTCCAAACTGTTTCACCATCCAAGATGCTTACGATTCCTCTGTGCTTAGACGCACTCTTTGGACATTTTAAGCAAAGCGCAAATAAACCAAGTCCAAGATGCCACATTGCACCGCCCAAATTCAATTACTAAAGCGATGGATGGCTTGTTCAAATATATTGAAAATCGCGCCTAATATTCGCTCGTGCGTTACGCTAGTGACTTATCACAAAACTGTTCATTCATAGAACGTGCATAAGAGCATAAAATTGCACGTCATGTGAAAACCCAGCCTTTGTTCCTACAAATGAGCCTGCTTAAAGTTGATTCTGCACATGCATGGTAAATTCTGAGCATATTAACGGCAGTTTTACGATGTGCGCAACCGATAAAAAACGGGATATGCACCGCTTACAGATATGTTTTGAGACTACTCCTTTCTGTCACGCCTATACGAATTTGTAACTGTCAATAAAATAATTTTAAATTTAGGATGAATTCAATTTATTTCAAAATCTTCATCTATGTACACAAAAATCCGTTTGAGCCACAAGCACCAGACTTTTTGGAGAAGTTGGCGGAAAGTCTCCTCTACAACTTTCATCGCAACACATTTTGATAAAATTTAAGATAAACAAGTTATAGCGAAAACTTAATTCTAAAAAACTTTACAGCTGGAATTTAGACAATTTTGAACATTGAATTTTGCGGGAGGCACATTAGACTTTTTCGGTATTACTTTTCTGGTTATTTGAGGTGGACAGTTCAGTATTGTATTTGCACCATCAATTCTTATTTCGTTAACACTCTTCTTCTTAACAAATGATTTTGCTATTCTTTGAGTAGAGAAGTATTCATATGTTTATCTTTGTAATAAGCTGGATATTTTCATGTACTCCACGTACTCTACCATAATTTATATCTAATTAAATTGTATGATTCCAGCTTTTTGCATGTTCTTGTAGTTACAAGTAGAATGAATAACAATGCAGGTCATGAAGCCAGTTGGTCTTAATCTACACTATATCTAGACAGAATATCTGGTCTTAGCATAGTAAGGGCTAGTTTCAGGAATCTTTTTATGTGTGCTGCAAGATCTTTAGAAGTTCTTTTGCCGGTACATCAACGCTCCCATCACAAGGTAATCTATCTTCTTTTTCATTTTTAAGTCCAAGTTCATAATATTTGCATGCTTCTTTAGGATTCTTGTAATGTTTTAAGTAGCAACTTCCCAGTTGATACAAACAGTTGGCGTATTTACAGTCACATCTTGGTGCAATGTCAAGAAATTTCCGGAAAAGTTTGATGGCTTCGTCTGGATTACCATTTTCCAACTGATGACAAGCGACACCATACAAGGAGCTGTGATTTAATGGGTCAAGTCTGTAAGATTTCTGGAAAGAATCCAATGCCCGCTCATTTTGATCGGTGATGCTATACAATGAGCCTAGTAGATAGTATGTGTCAATCAAAACCATCCTTTCATAATTAGATTCTGGTAAATGACGTATATTTTCAGCCAGTAACTCAGCTTCGACTATTTTATTTTTGAGTTCGTCATATTTTGAGACTATATCACTAGCCGAAAATTGATGGAATATCAATGCAACCCTAATGTGTTGTGCTAATACATCGTTCGGGCGTAGGATAATATAGTTAGACAGTAAATCCATGATGTATTGCTTTGGCGGAAATATGCTTATGAGCACGTTTTCTAACATGTGGCTTAGGGAATAATTTGCAAACGCGGTTTCCAAAACATCACAATCATCATCGTTATCAACAGTTTTTTTACCATACTGGTTGAGAATAGCAAATCCATCAATACAGTACTCGCAAGCTCGCATATACTTCTCCGCTGTTGGTGACGTTGCCAAGTAAGGAACCAGTTGTTGAGGTGAAAAGTTGCTAAATCGTTTGATTTTAAGACATGAAGAGGGATCTTCCACTTGTCGCAAATTCCTTTTTTGCATACTCTTAAAACCTTCAATGATTAATTTCAACGTCGGGTCTTTTTTCACTTCAGCTTTCACCAATTTATATCGTTCAGCCGTCATCGGTTTGCCATCTGTTTTCAGTTGATCTGCTTCTAAGTCACCGCCATCGACACAAGTATGACTGTCTGTGACGTCCTCAGAATGGTTACCAGCCATTTTATCAGCGTCTTCATTTTTCTCCATAATCAGTGCCGTCTGCTGCTTTCTAATAATAAACAGATAATAATCATTTAAATATTCAAGACAACAAAGCAACTGATACGTATATAAATCAATAAGGCCATTTTGTGCGATTTTGGCAAATGGTTCTCGTACTAGATCGACAGACGTATGCGGATTACATAAACTCATATCAGAAAAACAAATTGGAAAGTTCCAGAGGTCAAGATAAACAAAAATATTTACTCTCCTGCCAGCCAAGAGTGACAGTGACGTCATGTTTTGTTTACAATTACCAGGGACATAGAATCGATAGATCACTTGTGTATTAATCTTATCCTGAGGATAGTTTGTTTGTTTGTTTGATTTGATTCTTTACGTCCCATCAACAATCTTTCAGTTAAACAGGGACGGGTCTTCCAGTGTTGAACCAGTACTAAGCTAGGATAAATGTGTCTTGCTCAAGGACCACATCGCAGTCACGAGTGACGCCGGTGAGACACCCTGAGGATAGGATTATCATTAATACACAATTGATCTATCGATTTGCGTGAGCTCAAGTGGAATGTACAAATAAATGTTTTACTTAGCATTTGCAAACAAACCATTACGTCACTGTCACTCTTGGTTGGCACGACAGTAGCGTAAAATTGCTTTGTTTGTTTTGATTCCTTATGTCCAAGTCTATAATTTTTCAGTAATGTCGGGACGGGTCTTCCTGGTTTGAAACAGTATTAAGCAATGGATAAAGTGTCTTGCTCAAGGACACAAAGAGGTGCCTTCGGTTAGGCTCGAACATGAAACCCCCATGATCTCGCGTCAAGCATTCTACCACTGAGCCACCGCGTTTTCTAACCCACCAGTTTTACCATATATTTTTAGAACTCAAATGAACTGTCTTATTGTTTAGTTTTAGCTTAAATAAAGGAATATATACCTGTTGATACTGTGTTTCCACAAAACCTCACACAGGACTAAGACCCCCCCCCCCACACACACACCGCCATATACCCATAGTGTAGATGACAATGGTCAGACCAGCCTGCGCATACGCACAGGCTGGTCAGAGCCTTTGCTAGTCGCTTGAATCTTCTATGACCGTTAAGCTACTGACCGAACAAAATTTGGGGTTTCTAAGCTGAACAGGAGGTTGCACAGGCTCGTCTAAGTCTAAAATTGTCAAAATGCCACATTGTTGGAAATCACATGTTGCGGCTCATTTATGCTTTGCCTTAGATGTGTTATTGCTTTCATATGTTCTTCTTTGTTTGTCTTTTTTCAAAATAACAATCAAAAGTTATACAAAATGTTGGATATTGCATAGATATTATGTGACAGTCTGCTTGCCTGGTAGTAAATCCATGGTTTTAGAATATGTTTTAACATTATGTCTATGGAAGCTAATAGCCCTTGCACACTGGTAAATGTATACGTCGATTTGGTGGTATTTACGCGTATTGCCGGTACTTCATAGACCGGAAGTGGCAGATATTGGTGTTAATACTATATAGAAAAACATGCCATATGCCTAAAGGACTATACAATTAGATCATTTTTAAGTATTCGGCATGCACATGGCGATTTATGTAAGCATTTAGGAATAGATTTGGATGATCGGTACTCGAATCTATTCATAATGCTTACATAAATCGCCATGCACATACTGAATACTTAAAACATGATCGAAGTCTATAGTCCCTTTGGCATATGGCATTTTTTTTCTATATAGTATTAACACCAATATCTACCACTTCCGGTCTATGAAGTACCCGCAATACGCGTAAACACCAACAAATCGACAAATACAGTTACCAGTGTGCCTTGGGCATGACCAATTATGATCACATGGGCATGGATGGCAGGGTTCATGTGGGAATCACTTGAAATTGCTACATACTAGGCCTAAATATATAAGATGTGGGTCTCGTTTTCTGAGAACATTTTTTACAGTTTTCCCGGGAGCTAATGATCTCCAAGGTGTGACCAGTTTAGATGCCAGGAGCTTGGTTGACAGGTTGTATGCCCCCCCCGGGGGGGGGGGGGGTGCTCTAATATTTTCATATACGAGGGGTGATCAGAAAGTTCGCGGAAAAGAGCTATTAAATCCAATTGCGATTATCGATTGCAATGAAAATTCACACACATAAACGGCTAAAACAAGGTATTTGGCACACAAGTGTCTCTCTTGGATGCAAAAAAACAACTTTAATGCAGCATGTTGAAATTAAAGGTATCAAAAGATAAAATATTTGGCCACTCAAATCTGGACCTGTTTTAATTTAGGAGTTTTACAAGTATATTTTTGTAGTGATATTTAATGCATTTTAAAACCGATTTTTGTAGATGTGTTTATAAAAGCAACTTAAATGGAATAAAATAACCTGTTTTTAATTACCTATTGCAGATTCTACTAGCAAATTGAGTTTTTTCTATCTTTGAAATGTGACTATGGACATCTGTCTGTCCTGGCCATGTCTGAAGTTTCATATACATGCAATTAAGCCAATAATATTAACTCTTTTGTTACTTTGACTTTATCATTAATTAATTAAGGGAGATTGATGCTTTTTAATGCCCCTTCTGGCAATGTTCTAAAATGTTCTTGTTTGTGATAGGCAACGCCTGAATTCTGAATTTTAGAGTGGTCTCCTTGACAGCAGTCTTTCTTTTGACCGAAGTGAAGCTTGTCCGGAAAACTTAAACAGAACACCATCTTTTAAGTTATCTGCATCCTTAAGGATTGGGCCCAATGCATAAACGTAGATTTATATGAAAGCAAACCAGAAAACTGACACAAAATGATCCTATATACAAAGTGATTCTAATGGCTTAAGCGGGCATAGCTGAAGTGGTGCTTATTTAAGGGCCATACTCATGAGGTTTCTATGACACTTAGCTTTTTTTATTGAACTGTGCCAAACTGTTATGCTTATAAGTATTTTCAACAGATTTAGTACGTCCTTAATACGAGGGCTGTTCAAATATGAATGCAAGTAGCTTCATAACTTTCTTCACATATATGCTACGACAAATTGGGAAACGTTTCTATAAAGGACTATATGTCACCTATAAACTGGCACCAGACCTTAAGAAAAATACAGTATACTTATCGAGTTATAGCCCTTTGAATGAGGGCCACGTTAGTACACTAACAAACTCAATGCTTCGAACATTAGCAGTGAAAGAGACGAAATTATAATTCTTTGATGAACAGGTGAAAGTTCTTTAAATTTTTAAGGAAGTATCCCCATATTCTTACATAATGATTCTGTGAAAGTTGCGAAAATCTGACATGTTTTTGTTAGATTACAACGAATCGTTTTCACTAAAGTCTCCTTATGTTTGCAAATAAATGGTAAACAAAACACCACCTTTCAGTTTTCAGTTAAACTTATCTCTAACAAAATGCACGAAACGACATTAACACTGATTAAAACTCAGAGACAATATGTTGATCGCTCAAACATAGTTGTTGCTATAATTTATTGATGGATAGTGGGTAATACCTAACCGATGAAAATCATTTTTATTAAGTCAAAAATGCCTTTAGTGAATGGGGTTATAGAATTATACTTATTTTTTTGTCATAACATTGCGGCTTTATTTTTAACAATTCCTAGCGATAAGGCGAGCAATCTCCCTAAATGAGACGTTCGTTTTATTTTGTTAAAATAACGACTGGAGAAACTAGGCACATTCAACAAATATATATAGACGAGCCGTCGATGCACCATTACCCCGAATTTGTATATTTAAAACGGGGTTTCATTCATGCATGTAATAACTCTACTTCTTATTGAATGATAATTTATTTCGATCATCAACTGTGCTTGTTATTCAGTAACATATATGGGAACTAGACCGTTAAACAGGGAACCACGCTATGTACAGTAAAACTATTTATACAGTTGATGTACAATAAAAACGACCATCTTGCAAAGTGGTCTATTTTTGTCAGATATTTAATGTCTTCTTTCGCTTATACAACCCCTCCCCCCCCAGACCCAAAGACGCCATTTACATATGTTGTATATTTTTATAGCGACATTTAAATGTCCAAAGGGCATCTTGGGTCTAGGGGGGGAAAGCATCTAAAAACAAACTGAAAGACGCCAGTTTCATCTTTTCAATGACAAACGTCACAATTTTAAGTATATTTCGTACGCATGCGCAGAAGGAATACCTCAAAGTTTCGGAAATGAAGGGCACTTATATCCTTAATATTTTAGCACTTTTACTTTTTGAAAACCTGCAAAGGGTTTACTAAAACTATCGTATAAACGGCACCCAGTCTAAAGACGTAAAATGAGGGGTGGGAGTAGAAGGCGCAAGTTTTCACGGCTTTGTAAATGATGGATCGCTTTGAAACTTATTTTGATGCTTTCTATGCATATTTTACTACCGAAACAGTCCAACTTTAAAAATATTGGGGCAATTTGAAAATTCAGGTTTTGTAATCATGTCAACTAGGGAAAATATACGCCTTATCGCTAGAGCTCCTTTAAACGTAAACTTAAGTTTGACCACTATAGACATTATTTACAATAAAATTACTCACCTGGTCTTGAGGACTAGACAGATGAGACAAATTTTAATTAATGTAAATACGTCATTCAGAAGCAGATAAATTCTTGAAAAATTGTATAAAATGTGATAACTCTGTAACTAGAGGACGGCGCGTTTTGAAAACTTCCTTATGACATATTTAGCATGTTTTCAACAAACTTAAAGGAAACGAAACAGCGATGTTCATTATTACATCACCAGTAGATAACTCAAAATGACGTTGATCATAAAATTAATGACGTTACAAACGTGTCTGTTTACTCGAGATTGAAACAGGATTATATAAACTTTTTCCTGCAAGCAGCTTTTGGATTGTGACTTAAACTTGAATCTTAAATTTGGTGCCATTTTGTCTAAAACTTACAACGATATGACACTATATCCACACATTGCCCAAAACTTGCATTGTAATTTGCTTTAGAAAACCCTCAGTATATAGGAATGCTCTTTATATAAGGGTCTGTAACTTGATAAATATAGTGAGTGTTTCTTTATGTTTGGTGCCATTTTCATGGCGACAAATCGTTCTTTCCAGAAAGGTATGACATTTTGTCGTAGCATATAAGTAAAGACAGTAATGAAGCTACTTGCATTCATATTTGAACAGCCCTCGTAGTATATTGAATGTCAACCATAATACATACCGACAATGGTTATAACTTCAGTACATTAAGATGACATTTGGTTTTGAGAATAAAAAACATGGCATGCTTTTATACAGACTTCAGCAGGGTTTCTAAAGATTAAGCAACTGTATTCGCTTGGGAGAGGAAAAACATCTTGTGGCAAACTGATTAAGTACTAAATATGGTGACCATTCGGGAAAGTCTGCCACAATTCGAGAACCGAATCATGGCTCGGGTGTATTTTAGGAGCATTACGCGTAGTCCTATGTACCAAAAGCTACATTTTGTTAGTTGGAACTGGCGTATGGAAAACTAGTTCTGTAGCATGTGGGTTTAGCTCTTTTAAATCGATTATTCTGATTATCCAAAAAGCTTAATCAGCAGAATAAATGAAGTTTATGTTTTTCAGTGACCTATATTAGATCTTATGGTCACTGTTTTTTTTTTTCAATAAAATATCGCTATAGCGATACTTTATTGAAAAAACATAAACTTCATTTAAGCCGTTTGTTTTGCTGCAATTACACTTTCATGGTTTCTGTAACGTCAGCGTCACGCTATATAACGTTAGCGTCACGTTATCACCCGCGTTATCAAAGTAGGTCCTCGATGAACATCCGTGGTCTGATTCCACGGAATTTCGCGGAATTGGCCGAGGCAGTTCCAATTGTATGGTGACTACTATAGTTGGCGGACTTTCGTCAGGTTGATCAGCCTACTTTTTACAAACATGTTTCTAAAACAACAAGTTCTGTTTGGCTTTAAGTAAGAAAGCTCTCTAGTAACTCCTAAAAGAGTATGAATAATGTAAGTGCAAGTAATTTGTCTGCACTATTTTGGCTAAAATATAGATTCAGCCAAAGTATTTAATAATAATCCACACAAATACAAGAGGGTCCGTGAACAAAAACTCCCACCCATAACTGGCCCGATACTTAACCAGCTTTTGCATTTCTTATTCATGTTGAAACATATCCAGTGCACCTTGATCATATGTTGGCAAGGAAGCACTTAAACTGGTTTAATTGATAGCTATATCGACCATACCTTGGTTGTCAAGTTAAAAGTTGCATAAATTATAAAAACTTTATATAAGGGTTGTTTAAAAGACAAATATAGAATATTTTGTAGTGTCCATAACAGCATTGGCAAGTACAACTAAATTCAATGTAAAGCTTATTATTTTGATTAAAACAATTGTCTAAATTTTTAATGATATGTCATTTATCTATTCAAATTGATCATGCAGTAATTCAAAGGGATTCTTATTTGTTCTATGCAAAATTTGAGTCATTTAACATCTTCTATTGCCCATACTTCATACTTATTGGGATTCAAATATTAAAGGCCTTCGCAAAAACCCTAGTGTTGGCCAATTTATTATGTTGTATGTCTGGCAAGTGTATTATAACAACACAGGTATCAGAAATTGAGTGATGCATCAATGGATACCATGCAAAAAGGAAATCATGTAATTTGTTACAGATACTACGTTATTTAGCGTGAAATGATTCATTTCATACATTTACAATCATTGTTACAAACTGGAGCTGTTTTTGTCTATTTCTCATGACCTGATGCTTAAGTATGGCAGGAAAATAACCTTTTTAGGTATTAGTGTAATGAACTAATGACTTACTTAATATTGATAATCCTTATTTTGAACAAATGGTAGGTCAGATATATCCCGCTGAACTTCAGTTAAATAAGGCGAATTATTCTGATACTGAAGCTCCGTTTTTGGACTTGAACTTGTCAATAACAAATGGCATAGTTTCTTCTAAAATTTATGATAAACGGGATGATTTTAATTTTGAAATAGTAAATTTCCCCTTTCTTGATGGAGATGTTCCTCGCTCTCCTTCCTATGGTGTATATATCTGTCAGCTTATTCGCTTTGCTAGAGTGTCTTCTAATGTTGATGACTTCAACAACAGAAACTTTTTTTTTAACTGCTAAGTTATTAAAACAAGGTTATAGATATCATAAAATTCGAAAAGCATTTTCTTAATTCTACCACAGGCACTCAGAGTTAATTGTTCAATACACCATTGGGTTAAAAACTCTTCTGCAACAAGGCATATCAGAACCTATATTTTATGGTGATTTAGCTTATAAATTCAAACGTATTGTTAGAAAACCTAATTTTAGTGATCAATTCAAAAAGATAGTAAAACGTTATATAAGGGTTGGATATAACTTGGATATCATGCGACAGTCTGCATGCCTAGTTTTAAACCAAATCACGGTTTATAGCTATGGTTTCCTCTTTAATTGCACGACGGCGGGTCAGGCCTCAGACTCTATGACGGCTCTGACGTAAAGCTTTAATCGGTGGGTTGGTGCCAGATGCTTATCTGTAGCTGGACCCACCGTGGCTCAACTTGAGGTTTTCTTTAGCTGTGACTTTCTGTGAGTCATGAGCCCTTTTCTTTGTTTCATCATGGTGTGTTAATTTGATTAGAATGTTTCTCCATGATGATACATTGCATTAGTTAGATGGCCTCCATGCGAGCTGAACATTTCTTGTACTTCAACAACAGCAGAATCTAGGGCGAAGATTTGGTACCAGTAAAATGCATTTAAGCCCCCCGGTGGCTTAGGCTGCTGTCCGTTCTAAGGCGGTGGTTCTGTTGTTGTTGACTTTTTGTTTATTGTTACTCCAATTGTGGGAGTCTGTAATTGTTCTATGTTTTGTTGTGCGTTACTTTATGTCCATTCTAGCATTGCAATCATCCTGATTGGAAAGAGAGAGCTGGTTGCTTTACTTAATTTGTCTTCCTGGTGTCTCGTGATGGTTGAGTGGCTCTTCCTCGCGGTGCCACGGGGTTGTCTGCAGTTTGTGATTGTGGTATTTCCTGATCATACTCACTTACTATTTTTGGTCTTGTCAAATTTACAAATTCTTAAAAACACCCTCTTTTCTGCTGTGGTATCAGATCATAATATTTATTTTGCATCAGACCATTATTTTTATCATTTCCTATCAGTTATAAAGTGACATATTGTTGCATTATAAAAATAGCTCCTGATTTAAGCAATGAAATGAAGGAAAAAGACTGTTATAAATAGACTAATCAAAGTCTCCATTTTAAATCAATTTATGTAGAGTCCGTAACACTTAAATTACAAAAACATACTTCAAGTCACAAGACCTTTAAAATATTTTGGCTTTTAAATTCAGAAAAATAAAATCAAGGAATATGACAGCTATGGCATAACTTCATGATAGGATTCTGAGCTCCTGTTACAGGCTCTACAGAACAATCGTTTTTCCAATTTCTATTTTTGAATGTTTTAAATTTTGAGATTTAATTCATAACTGCAATAATCTTACAGTACTTGTTTGTTTGTTTGTTTTATTGCTTTACGTTCCAAGTCAACAGCTATGGTCATTGCGGGACGGTCAGTTCACCTAACCACACTTTTTCCTGGGCAGGCTTGAACAAGCGGATAACCAGTAATTCGTACACATACTTTCGCTTGTAACTGACAGCAACCCTTCTTGAATGAATCAGCGGAAGGGAGCAGAATGACCATAGAAATTATTTCATGATCAATCTCCACAAAAGTATGGGACCGGGCCGGGATCGAACTCGCGACCTCTGGAATTACTTGAAAAAAGTGGTCAAAAATGAGTCAATTAAAAATGAGTCAATTTAAGCATAAAACATTGTTGAAATGATAAGCTACCAATATCTTACAAACATATAACAAAGACTACCTACACTGATTTTGAGAATTCGACAAAATGACCTATCAGTATTTTGCTCGGAGAATGGCCTTTAAGCTCACACTAATTTAATTCCTTGGCAAAGAGCTTAAAGCATAAAATTTTCAACTTCAAGGTAAAAAATATTCAAGTGAGACAGTATAACGCTTAAACTGGCCATATTTGAAGCATAGTTGTGGCATTTACCACACTGGTAAATGTATACGTCGATTTGCTGGTATTTACGCGTATTGCCGGTACTTCATAGACCGGAAGTGGTAGATATTGATGTTAATACTATATAGAAAAACATGCCATATGCCTAAAGGACTATAGAATTAGACCATGTTTAAGTATTAGGCAGGCACATTGCGATTTATGTAAGCATTTAGGAATAGGTTCGAGTACTGATCAGGATGATCGGTACTCGAATCTATTCCTAAATGCTTACATAAATCGCCATGCACATACTGAATACTTAAAAAAAGATCTAATTCTATAGTCCTTTAGGCATATGGCATGTTTACTATATAGTATTAACTCCAATATCTACCACTTCCGGTCTATGAAGTACCGGCAATACGCGTAAATACCACCAAATCGACGTATACATTTACCAGTGTGTTTACTCGGCAACTGAGATAGATATCATCCTGAACTTTGGAGGCTATCGGTTTGGGTAATGATTACAATGACTGAATGCAAGAAAGCGCACGTTTATGTTGCCAGTTTCTTTCAATCAGTGTATAACATCATTTTAGATCCAACTTGGCAAATATACTATGCACAATAAATTTAGCAATTGTTTTGTATGGGTGAGCCCATCCACAGCATATCTCAAGTTTCATTTGCTGTCATGAAGATACAAGTGCCGATCATCTGACAAGAGTTTGCATTAAGAAAAATACAGAATTACCAAACGCAGCGGTCGTGCTAAAGTGGCGTTAAATTTTAAGGCGAGTGGGTAACGTGTGCATTTCTGATCAAAGGGGGAAGCCAAAACCAATTTCAAGCGATTTTTTGGTCACTGAAAACCAAAAAAGCATAGCAAATACTGCAATTTTCTTAACTTTCTCAGAGAAATAAAGGACCAAATTTTCACATTTTGACGTTTTAATTAATGCTCTTACGTCATCGCCTTTAAACGATGTTTCCAGTCGTTTTTTCTTGAACCACATTAACAAGTAAAGCTGTTGGATGTCTTCCAATACATTCAGACAAATACTGTTGATTGAAACATCTTAACTGCTATAGAGCACGACCCGAAAGATAAAATCGAACGTCACCGTTATCTCACAAATGCGTTGCGCCGTTTTTCAGTAACTTAGGATTTTAATCAACCATAAGATGAGTTACATTTTAAGCCTATTGTATCTTTTAAAACTGATTCTCTGTTGGAATTGAAACACCATTAACATTAGGAGTTAAATCAAACGATGACTACGTTTTGACGTCATTGATGGCAGCTGATTTTTTTCCGCATGAAATCTCTGTCACATCTGTTACATAACCAATAGTTTTATAGGCGTATGATGCATGCGGAAGATGAAAGACCACCAAACGAAAAATCAAATTCTTATCATTTTAGCATTACTGACAACGGATGTGATTTTTGCTTACTGACCCCTCTTGCAATTCATGCTCTCCCAAAATGCATATTTAAAGGATGGCGACTGTAAAATCGTGCTTTCATTTGCCTGAAATCCTGTTCTCGTCATAGCAGTTGAAATTGTTCGATATTGCACAAAGATGAGCGCAAAAAGATGCGAATTATAAGAAATTGCTAAACTTTTGTGCATAGTATACATTGTCTTAGCATTCACTGTTATTCTTTGCAAGTTGACTGAAATTAAAATTTAGAAAATGTAACGTCAGTCGTATGAGCACGAGACGGCGTTGTAAAGTCACTGGGCAGGACCCGGGGCATCTGTACCCCGGGTATGTCAACTAGGACTAAAATTCGTAGTGTTGCTTAAATTGATTGGCAATTTTTAACAAAAGCAATGTTCCATCATTCTTTGAACAATATATGAGGTTTTTATGTTATTCTGATGCGCGATGTATTCAAATTATAAGGTTTAAAAATCCATGGGCAGGCCTAAAATGTGTCAATTTTTTCGACATTTTGTAAATTAAAAAAGAAACTTTTTTTCTTTTTTTTTTCTTTTTTTCACTTGATTGACATTGGTGTATGTGCACTAGTAGGTTGCACAAATTATATAATTTTACATAATTACTCTTAAAAGATATTAAGATATTTTAAGTGCATTTGGGTGTTCAAATGCATTTTGGGTGTTCAAATTTGATGCTACATAGTAAGAGCCCAATTATTAGGAGAAAGGTCAAAAGGAAAGTACAGTACTGCATTTGCTTTACCCCTTAAAAGAGAACTGCATCCAAAAATACTGTCTGCATCAGACGCCTGCTGCACATGTTGTAAACATTAATGTTTAGTGTAAGTATGGAGAAAACCGTGTGGACCCAGAGCAAATTTTTCCAACTGGATCTTACTGATGTGGATCTAGATGCTTCAAAACATAACAGCAGACGACGAAAGCCGACGATTTTTTGTTGGGATCATTTTTTTTTCCATCTCGATGTATTTTAGGTTGTTACAGAATGGGAATATTTTTTTAGAATGTGAAATGTTTAAAAAAAAATTTCTGGGTATCCCTGATATAGATCTATATATGTGCTTTTCTTGTTTAATATGTTTATACATCTATTTAGTTATTGGAGGGGGGCTTGGGGGTAACAGTATATGCTGGTAAATATTGAGATTGCTGCCTCCATCCACCCCTTAGGAAATGTCCTATATCGAACTCTGGTCTGCTAAGTTCTTTAACACACACACACACACACGCGCGCACGTACGCGCGCACACACATACACACACGCATGCACGCACGAGCCGAGTGGCGCTTGACTCGATATTGAGTAGTTGCGAGTTTGAGCCTCATCAGCGTCACTGCGTCATGTCCTTGGGCAAGAACAATCCTTCCTTTAAATTTGGTACAGGAAGACACGTCTGGACATAACTGAAAATATGTTGACTGGCGTGTAATAAACTTGTGTTTACACACTCTGAGTCAGCTGATTCTAAACTGGGCAAAAAGGTGACAATGATTACACGGCTATCACGGAACCAAAAACAGAATAAAAGGTCAGTTTTTTTTCTTGGATGTGTATTAATAAATGTTGGCAAACATGCTGAAACCGAAAGTTTGATAAAAAAAAATGCATTTCAAACGAATGTATTTTTCGAAAAACTGCAGTGAACAGATACTGACATGTGTGAAAGTATAGCTTCATAAAATGGGCCATGGGGGAAAATTGTAATTATTTTCACCAAGCAGATAAATTATAGATATTTGCTTTAACACACATACATAGGGATAATTATTCACCAAAACAAAACCAAACTATGTTTTTTTTTAAATATTACCGCTGATATGTAGTTTGCAATGACACTATGACGTGATTATTCGAAACTTGGCAATTAACTGTATAAGTCAATGGCAGTAGTATGTTGTCATCCGATCAGCACCAAACCTTAAGCAACCTTTCCATGTACCAGGTGATTCTTTACATGAAATTTGATACAGATAGTTCAAAGTTTAACTCTTAAAGCGCTTATCACGACTGCAGCAGACAGCAATGTTTGTGACATCTTTCATAATTTTCGAAAAAAATAAGGTATGATTTATTATTTTTGAAAAAAGGGCAAAATTTGAAATTGTCGTCTCCTGCAAAATATGAGAGAATGATGAAATGCCAAAAAAATGACAATCATTTAGCAGGACAACACAACTAACCACTTTTGATTAAATATAGTCTATTCTAACACACCTCGCCTATACAGCCAACGGTAACAAACTGTGATGTATCGGACAATAATTCACTGCTAAAGTGTGTGATAGCTGACGTCACTGGAAAATGACGTCATCCATGGCGTTAGACGGTGTAACGTCGTTTTACGCTTGAAAGACGTTACAATTACATGTAAACGTTTGTGACGTAGTCTGAATATTGGCGGGAGTTCTTCAGTGCAATGGCGGAAAGTTTTAAGAAGCTGAAGACTTCGAATGTGTTTTCGTCGTTTATTGTGTGTTAGAATCGAAATAGATCAGCTCCAGTGCGTGAATTGTTGAGTAATAATTCACTGTTTGGAGGGCAGTTGTAAAGAAGATCAAATCACGAGCACGCAGCGCGAGTGATTTATCTTCGTACAAACTGAACAATTCACTGTTGGAGCTGATCTATTTCTTAAATATATATTTGATAAAGTAATATTTCATATGTGAATGTATAAGAAGTTGTTGATTTTTTTAAATGTGTAAATATATGTGTAATGCATATGGAAACCGAAAGAAGGCGTGTCCATCCGTCTACTTTCTTGTACTGTGACGGCCTAACCATATAATAGCATACATAATATAGAAATAGCGAAAACAATCCAAAAACAACACAGCGACAACAAAAACTTACACAAAAAACAATACTTTTTGTTTTTGTTGAATAGTAAAAATATGATAAATTACGGGAGGTAACCCCAGAAACGTAGAAAAACAAAATATTTACAAACGCTGCGGTTGTACAAGTATCAGCTTTTCAACAAATCAATATCAATGTAATCCACCGCTTTAAAATGTTTATGATCAAAGTATTACGAGGAATGAATTAATTGAAATCAACATTTGAGATAAAATCTGAGTTTGTATCGAGAATGTTTTGATACCGTAATTACCTTAAATAAACGGAAACATCCATAGGTCGACCCCGGGGGGGGGGGGGGGGGGGGTACTCTAATTTTTTCTGCATACGTAGGCTCGGACCCAGCATCTACCGTTCACCCCAGAAAAATATCAGAAATTTGAAGCACCCCAGAAAAATATTTGAAATTTTTGCAACCCCCAAAAATATCCCGATTCTGTATAATTACCTTAAGAAAAGACCCTAAAATACATAGAAATAACCCCTAAAACTAGTCCAATTTTGGGATGACCCCAAAAAATATCCACCAAATTTTCAGTCTATCGTTAAGTCATCTGGGTATTTTAGGCTTTATGTTACCTCACGCTGAAGAGCTCCGCTGAGATACTCGGTGAAAATAAGGCCAGACGCTTATTAAAAAGCGTTCAAAATCATTAAATTTTAATCACTAATATGTCCGTAAATATGTCCGATTATTTTAAAAACACTTTCTTATCAAAAGAAATTCATATTTCTAATCGATACTGAAAATTTCAACGCAAAATTTTGAGTAGGTTTAAAGATATTGCAAGTTATAAATTCACCAAAATACGTAGGGATAACGGAGAATTACCTGTGTTTTCACCGAGTGCGTAAAGCGCCTCGATGATCCAGAGCGGGATATGACGTATCACTGTTTAAGAGAATACCTAAAACAATATTCACTTTTCTGAAAACCCCCAAAAATATTGAAATTCAAAAATTTGACCCCCAAAAATATGGACCGAGCCTACATATGTATGAAAATATCAGAGTACCTCCCCTTGGAGGTCGACCAAAGGCGTATTTAATGTGTTTATTAGCTCACCTGAGCCGAAGGTTCATGGGTGAGCTAATAGTATACCAGTCACTCCGTCGTCCGTCCGTCCGTCGTCCGTCCGTCCGTCCGTCAACATTTTCAAACATCTTCTCCTCTGAAACCGCTGGGCCAATTAAACTCAAATTTCATATGGAAACTCCTTGGGACGCGGGAACGAAAGTTTGGTCAAATGGTCCTGGTCACATGACCAAGATGGCCGCCACGCCTATATATGGTAAAAACCCTTTAAAAATCTTCTTCTCCACAACCAGAAGGCCAATGACCTCGGGACTTGGTATGTAGCATTGGGGATGTGGGGCCTACCAAGTTTGTTCAAATGATGATCCTAGGTTGACCTTGACCTACTTAACGTCAAGGTCAAATTTGCTTCCTAATGCATTTAAATGGGAAAATTTTTGAAAAGTTGATTTTTTTGAAAACTATAGAAGCCTTAGTCATTATTCTCATTTGATATGTTAAACCTAATGAGACAATGGCTATAAATAAGTTCCAAAGGTCAAGGTTGACCTTTGACCTTTCAGCTAAGTTGCTCATATTTGAGTCCCATACATATATTAAAACATAGTTTCCTCACAAACCATTGGCCCATTGAACTCAAATTTCATGTGAAGACTCCTTATGCTAAGTTAGCCAAAATTTGTACAGAATGTTTTGGTCACATGACCAAGATGGCCGCCATGTCCATATATGGTAAAACACTTTAAAAATCTTCTTCTCCAGAACCAGAAGGCCGGTGACCTTGGGACTTGGTATGTAACATTTGGGATTTGGGGCCTACCAAGTTTGTTCAAATGATGATCCTAAGTAGACCTTGACCTACATAACGTCAAGGTCAAATTTGCTTCCAAATGCATTTAAATGGGATTTTTTTTTTTTTTGAAAAGTTGATTTTTTGAATACTGTTGAAGCCAAAGTCATTATTCTCACTTGATATGTTAAACCTAATGAGACAATGGCTATAAATAAGTTTCAAAGGTCAAGGTTGACCTTTAACTTTTCAGCCAAGGTCGCTCATATCCAGAGTCTCATCAACATATTAAAACGTAGTTTCCTCAGAAACTACTAGGCCAATTGAACTCAAATTTCACATGAAGACTCCTTATGATAGGTTAGCCAAAATTTAACCATTTGTACTAGTCACATGACCAAGATGGCCACCACGCCCATATATGGTAAAAACACATGTTTTGATTGATAAATAAGAAAAAAAATCAATAACGCACTATTGTCTGTAGGCCTACGCATCTCCTGACCAAATTCGACCGAGTCCCGTTTTCAGCCAGCTACCACGAAGTGTGTCATTGCTCGTGCTGTAGTTGCTCAAAGTGCAAATCATTCAGAAGCCGTCTGATCTGGGTGGACAAAATTTGCTTAGACGGCCTATTTGACTGCCAATAGGAATAATGTGGAAAAATCCAAACAAGTGGATAAAAACAACTCGCAGTATACCTACAAAATACTCTGGCTTTAGATTAACTGAAAAGTAATCAGAGAAGCTATAATTGTTATCAGCCTCATTCAGCATTTGGGATTGTTTTTCAATAGAAACCCAGCATCGAAATTCCGAATTCTGAACATCGTCACCCATGTTCTTCGCGAAAAGTGCGTTTCTAAGCAACAGTGATACACGCAGCTGTGAGTAGTAATTGTCCTCATCATTCAAGATCAAGCACGTACTCTGACCTGGTAACTTTGACCTATATTATCCTCTGATGTATTTTCAGTCTGCAACAGTGAACAGCTGCGAGTGTCAAACTTGCTAAGATATTGTCTTCAGTATGCACTGTGAGTTCTTACTATGCCCAGGTGACCTTGACGTATAGTTCACCTTTCAATAAATCCGCTGAAAAAGTTAAATATTAAAACTCCGGTTAGACTTACTCGTATGGGACGACATATGTGCAGGGGTTGTCGTTATCGTAAATTTATAGGCAACATAAATTTACCAGAGTTTGGATAATTTGTTGACAGTTCTGCAGCTTCTTGTTTGCAGTGTAAACATGAGGTTTAAACGGTCAAACCTCGAGAATCAAACCTATTACCGACGCCATTTTCTGCATTCTAAGCGGTGACAACCAAAAACCGTGTATGGCTGCAATGTTAAAGAGGAGATGAAAAGGAGCTTTCGCTATAATAATGACGGAAAACCACCAGCTATTTCGTGATCAAACCAGAATTGGCAGAGAATCTGACTATATCCCGCTGCAGCGCTTTTCATGCTGTAAACAAGACAAAGTTCTAAATAGACAGTATTGAGCAGAAATAAAATTCTGAAATCAATCAAGGGCCATAACTCTGTTACAAATCATCGAAACATGACAGGTAACGATCCCAGCCTAGATAATGTCTATAAAATGCATATAAAACGTTTGGTCAAGTTATGTCCATTAATTGTAAAGATATTGGGCGGAAACGAAATTCTGGCATAAATCAAGGACCATATCTCTGTTACAAATTGAAGCAAAAAATGGCAGGTATCAATCCTATACGGGTCTTGTCAATATAAATTCATATACAAAATTTGGTAGATTTCTGTCAATTAGCTTTCAAGGGCCATGACTCTGTTAAACATTTGCGAAAAATGACAGGAAACAATCCCAACTATAAATGTATATACAAAGTTTGGTCAAAATATGTCCATTTGTTATAAAGATATTGAGCGGAAATGAAATTCGCATATAAATCAAGGTCTATAACTCTCTTACAAAGATAGGTAAGAATCCCAACCTAGAAATGTCAATTTGAATGCAAATATAAGATGTGGTGAAATTCTATCAATTTGTTTTCAAGATATTGAGCGGAAACGAAATCATCTTGACGAAATTCTGACATCAATCAAGGGCCATAACTCTATTACAAATGTGCGAAAAAAATCCTTTGCAACAATCCGAATCTAGATCAATATCATTGTATAAATATAATTGGTGAAATTCTTTCAATTTGTTCTCAAGATTTTGAGTGGAAACGAAATTATGACGGACGGAATGAGGGACAGACGGACGGAATGACGAACGGACGGACGGAACGACGGACAACCCAAATTCACTATAGCCCCCCCCCCCTCATTTCTTAAAAGCGGGCTGCTATGATCGCGGGCGGCCATAGCCGGCCACTTATATAATGTTCATGCAAAACACACATCAAATTCAGGTTTTGACCGAACCTTTATGCCGTGCTCAGACTATTTTTGATGCGCTGCCGAACATCGAGCAGGGTACCCATTGTCGCAGACAGGAAGCACGCTAGCACGTTCTAGATTAGGTATTGTCAGGTCTCTCGAGAATGGCAGGGTACCAAATATCGTGGGTTGACCTATAGCGCGAAGCAAAACTGTCCGTGAATCTGTAGGGCTACCTATAGCGCTTCACTTAACTATTAGCACAGCTGTCGTGCCGTCCATTGAAAGACCCCAAACCACCCCAAACCATTACCGTGTATTCTCGCAATATCATATAATGCGCATTATTTTAGGGTACTCACGGCCTCTATGGGGGGGGGGGGGGGCTCGGCATGCACCCCCCCCCTGGGTCTGGCACTGGTATTATGCAAGAATACATACAGTGAAAGCCAGGCCGCGTAGCGCAGTCGGTAATGTGTCTGGCTACAGATGCGTGTCTGACTACAGATCCAGGGGTTACGAGTTTGATCCCGGTCCGGTCCCACGAATTACTGGTTAACCGCTTGTACAAGCCTGCCCAGGAAAAAGTGTGGTTAGGTGAACTGATCGTCCCGCAATGACCTTAGCTGTTGACTTGGGTCTTAAAGCAACAAAACAAACAAAACAAACATACAGTGATGCTAAACGACCGCCAGCTGTTGTTGTTGTTGTTGTTGTTGTTGTCATAAATTCTCCCAATATTGGGACACCTCGAATCGAGTGGAACAAAGTTAAATGTTAGAACTAAAGTGTTAATGTAAAACTAAACACTGTACAATATACAGCCACCAAGCTCCCAGCACCCAAACTGTACAATATATCCAATGTCTGTTCACAAAACTATAACCAATACACTGTACAACAAAACCACCAAGGTCCTAACACCAAAATGTATTCACAAATTATATACAGGTCTTTATGGTAGAGATTTTAAGCATTTGATTTCATCTTTGCCACAACCGAACAGGCAAATCTGTGAAAGTCCCAATCTTTCTTCTGGCACTGGACGCTGCAGTAGCGAGTTATATGACAGCGTGAGCAACGTTTAAGTTCACCTCCTTCCTTGGGTGGATGCTTACAGTTAGAACAAACACAGTCTACCTCGTTGTCCTCACTATTGTCACTATCAATGTTTGTTTTGGCCAGAAAATAAAAAAGAACTGCCTGTTCCTGTAACAAGTCAGGCTCAACAGCTGTAGTGTAGGCCCCTGAGTCGAAATTTGGGCTCCCGTGTGCATTTTTTGGTAAAAGTGATTCTTATCGATTTTCAACTAGAGAAATATATGCAGAGTAAGGAAAACGATGTTTACAATTTTTTCTTGCAGTATTAACGTCACAGTAAAGTAACAAAATGGGGTACCGTCGTTTCACTTGCATCAAAAAATTTATATGTGGTGGGGTTATTTACACACCTAAAATAATCTTATTTTTTTATGTTTGTTGCATTGTAATGGTTAAAAACGTGTAAAGAAACACTAAAATGGAATTTTGATTCAATATGGTCTTTAATTTTACGTGAAGTTGACGTCAATTTGATGTCAATGTGCTGGAAAAACACATTGTGTACAAAATAAATTATTCTGGAAATTCGTGTGTGCCTCGCGAATAAAATCAGATCTTAGCATAACTGTATGTTCCTGGCTAAGCTTTTTGAAACAAGCTAGCTCTCTGATGGTTGGGGCGTTTAGCTGCTACAGCATGTTAACTACGTTACCCTACATTTTTTAACAAAATAAATGTAATCAAGGTTGTTAAATTAATACTTGAATTATTTAAATTGGACAATCATTCATGGAACATAGAAGAACATTTCATTCCATACATATATTTATGTTTATAAATGTTATATGGGCCCATTGTAATGTCCTTTATGTTACATTTTAAGCTACTCCCTTTTACATCACTGAAATTATGTTAAATAATTTTCTTTGATAAGCTTCTCGGTTAACTTTCAGGTTTTAAATACATCTTCCACAAACAAGTAATGGACCATTATATAGCTGCAAACAGATTGTTTGTATCACAAATACTTTAAGAGTTATAAACTGTTAAATATGATGACCCTGAACAAAAAGTTCATTCTTAAATTTGGCATAAAATTCAATTTGAAAACCTTCAAACACCATATATGAGCATTCTGTTGACAAGCTAGAGTAAAAAAAAGCCAGGCTTAACTTTGTTTATGGTGTAAAATATTAGTTTTTTTTTGTTTGTACAGCATCATCTAACGTACTTTACAACTTTCAATACTGCATATACATTGCTTTATTCCATATATTATACGTCATATGATATTTTATTTCATCTCAAAATTAGCTGTGCCTGTAAAATAGATATCAAGATACCAGTCTGTCTGAAAAAAGGATTTATCAGGATTTATTAAGTTCCATGTACAATTACATTTGCAAAACAGTATATATTTGAATTTTTTACATCTACAAAGAAATGATTTGCCCATAATGATGGATTTTAAAATCCATAAATTAAGGAAATAATAGCACTCAAGTAACAGCACTTAGAAGGATACATTTCAATTTACTGTCAAATTTGTTGAAATAACATAATATTACTGTACAAAATATATTATATTGCCATATGTTTATCCAAAATGTTAACGAAGCAGATATATAATTGAGCCATAAAAGCTAATATATTATGTTAAGTTTAGAGTTTTGTAATATTTTTTCTGAAGATTTCTAAGTTTAATTGAGCTACTTCTCTTCATGTATTTAAAGTGTTAGTTATCGTTTAAAGTGACTCTCTCGAAATCAATTTGTATCCTGACTTTTAGCTGTATATGCATATAGTGACGCATTACAGCAGCTTTGAAATTAATTTTAGTTTATATACAGCAAAGTTTTAGTTGTGCAATCAACAAAACAAACTGTCCATCACATTAGGTAAGTACCTTGGATCACTTGCTCAACTGATAATATCTAAAGAACTGCATAATTGATGAAAACATTTCCCTGGAAATAGTGAAAGTTAGTTATAGTGGTGAGTTTTACTTTAAGGCCACATTAGATATGGTTATATATATATATAGGTCAGCTGTAACTACAATACCAATTTATATCAAGACTTTTCAGATTAAATTGTATCAGGCCAAACTTTAACAGATGGCATTCAATTTATTGTAAAGTAGATTTTACAATGTTTTTAGAACGGTGGATAAAAATGTGAAATATTAAAAAAAAATGCATTCAAGCGATTAGATCTGATTTAGTTTGAGTAATAAATGTTTATATACCTGTTGTGAATTTTACCTAATGAGAACGTTGACAAAATATTACAGGAACCTCGCAAACATGATAAATGTAATCATTAATAAAAATGTTTAACATGTATATGTGTACTTAAGATTATAATGAGTTGTTAACTTGCCAGGATATAGATTCAAAAGGAGCATGCACAATGTTCACTGTTCAGCATTAAGGTGGCACATTCTCAGTATCAACATTGTCACCTTGCATAGTCGCACATACAAAGTTTAAAAAATGTACATGAACTTATGCATGTATACTTTTATTCAAGTATCGCTTTAAGAAATCATTTCATCTAAATGTACAGAATATCATTATGAATCTGAGAGGTGGATTTAGCAGTGTATTATTGTCAATTGTGTAATATGTGTGTATGGTATAGTTTACGAAATGTTGAATGCTATATTTCAGATATGCTATTTGACAGTAGTGCAAGTATAAATCACGGTGCTTTTAGATGAAAAATATTTTTACTGTTTCACTGTAATTTATAAATAAATATTTGGGCGAGCAAATGCATTGTTTAATCGCTCATTATGATTCAGGGGTGCTAGCGTTCTAAAACTTGGTCCCGGTCCCTAACCTACACTCTACTTTGTGTATACGAGCAGCGAAGGCTCTGGCAAGTCTACCTACACATATGCACAGGCTCACATGAGCCTTCATTGCTCAACACTGCGACAAGTACCAAAATCAAATGGGCTTATACATTTGATCTGTTCTTTCGTTACTAGTAAATCTACTTTGTTTAATTTGAACTATGCAAAGAATTACTAGGCTGCAATTTTATACCAACGATAATGTTCACATTTGACATGCTAAATATCAATTTGATATTATCTGCAACAAAATTTCACTGTAAGACCAATGAGTGTAATTGATAGAATAATGCAAAACAAATAATTTATTAAAAGCAATAATTTTTTGTGAGTCAGCTATTTTAGCAATGACTACAATATACATGTAATAATAGCAATGCCTGGGGGCTTTTCTAAGTGATAAACATATCTCTTTCAAATGTATGACTAAAATAACCCTTAGAACAAATGTTGTCCTGTTTGAATGCTTCCCAATAGTTTAGAACAAGACAGAACAGATGTTAAGACATGTCCTTAAAATTCTCTTGTTATGCATTTTACCATCTTAAATGGTATTCTTTTATCACCAAACTGGACATCGTTCTGATATAAAGCAGTTATAACCATAGGGATAGGTTTGGCATGTGCCATACCTTTGGGCGAAAATCATTAAGGTTTTAAATCATTTCAGTTTAATTTTTCAAAAGACAAGGATAAAGGACTTTTTTAAACTCTCAATCCTCGATTTTGACAATGCTTGAATTGACCTACAGTTACAAATTCTGAAAAGTTTTTATTTCTGAATGGTATCAGCATAGTAGTTGTAATTAATAGCTGGCTTAAACAATATGTGATAAATCTTACTAAGCTAGTCTATGCTCAATATCAATGTGTTATCTAAAAACAATACAATATAATGCAATATATTTTATTCAGTATCAAACATAAATCAATGTTTATAAATTACACAATAAGTTAAAATGTTAATGTAGTGAAACAACAACAGTAATTTTCCTGAGGAGCATAAAACCTGCCCATTAGCAGTGTAAATTTAAATAGTGTTGCTTTGTAATTTAAAATGTATTTAAAAGAAAGTAACGTATATCACAGTAATAACATATCCTTCTACTTTGATAACATCATATTGCTAGCTATTTGCTTACAATTAAAAGGTTATATTGGCATGTAAGAATAAGGAGTAATAAGATAAGATTTCCAATTATTTTACAGTAACATAGAAAATTTTGCTATTGCGTCGTATCGCCCCAACTGCTAAACGGTTAACATACATTATTTTGTGGCTTGTAGAATGTGGTTTTAGAAAATTATAGTGTACAAAACTCTCCTAGGAGGTAGTTTGGTAGTCCAAGGTCTGGTGATAGTAATGCATTAAATTTCTTACATTTAAAGTAACATATATAACTAACATCATAGTGGTGTAGTGTTTAAATGCATACCGGCTGTCCCTTTCCTTTAAACATGTTTAAGGCAAAAAGCATGTGGATAAATAATAATTAGGTATAACTTGGTATTTGTAAAATATGATTTAAAACTATAATATGGTAACGTAGTTAACATGCCTGTCTAAATATAGGTCAGAGAGCTAACGTATGTCATTTCGCATTTTTTATAATGTAGTTTCAGAAAATTATAGTTAACAATATTTTCCCTGCTGTGTAGAGAGGAGGGACTAGCTATTTGAGCTTTTTCTATCATAGAATTTTTATTTTGGTACTGACGTCACTTTTCCATGTACAGACATCATTTTGAAGTAAATGTAACCTCTTTAAAATCCAGAGTCAGGGTCTATGCTCCGAAATCAACATGTCGACAGTAAAACTACTACAACTGATCGAACAGTTCATGTTTATGCCTGCTGGAATTCATAGCACTCCACTTTCAAGCTTGAAATAAGCTAAAAATGGGTATGTCATTTTGTGACGTCATAGTGACGTCAAAACGCCAAGGAAAAATTGTAAACATCTTTTTTCTTAATCAGGATACATTTTACTACACGAAAATATTTGTTTGACACTTTTACCAAAAAATGCACACGGAATTACACAGCGGCCTACACTACTGGGGCTGGTGTTGGATTATCCGAAGACTCCAGGTCCCTGTCACTACCACAAACAAGACTGGTATTTTCCAGTTCCTTTACACACACGGAATCCTGCTGATCTTCCGGCGAAGGAGAATCTGGTTTTCCAGCTAACTTCTTCTCCAGGAAACGTGTGTGCCTCCTCCTAGAACGAGCCAACGCAGAGGGAGAGTTTCTCTTGTTCCGACGACGTCTCACTGGTTTCACAGTAGCGCGTTCGGCAACCTCGCTGTCGGCTATCTATCTATCTATCTATCCATTCTGCAGCACCCTCATTTCGAGTATTACGTGCAGTTGCGCTGTCAGTGCAAGAGTTAAAAGAAAGATTGTAGGAGATAAAAAGTGCGATAGTGAGACTTGATAAAAGTTATAGTGTTAGTGCAGAAGAGGTGCAGGTAAAAGAGGTTAAAAACAGTGTATTTAAATTAAGGTGACCGATGGTTGATCTTGCAGACTCCTTCCCTGAATGAGTCAAGATCTTCCAAAAGTACAACTTCAGAGGGGAGTCTGTTCCATAGAACTACTGATGCAGGATAAAAGGAATATTGGTAATAGCTGGCAGCAGTGTGTATCTGCCTAAATGAAAGAGTGTGCATGTGGCGAGTATATCTTAAGGGTTTGTCAAAGTATGCAGGAAGTTGAATCGCAACATATCGCTGTCGTCCTTGGCTTTGTTTGGAGTTTTGGCGGGAAGTTTGCAGCTGACGGTTAACGACAATGAATCCTGATTCCGCGTGAGTTTCCACGAGTATCGGTTATCCTCATCATTCTCCAGTCTGTTCAGAACTTCAATTATTGATTTTGGGATAATATTGGGTAGAGCATCCATCATTATTTTCCAAAAATCACGGTGGCAAGAAGTTTCCGTCCACTCGATCCGCCATTACTCTGACAGATTCTGACATGTTTTTTGTTAAAAGCTAATACTTGTAATTCAAATGGATGCATATCTGCAGCTGCAGTTACATATGTAATAATTACGGAGACAGGAGTTACGGCCAGTTGTTTTCCCTGTTCCAGTTCGATCGTGTTGGTATATAGATCTATAGTCTGTATTCTTTTTTGTATAAATGAGACAAACATTTAATTTGTTTATTTCTGTCTGCCGTAGATCTGTGCTAGTCTTGTTCTTTTCTATGTACATGGTAGTTCCTTCTTTTATAAGGCAGACCCGGACGTCCAGTAGAGTAGGGGAGACCGGGGCAAAATGATCCACTTTTTTTAAATATTTTTTTCCTGCTTTTATGACTGGATATATCTTATTGATTTTAAATGTATAATACACTGTCCAGTATTAGCTACAACTTGAGAGAAAGAAAAACAGGCATAAAGTGACATTAGTGCTTGAAATCAGGCATTCAAAATGTGTGGTCAGCTGTATCATTTTGCCCCGTGCACGGGGCAAAATGATACAGTACACGGGGCAAAATGATACAGTAGGACTTTTCTCATCTCAGATTCAAATATTCAAGACGTAGCACAGAAATAACTATAAACACAATTAAACAATTTATAATGCTATATATCGCCACAGAAATATGATTGAACACGAACAGTTTTCTAAATTTTCTGAGTTACATTTGTTACCATTCATGTTTTATGTTTTGCCACGGGGCAAAATGATACAGTTGACCACCATTTTTAACATTCTGAAAAATAAAATGGTACTTTTCTGACATAGCAGTATCGTTTAATTTTCTTGTGATAGGAATAGACAGTTTCGATAGAAATATCTTGAAAATGCTTTAAAACAGAGTTAAATTAAATGATTTCAGACTGTATCATTTTGCCCCAACCACGCTGTATCATTTTGCCCCAGTGAGCTCTTGTTTACTGTTCTCGTAACAATTCAAAAATACGATACCCCACAATAGTTCTGATTATTTGGAGACATATCAGTATCTATATAGTTCAATTTACACGATACAATTAAAACATATATCTACCACATTTTTCACATTCATAAAATAACTGATACCTTCGAAATTTACTCAGAGTGCCTCAAAAGTCAATTGTTTAAATAAAAAGCTTAACTTTGCTCTGTTTTGGCTGAGCCTTTCTTATGATATGGCGGATTTCAAAATGCGCATTCAGTTTGAGTAAGAAACGTCATATATGGCATCATCGTTTGAAAAATCGCGCTGTTTCATTTTGCCCCGTGTATCATTTTGCCCCCGTCTCCCCTATCAAATATCCAAGGTAATGAATATGCTGATCAGATGGCCAAAGAAGCGGCAGAAGAAGCCAAAGAGATGACGGAGTTGCCCCCAATTGTCACAATGGGAGATGTAAATGCTGCAGCAAGAGAATCTGGCAAGATGAAATGGCAAGAAATGTGGGATAAAACAGAAAAGGGAAGGCATCTCTTCAGTAGGTCTTAATTTGGAACACAAATACCAATCAACAAAAGGAGAAATCTCAATTATACAACTAAGAACGGGTAATGTCAAACTAAATGAATATCTTCAAAAAACTAACATTGTAGAAAGCAACAAATGTCAGTGTAGTCATATAGAATCAATAGGTCACTATTTGCTTGAATGTCCCTTATATGAAAATCAGAAGGGAAAAATTGAGGGGGAAATTGTTCGAAACCTGTGGTATCGCTCATTTGGACTTGAATTTACTGCTAGATGTCAAGGCAGACGATGACTACAAAGAGTGGAGAACATTAATATTGTCAGAAATAGAGACTTTTGTGGCTGAAACTAAACGTTTCGCTACACGGCCTTCGTGCCAAAAGTTTCAATACGCGCACCACCAAATACAGCGAGATAATACAAGTGTTGACAGTGTTGACCTCGAGAAGATACCAGTGTGTTTATATGGCCTTAAGGCTTTATACAGAAATACAGAGTACAAGTTACTTAAGTGTCTAAACTGCAATGACTATGTGGACCTTGGGAGATCACGTTCCATGACGACAGACCCCCACCATCTTATAATAACGGTTTGTGTAAATTAAGTCTCTTGAGATGCAGGATATTTTACAACGCTCTGGCGCTAATTTCTATTGCGTTTAAAGTTTGTTCACATCCTCTCCACAAGCACTTCACAGTCGATGATCAATGAGAGTAAAACAGTCTCTGAGCAGAACTTATCTAACCCCAAGGATTGGCCCACTTTCTCTAACACCAGGTCTCTCAAAGATTTGATATGCAGTTCTTTGACACTAATAAGCGCTGGCTCTGACCCAGTTCCGGTCAAGATTCTGGCCTTGGTGTGGGCCCTTCTGCACACTGGTAAATGTATTTACACCAAAATCGATACATCCGGTCTATGAAGTACCGGCAATATGCGTAAATACCAGCAAATCGACGTATACATTTACCAGTGTGTTCTGACGTCTTGGAGATTTGGCTTAACTGAGATCCAGACTCTGTGGACTTTTCCTATCTCAAGCTTTTCCAGGCAACATTGCTGGAGTGTAGATCTAGTGCGCCCTTCATTGACAAGTGTCCTTGTCCAGTAGTCAGCTAAGGCTGCTTTCACTTGTCTCTTCCACTGAAGTTTTGAAGGAAGTTTCTGCATTAAATGTCCCATTGATGGAAGACCATATTTATCCAGGATCACTCTTACACGGCTGAAGAAACTGCCTGGTTGATCTTCACAGAAGACACTACTCCTCTTAATTTTGTTTCCTCGCAATATCCCTTAGAACAATTTGACAGAATTTAACCAAATTTTATAAACGCAATGACATAGACAAGATCTAACTCAAGTTTGTTAAACATCATTTTTCGCACAATTGTACCAGAGTTATGTGCCTTGATTCATGCCAGAATTGCACTTCGGCTCAATATCTTGAGAATGAAATGACATAATTCACCAAATTTTATGTATGCATATTAATTTTGACAAGACCTAGGTGGGAATTGTTACCTGTCATTTTCTGCTTTTTTGAGCCATGTCGCTTTTTTGATGTCAGAATTTTGTTCATGTTCATCGTCTTTAGATGTTCGTGCATGAAAAGCGCTGCAGCTGGGCTATAGTCAGATTCTCTGACAATTCTAGTTCTTTTTCGTCCTCAACCTACTTTACAGTTTTACAGAGGGGGTCCAATGGTTATTTTAAGGAGAAGTATATTTTTTAGGTTCTAGAGGGGGTCCAACATTTTCCAGGGGGTGCTGGGTCCACTTTTTTCCAGGGGTGGGTGGGTCCAAATGCTAATTTCTATAAAAAACTATAGGACTTGTTATTTTCCAGGCCGGATCCAGACGCCTTATCTACCCTCTGGATCCATGCATGCACATCTAAATGCACTGCCTAAAATACATACATGTATCAGTCATTTGTTTCCACACCCATACCCAAGGAAATAGCTTTGAAGTCCACACTTAGTAAATCTCAACTGTTTCTTGTTTTACATCGCATTGTTATAGTTGCTTACAATATAGATTCAAGCCCCCACCAATACATACTCAGAGGTTTAATTAAACAAAAAATTTCAGCGTAAAATTTTAAATATTTTTTACCCATCAATTTTAACATATGTTTTGGATGTTCAAAATTTTCGTTACGCACTCTTAACTTAAGTCCTGTGGTAGTATGTATAAAGGAAAGCAAAACACATTTACCCCCAATATATTGGCTTTCCGGGGGGGGGGGGGGGGGGGGGGGGGGGTGGGGGAGGTGAGAAACGCGGTTACAAATGACAGACACATGTAAAAAACGTGCTACTGGATCACCGTATTTTAAATGAAAAGTCCTATTATTAATTCAATTTGTATGATTATGAATGGTTCTTTCATTGAAACATTTGTAAAAAAAACAAGGAATGTTATTCCAAATTACAGATTAAGAAGAAGAGCGACTTTCCTTAAAGACATACAAGTGGCTAATGACCAGTGTGTGTGTGTGTGGGGGGGGGGGTGGGGGGCATGCTCGCGTGGGTACGTAAGTGCCTGCGTGGTCAAATGATGACTGACTGACATGCTGGATGGAAAATGATTGAATATGCATACGCTTTAAGCGACATACTCCATTATGCAGGCTGTATTAAAATGTGGACCGACAAACGGCGTAGTATATTCTTTCCCCAATATCTGCGTAAAATCGATTTTTTTTCAGAATTTTTCTCATAACACAAGTTTCACTATCCAACTGTTACAGCTTTCCGATGCTATGAGACCAGACGAAGACACGTGCATGGATAAAATGAAAGAAATGTAACCCAGCTCAAATTTTTATGACTTGAAAGTCGGTAATTTACATGAAATAAAAAAAAATGCCATACCCTTCGGATCACTACTCGAATCAATTCTTAAATGCTTGCATAAATCGCCATGTACGTGCCAGACACTTAAAAGATTGTATTATGTAGTCCTTTAGGCATATTACATGTTTTTCTATGAAGTATTAACACCAACACTGGTGTAAACACTTACCACTACGCTGTTTACTGACATTCCACCCCCCCCCCCCCCATTTTACTCCATAAAATATGCATATGAAGTACATGCAATACGCGTAAATACTGACAAAACGACATATACCTTTACCAGTGTGATGTAATTTAAATTTTCCCTTTGTCACCACACGCTGCTCAGTAACCTTTGTACGTTGACACAACAGTATGAAAATACTTAACATGAGTTCCAATTTTTTTATGCTATATACGGGAATCGTTGCGGACCAAAATGATCATTTCAACGATGTTTTTATTCGCGAAAACCTTCCGTATGGCTATCAAGTTGTGACGACATTCGCAAATTTACAGCAGACGCCATTTTGTTTAGAGAAATCCAGTGTAAGAAAAGGGATATTTACTGATTTAGCAGCGTTTTTGAGCATTGTGGTCCTCGAGCAAGACACATTTATCCTAGCTTAGCACTGGTTAAACCCAGGATGACCCGTCCCTGTTTAATTGAAAGATTGTTGATGGGACGTAAAGAATCAAATCAAACAAACAAAATACCAGAATACCGATCACATATGTTTGTTTCATTGCATTAACACTTGCCAAGTTCCTCAGCTCAGACTATCGATATTGTCTTCAAACAGCTTCCTCGGGACCCGGCAAATGTTAATGTATGAAAAAACATATGTGATCCCTAAAGTCATACATATATCAAGCATAGAAAAAGTTTTGAAAGGTTTCTTACACATTGGTTGTCATATGTACTAGAGGACTTTGACAACGCATATTTTTGCACTTTTCTTGCAAACCGTATATACGATTGAAAAGTTACTCGCAGGTTTAAATGTGCAACCATGAATTGTTATGAATCAGTCATTTATGTGACTGTACTATCACGCGACGCTGCTGATGACGTCACATGGGTACATACAGCATCCAGCACCTTTCTGCACAAATAAATGAAGCTTTTTGATTATTTTTATGTTTAAACTGTGGCGTATATGATGTCATGTTACCAAAAGAGTTTATAGACGTTTTCTAATTAAAGGCAATTGATAATTTCAAAATTTCGAAAATAAACGTCAAATTTGAACATCAATTGTAGCTCCTTTTTAGAAACATTTCCATTAGTTACCTTTATGCACGCTTTCATTACCGCTGATATTGATTACATACACTAACAAGCATGTGGGGAAGACGTTTTGATGTAAATCGTTTCAGGAGATCTGCTGTCATGTGATCGAGAACGTCTTAAAAATTTACGTTAACGTCACTTGCACAATACAAAAGCCACGCGATACAAGTGTAGTTTTATAATAATCTGTCATTTGTGTATGCCCTTAGCCTCTCCCAATAAAACCGGACGTAAGAAATCGAAACTTTGAAAGGCCCAAGACGTTGAATTTTATAAATAGAATATAATAATCAGGGTGGGTAGGGTATGTTGGTAATTTTAAAGGGGTGTTATTTTGAGCATACCAAACTGTCAATTCATTTCTAATCCTTCAATGATGAATGTGCAATCGTGAAAGAAGCAAAGGACGCAAATTCGTTGAGTCAGGAATCAAAATTAACGCGTGTTAAATTGCAGCTGAATTTGTGTCCTTCAAAATCGACAACCCCTGTCTTAAAACGGATACTTTTTCAATATCTTAAAGTAAATTTACAACCATGAAATTTCTAGGACACACTACAAGATGGTCTGACTATGATATGCAATAACAAATATCTCGCTGACATTCTCAGGGTTTGTGAAATAAAGGATTTAATCTGGGTGATGCGTTTTCAAAGTCCTTTAGTATACATCGTCATGTGGTTTGGTGCATAAGAACCGTCTCATTTAAGCGGTTCTTTTCAATGCACAACACATTTGTGCTGGTTGAGAAATAAGAAAATTATTTTTTTAATAACAACATCTCGAGAGGCTTGGTCTGGCCACCCTATTCTTCTTTGTAAAACCAAACCATAGGTATATTTAAATAATATTTTGACAACTACCCCTACATGTCTTATTTTAGTAGTAGTTAGGTTACTGTAAATCCGGAAATTTTCGCGAGAATTTTATCTTCGCGAATAGCTTTAAAAGACGACTGAGTGATTTCGGCATTCCGCGAGGATTTTAGTTTCCCGAAAATAAAACCCCCGCGAAAATTTCCGAATTTACAGTATAACGCTCACCTTATTATGCTTGCCAAGTCGTCGCTTCAGTACTATAGTGTTCTATCTACCATTGCACAAGTTTTGAGAAAAATGAGTTTGAAAATTTTAGCATCCTGATTTTTGATGCCTTATTTATCACAGACCTTTAAATCTTACCAGAGGGTTAAAATATAATACATACAGTGTAAATAACCTTGGTTTGAAGAAATTTTTACAGAAATATGGAATTTACGGGCATTTTACAGTTTGCAGATAGAACATTATGCCCTAAAATCGCCTTCTGCGTTCATTGCTATAGTGTTCCATATTTTCCTACAGCTTATTATTCTGTTTATGGAGTCAATTCATATATTAGTCTGAACAGAAATGATTATTTGTACCTAAAAGTAGCAAATTTAGTCATTTATTTGGTACAACGGTAACAAACCGCACCGATTATGGCATTAAAATTTATGCAAGGGAGGTAATCTGTTTTCTGTCAATGGGGTCAATTAGTATAATATTTTAGATTAAACTGATTATTTGGACCTAAACGTAGCAGATTTCACCATTGATTTGTAATAACATCAACATTTTACTACAGTTAAAGCAGTTGAGATATGTTTAGGGGAGGTAATCTGTTTCTACACCTTATTATTCTGTCCATGGATCAATTTGCGTTATATTTTTGTCTGAAAGGATTATTTGGACCTAAAAGAGCCAATAAAGCCATTTATTCGTCATAAGACCGACACCGCTTCAATTTATGAAATTTAAATGTATATAAGGGAGGTAACTGCATTTTTAGCAATTTCTCCAAGGGAAGTGAGTTTATGTAGATAGAACAGTATGACACTGGACTCAACCAGTCACGTGACATGATTATCATTGGCCATTGGACGAAAATCACTTAGAACTATTGGACTGATCGAAATTGTCTTTTTGTAGATAAAACAGGAAAGCACAGCGATTTTAAGCTTACTGGGAGGAGATAGGCAAATGAAGCCTTCACCAGTAGATAGAACATTTGATAATCTTTCTAACGGTATGCATAACTCATTTATGACCAAAATGTCACTTAGAACACTATAGCACTGAAGCGACGAAGTACTGTTAATGATAACACTGATGTACATGTGAAAAAAAAATTGAGCCGCGACATGAGATTTCCAACAATGTGGTATGTGCCACCAGCAAAGCCTCAGATCAGCCTGCGCATGCGCAGTCTGATCGTAGCCTTTGCTAGTGGCTTGAATATTATATGAATTTTAAGCTACTGACCAAACATCAATTGGAGTTTCTAAGCTTAAAAGGAGGCTGCACAGTCTCGTCTGAGTCTACACTTGTCAAACTCCCACATTGTTGGAAATCACGTGCCGTGGCTCATTAATTTTTCTTTTCCAGAAATGATGTGGACCTCGTCAAAAGAAACCTGATTTTGTTTCATGCGAATAACAGAGTCGGGGAGATTCCAAGTCTTAACAGCGGTATGTTGTTCATTCGCGCAACGTCGGTCTTGATGTTGATCCAAAACCATTTAACACCCTGAAAGTGTTCCTGAAAGAAAATTGATCCGGGACATGTGATTAGCAACAATGTGGCATTTTGACATGTATGGACTCAGACAAGTCTGTGCAGCCCCCGTTTAATCTTAGAAACTCCATATGATGTTCAGTCAGTAGCTTAACACTCAGGAAAACATTCAAAAGACTAGCAGAGGCTCTGATCAGACTGTTCATATGCGCAGACTGATCTGATGCTTCGCTGGTCACACGTACCACATTGTTGGAATTCTCATGTCGCGGCTCAATTATATGGTATGCAAACAGTTAAAGAAGGAAATGATCTAAGAATTGTAGCTACAGTTGATGTAAAGAATGACTGTAAAGGATGAATAACTAATGGTGATTCTCAGATAAATGTAAACAGAACTTTGTTCCTGCTATAAATGCATTTGGTGTGTATGAGCAGGGAATAAACTTCAGTTAAAAGGAGCGAACCATAGACGCTGCACAAAAAGTTAATGAAAACCAAGAAAGGGTCCTTGATATGGAAAATTCAGATTGTACTGAGCTTAACCAAAACATTATTATAGATGTAGTTAATGTAGAGGTTGATACAACAAACTATCCTGGCGATTTTGTAAATGTGCAGGAAGATGAGTTCCTTGGAAAAGAAGATGTAGACAATGAAAGGACTTCTGATATTATAGAAACGGTTGAGGTACAGCGAGGTATAAACTACGATAGTATAGAAACAGTTGCTGTCAAAAGAGACATCGATAATGGTGAAACATATACTGTTAAGAAGAAACTAGATTTAGGTATTGATGATACAACTGTTGTAGATAAAGAAAACAACCTGGATTTGTTTGATACGCTTGGTTTAGGAAAAGAACAATGCGTAAATATTGTTGATGCAGGTATTGCAAACAAAGAACTAGACCACACTTATGCAGGTACAGTTGGTATAAATAAAGAAAACATAAATCAGATAGTTGCAACAGTCGATGTAGATGAGGTAATTCAAAGTAACGAAAGTAACACAGCAAACAACAGTACTGTTTTGAGCAGTGCACCAAACAGAAGTGACCCTGTATTGGATTCTAATGAGCAAAATACATATGTGTGTGGCGTTTGTTGGCATACGTTCACACAGATCGCAGAATTTAAGGCACATCTGATTACTCATTTAAAGAATAAATACACCTGTGACATATGTGGTGAATTATTTACACAGCAAGCGTTATATAAAAAGCATAGATCTAGTCATGTAGTGAAAAAATGCAGCCATGTATGCGACACTTGTAGAAAAGTGTTTATAACAGCAGCACAGCTGAAGGCGCACATGATAGCGCATTCTGCTGAGAAAATCTATAAATGTGTATGTGGTAAAAGTTTCAAAAAAGCAGCTTCGTTAAAAACACATGCAATGAAACATGAACTTAAGAACAGATTTACAGATGATATAAATAGAGGTTTGGATCATGTTTCTTACTGTAAACCAGAGGTGCAAATGAAAGGGGATGAGCAAAAACACTATGTTTGTTTTATGTGTGGGAAATCGTTTTCACATGTTAGATATTTCAATAGACACATAAAGAGACATAACAATAACCAAAGAAAGAAAAAATGTGATAATCAGGTTCATGCTGAAACACCTCTAGAGAAAAAGGACAGTAGTGATATATATAGTAAGCAGTTGACACTTTTAGAAGCTATAAAGAACCCTGAACTTGTGCTAACTTGCGAACAAATGTGTAGTTACAGTATAGATGACAAGCAGTTTGCACATTTAGACACTCCAAAGGATCATGAATATAATCAACCAGGCGAAAAAGATAGTAGCAATAATATGTGTGGTCAGCCGTTAATTCAATTAGCATCTCCAAAGAACCACGAGCTTACCAAAACTGGCAAGAAAAATATCAGTACCAAAACTGGCAAGAAAAATATCAGTTCCAGTATATGTGGTACTATAATGGAGTTTACTCCAGTATCATCTCAAAAGTACCATAAAACCATGCCAAATGGCGAGACTATATATAATTGCAATATATGTGGTAAGCATTTCGCATGTACTTTATCTCTTAAGAAACATGAACTCATTCATGCTGGCAAGAAAAAATACACTTGCGATCAATGTGGTAAGGAGTATAAAGCTTTAGCATCTCTTAAGAACCATGAGTATGTTCATTCTGGCGAGAGAAAATATAGATGCCATGTATGTGATAAAGCGTTTGGACTACCTGGCAGTCTTAGGCGGCATAAAAGAATTCATACTGGTGAAAAAAGATTTAGTTGTAATTTATGTGGTAAGCGGTTTACACAGTCCTCAGCACTAAAGAACCATGAACTTACTCATACTGGGGAGAAAAGATATACTTGCGATGTTTGTGGTAGACGGTTTGCGCGATCAGACAATCTAAAGCAGCATGCCTTGGTTCATACCGCTGGGGAAAAAGTTCAGTGTGAAACTTGTGGTGTGTGGTTAAAGAATGAATACTACTGTAAAAGGCATCGGTTGATTCATTCTGATAAGACATATGATTGTGAAATATGCGGTAAAAAGCTATCGCGACCATCATTTCTGAAGAGACACATGTCTTCACATTTAAAGGTATATCCTGATCAGTGTGAAAAATGTGGGAGATCCTTTTCCAAAGCAAAGTATCTCAAAAACCATTTATTAAGTCATACCAGAGACGAAATATGAGCCGTGACATGTGATTTCTAACAATGTGGCATTTTGACAAGTGTAGACTCTGACAAGCCTGTTGGGTCTTCTGTTAAGCTTAGAAACTCCAAATGATGATCGATCAGTAGCTTAACAATCATAGAATATTCAAGCGACTAGCAAAGGCTCTGATTAGACTGCGCGTATGTGCAGGCTGATCGGAGGCTTTGATGGGAGCATATACCATATTGTTGGAAATCTCAAGTCAGGGGTCAAATTATTATAAGCAGGTCCTAGAAAACCTGGTTTAATACATCTGAGGTGGTGAGCTGTGAGTCCTGTACCCATGAATTTCAGCAAAAGTAGTTGTCAGATTTGTTTCCTTTTGGAGCTCCGGGAAAACATTCATAGTGCATGTGGTAACTGTTAAAACTTCCAATGTTACCTAAACATCATTTACAATGCGGCTGTATTTTACTCTTTGCCTACTAGCACACTGGTCTGTAAAAAAAGCAGAGGCTGCATGAAAAGGGGTAGCCTACAGATCCTGAACGCACACACGTCAAAAAAAAATGGCGGACTGTAAGCCAATCAAACAGATATGAGACCGTTTTCACTTTTGTTTTATTGTTAAATCGCAATTTGCAATATAGACACCTCTCTTACCAAACTCTTTAAAAAAATTCCGAGACCGGGCCAGTATAAAAGACTTTAATTGTGCTAGACAAACAAACTAGACCCACAATCCTATCTGACAGTCAATGCAGATTTACAGATTTTGCAGATCTATCTACTCTGAAATCAAAGAAATCATAAGTCCAGACAAGGATAGTCTGTGCACCTATAACTGCATTAATTTCCTTACCTATCAATTTAAAAGTGTGTTTTGGGTGCTCAAAAGAACCGTCTCATTTAGACGGTTCTTTTGTGTACCCACAACATCTGTTTCGGTTGAAAAATAATAAAAATAATTTTCCAGTACGCGCTCTTATCTGGAGACCTGGAGATAATTACTTATAAAGAAATATTGTTAGTTATAGTTCGATCCGTCCCTTCCTGTGCTTCACAGCCAATCAGTTTGCACAGAAATTCAATTTTTTTGGCCAACTTTATCATATTTTTGTCAATATTTGTAATATCTATAAAGTAAAATCATGTAGTAAATCCGTTAACTGGTCATGCAGACATTTCTTACGCCCTGCCTTTAGAATCGGACCATTTAACAAGTTCTGAATGCTTGCAATTATTGACAAAATATGTGATTAAGTTGGTTAAATATTTAAATTTCTGTGCAAGCTGATTGGTTGTGAAGCACTGGAAGGGGCGGTGTGAACTATAACTAACAATATTTCTTTGTTAGTAATTCTTTGATTTCCGCAGCCGCTTTTCCAGTATGACAAGTGCGCAAAGGCACACAACGAGGAATCATCGCTACGTAAACACAAAATGATCCATGCCGAGGTAAAGAAACTTACATGCACGCAGTGCAATGTACAATTCACCTAGGGAGCGCAGTGGCTCAGTGGTAGAGTGCTTGACTCCAGACCAAAGGCAGGGGTTTGAGTCTCACCGGTGTCACTGCGTTGTGGTCCTTGAGCAAGACACATTTATCCTAGCTTAGTACTGGTTAAACACAGGAAGACCCGTCCCTGTTTAACTGAAAGATTGTTGATGGGACGTTAAGAAACAAATCAAACAAACAAAGCATAATTCACCAAAAAGGACAGCTTCTAACAGCTACTCCTCAGTCATAGCTATACTGCTCAATACATCGTCTTTATTAAAAATTAATAAATTTAACTCGATTTGATCAAATTTTATTGGCATTTGTTTACATCAACCTTGGGTATTGGTTAAAATTGAATTTTGGATGCTCGTAACAACAATGCTCAGCTTTGGCTCTCCGAGACACAAACAACTTATGGTTAAAATCTAAAATAACCGTTTGGTAGGACAAACAATAACAAGATAAGTCCTTTCAGACTAGTTGATTCACAAATATGGTTCCTATACAGGGGTTTTAAAATGATTTCGTAGCCTATGTGTTGTAAACGAGTTGGAGGTTATGTGCGTTTTAATGAAAACCCCAGATTTTATTTTCAAACAAGAGATGTGACAAAAATAAAATTGGTGCATTTTTATAAGAGCATCCTTGTGTACAGTTAATCGTCCAGTATGCGATTCAAAAACATGTGAGCCGTGAAATGAGATTTCCAACAATGTGGTATGTAGGACCAGCAAAAGCTCAGGCCAGCCTGCGCATACCCGCAGTCTGATCAGAGCCTTTGCTAGTCGCTTGAATATTCTATGAAAATTAAGCTACTGACTGAACATCATTTGGAGTTTCTAAGCTTAAAAGGAGGTCGCACAGGCTCGTCAGTCTAAAATTGTCAAAATGCCACATTGTTGGAAATCACATGTCGCGGCTCATGTACTTTAACAGAACCTGACAAAAATCAGCATAATCTGTAAATCTTCATTGACTGTCAAATAGAATTTGGGGTCTATTTATTGTCTGGCGCTATTCAAAGCCCTTTTCATGTGCCGATCCAGAGGGGAGACAGGGGGTCCGGACCCCCTGAAAAATCACAAAAATATAGGGTGTCTTAGCAATTCTGGTCTAGATCCCCTGAAAAATCACAAAGCTACCTAGTGTTTTGTCATCATCAGCACGCCAGTGAAACGCCATTTGGATGGCGTTTCGCTGGCATGCCGATGATGGCCCGCTTATAGTAACATTTTGATCCTCCCACCCCTCATCAACCATTAAAAAAAACCCGTCAAAGTAGGACCCCCTCTGACAAAACTTTCTGTATCTAGACATGTTTTATGCTGGCTATGGTTTGGGAAATGTTTATTACAGAGTTTGTTAGGACAGGTGTCTGTATTGAAAATCGCGAAATAACAAAAAAAAAGTTAAAACGGTCCCATACCTGTTCGATCTGCTTACAATCCACCAGTTTTCTTTGACGTCTGCGCTTTCAGAATCTGTAGGCTACGAGTTAGTTACGCAGCGCCTGCGGTTCTACAGATCAGTGTGTATTAATATACTTTTCGCTTACTGTAAAGGCGGCAACTTTAATATTCATATCTGGGCGTGGTTCGGCTATTTCATCTGCTAAGGAAGGGAAATCAGGTTTTATTTATAGTTTGGTAAAGAGTTAATAAGCTTTTTGGGCGGCACAAATGTGCGAGCATTTCATGAAAATCCTAACCGTATACACACTGAACTTTCATTTATTAGCCCTTAAAGCGCATAATCACAAAATGAATGTGTTTTTTGTCGTCCACTAAAATATTTGAAGCCTCATAAACAATAAGTTTGGACCCAGATCAGACTGCTCCTGAAGGAGCAGTCCGATCTGGATCCACAATGTTTGCCTCTACGCTTATGTTAAATAGACATTTTCAGATGCAGTTATTTTGCTGGGGTTTTAATGACCAAATAATGTGTTTTGCGTCCATACTGAGATAATGGCACAAGATGATACAATTACTTTTGAATAAAACCACGTCTCATTTTCAGCTCTTACCTATGTCTAAGGTTGACCAGTCCTTATTTCACATCCATGAGGCGCCGCCTTTACAGTAAGCGAAAAGTCAAAGAATACTAGTTTCTTTTGCTGATAACCCTTGCAAACAGTTTGAACCCAGACAAGGCCTGACAAATCGTCGGTCATTATCTAGATCCAAGCTGTTTGATACTCTGATGGTATTCCTGAAAGACATTATCAAACACGATGAAGCTGAAAAATCAACAGAAGACACTGAAAAGATGAAATATTACCCAGTAGACAAAGGGTTAAAATCGAAATATAGGTTGACCATTCAAATAACCTATCCACTAAAAGAAGATTTTTTTTGAAGAGTTCAGGTTTATTAAGTCATACAGGAGACTAACTGGGCCTCGATGTGAGAAACCTGTCTTCAGGGGTTTGCGAACAACACAGGCGCAGACCAGCCTGCGCATCCGCGCAGTCTGATCAGCACCTTTTTTATTCATTGTTTGGAAAATATCATATCTAGACTTGCTACAGGTTAAATTTCAACTTTCTAGCTAGTATCTGTAGCTGAGGACACTGATTTGAAATTTGCTTTGTTTGAAACCCCAAAGAAAGGTTTTGTCGCGACGAGGACCAAAATTTAATTTAAGTACTATAAGTAGCGTCTAGAAAACCTACTTTAACATGCACTGATCCAAAGAAGGTGTGGCTGGGACCCACCTAGAAAATCAAAAAGCTACCCAGTCAACATTCAGTGTGAGACATCATTTGTCCATCAGTGAAACGCCATTTGAGTCCCATTTTAATGGCGTTTTTTTTGGCGGGCCTATGGTGGCCCATTTTGTTAACTGGGTATAAGTTTTCATATTACTACTAGACTAGTACAAATAAGGATGAAACTAACGACTATCGACTAATGACTAAAAACCAAACTCACTGTGTATAATAGTGTACACTGTGTAACTAATTGTACCGAAGTGGAAAATGAATCTAAACATACAAAGCGACAGCTACGTGCTACAAGCTTCATAGTAGAGTGGCTAGCAAACATGACTCGTAGGCTTGTGGTAACGGGTTCGAGCCTCATGACGGACAATATTTGGACCGCTTTATATCCATACTGATAAGGATTTAAACGAACAGCTATTTGGGAGCGCAGTGGCTCATTGGCAGAGTGCTTGACTCGAGACCGAAGGGCCGCGGGTTCGAGCCTCACCGACGTCACTGCGTTTTGGTCCTTGAGCAAGACACATTTATCCTAGCTAATTACTGGTTCAACCCAGGAAGACCTGTCCCTATATAACTGAAAGATTGTTGATGGGACGTAAATAATCAAATCAAACAAACAAAACAAACGAACAGCTATTATTAAAGGATAGTGTTCTCTATCAACTTTTAGTTTGAGCGACTGCGTGTTTGACCAACTGTAAAGGACAGATCAATTCTATCGATGTTAGTTCGATCGCCATTCGACTAAAAGTGGATGGATAGGCAGCCTAAGTTTACCTCCCCATGAGAGCTGGAAACTTAACTTTCATAGGTACTGTTAGGTAATGTCAAACGTGTTGCAGTACAGAAAATGCTCTGAGTATCTACTTTTTTTCTGAAGGAAAGAAGGAAAATCTACCTTTCCAAACCATTTGTCCGTTCCTGATAGACCAACTAGAACTCCTGATGTATCACGGGGTGCAACGTTTGTGTGTTAGGAGTCAACTGTTTTCGTTTTATTAAAATTAAATTTGTTTGGATATATGTCTTGTTATATATTTCCAAGTGAACGATTTGTAGACTATTTGGTCTTTGTTACATAGGTAAAAAGTATGTATGTCTGAACTATAAGACGCCCAGAAAGCTGCATATTGAAGTTTTCAGAGCACCACACATATTCAGTCGAGATTTCAAGATACTAGTAGTGTAACATAACAGTCTCCACATCGTGCATTAGGTTATATGACAACACCTACTCATTCAAATTTAATATGAAAAAAAAGCAAAACGGTGGACCTCTAAATCACAATATGCTGCACCCCGTGATAAGCAACATGATCAGTCTATCGAGCCTTTAATTGAAGCTAAGAATAGACAGATAGACAAATATTCAGGTTTATGATATGCCCCGTTGGTTTGTTTCTATGAGTGGATTCTCTTAGTAATCAATGGAAACATCGACTTCCTAAACGACTCGGCTAAATCGAAATAGCATCGAGAGACAAACTTACTCATAAAGCTTCTTGGTTAATTCAAAATTAGGAAACTCAAGAAGACCCTGTCCTTTCTGTTATAGTTATTACCAAAGTAGAAGAATGTTGACAGAAGTACACATCTACTGTGTGTGACAAGCCAGCACGCAACTCGACTATCACGGTTACTTTTCTCCTTGGGTGGCGGCTGAGAGTTCCAATAACTAGAAAAAAGTTTCATATATGAAATGCCATATTTAATGATTACTTAGCATGTATGATTCATAGCAATATAAATTTTCAGAAGTTAGATATATTAGCGGAATTTAATGCAATAAACGATGGCCAAAAAGTGTATTTATTGAGGGGCCACAAGTTATATGTTGGGGGAAAATGTTTTCTTTCACTGCAAACAGTGTAGACTCTGATCCAATGCTGCATCTGGGTCTGCACTGTTTGTCAAAAGCCAATAGTAGATAAAGGGATATTAATGTCTGCGTATAATTTCGTCGTTTGATTAACACTTCCTACACTCAAACCAATTAAGAGAGTGGTGAAGAGCTATTCCTACAACAGGAAACGTGAGATCAATGTGTATTCGAAATATCATATGTGTTTGGTTAAAAAAAGTGAGAATGACCAGGAAATGATACAATCATAGACCACAAGCTAACTCTCGCCACCGTGAAGTAAACACAGACCACTGACAGCTACACGACAACAGACTGCATTTTAATGAAATGTTTTGGGTAATCTTTCCAGAGGTTAGTGACCTCACACAGGATAGTATGCGTGCGTGCGTGCGTGTGTGTGTGTGTGTGTAAATTCCCGTCAACAGCTTATGTCAAATAGAGACAGTGTCATGGCTTAAAGCCGCATCTGACAAACTATAGAAGTCGGATAACCGTAGTCGAAAACCGTTAAGGCAAATATTCAACTTCTATAAACTCTCAGCAACTGCTAAGGTCAATCTAAGTCTGGATTGTCCACTTAACCCCCTCCCCTTCCCCTACCAACAAACACACGCACTCACGTGTTTGTGTGCATCTCCATACCCAACATATCAACGAAAATCATTTACAACCACATCACTCCGCCTGGCATATAAAACTAGAGGACCTGAAGGTCCTGAGGCGCTCACCTGATCTCCTTAATAATTCTAAAACAAGTCAAGGTCAACTACAGCTTATAATGAAACATATTTTGTTTTACCATATATGGGGGTTGCAGCCATTTAGGTCCAGTAACCTAAACAATCTAACAGCCCAGTGATTTCTGTGAAAAGATGTTTAGATAGGTATGTAGTGGTCCAAATGAGTGCATGGCCTTGGATTAAAGGTCTCAGGTCAGCTTGACATTTGGTACTTATATAAAACCCTTGTCTCATTAGGTTAAACATTTCTCACAGGTATTATGATGTCGGCTAAAGCAGTTATAGAAAAAATGAACATTTTAAGATTTTCCCATTATAAATGCATTAGGAATCAAATTTGACCTTGCCATAAAGTAGGTCAAGGTCAACCTAGATTCATCATTTGTGCAAACCTGGTAGGGACCAAGTCCTCAATGCTACATAGTAAGTCCCAAGGCCATTGGCGTTTTGGTTCCAGAGAAGACACTATTTAAATAGTTTTTACCATATATGGGCTTGGTGGCCATTTTAGTCATGTGGCCATAACAATTTGTACAAATTTTGGCTAACCAATCATAAGGAGTAGTAATATGAAATTTGATTTCCATTGGCCTAGTGGTTTCTGAGAAAACTATGTTTAAATATGATGATGGGACTCCAATATGAGCAACCTTGGCTGAAAGGTCAAAGGTCAACCTTGACCTTTGAAACTTATTTATAGCCATTGTCTCATTAGTTTTAACATATCAAGTAAGAATAATGACTTTGGCTTCATCAGTATTCAAAAATCAACTTTTCAAAAAAAATCCCATTTAAATGCATTAGAAAGCAAATTGACGTTAAGTAGGATCAGGATCATTATTTGAACAAACTTGGTAGGCCCAACAACCCCAATGCTACATACCAAGTGCCAAGGTCATCGGCCTCCTGGTTCTGGAGTAGAATATTTTTAAAGGGTTTTTGCCATATATGGGCGTGGCGGCCATCTTGGTCATGTGACCTAAATGTTTTGAATAAATTTTTGCTACCTTATCATTAGGAGTCTTCACATGAAATTTGAGTTCAATTGGGCCCATGGTTTGTGAAAATAAGTATTAAACCACAATATGAGCGACCTTGGCTGAAAGGGCAAAGGTCAACCTTGACCTTTGAAACTTATTTATAGTCATTGTCTCATTAGTTTTAACACATCAAGTAAGAATAATGACTTTGGCTTCAACAGTATTCAAAAAATCAACTTTTCAAAAACTTTCCCATTTAAATGCATTAGGAAGCAAATTTGACCTTGACGTTAAGTAGGTCAAGGTCAACCTAGGATCATTATTTGAACAAACTTGGTAGGCCTAACACCCCCAATGCTACATACCAAGTCCCAAGGTCATCAGCCTTCTGGGTATGGCGACCATCTTGGTAATGTGACCTAGACCATTTGAACAAACTTTCGTTCCCGCGTCCTAAGGAGTCTCCATATGAAATTTGAGTTTAATTGGCCCAGTGGTTTCAGAGGAGAAGATGTTTGAAAATGTTGACGGCGGACGACGGATGGACGGACAACGGAGTGACTGGTATACTATTAGCTCACCCATGAGCCTTCGGCTCAGGTGAGCTAAAAAGCATAGGCGTTTGTGTTTGTGCGTGCACTTGGTTTCCTTCGATAAGACTTGACTTGTCCAATGGAGACCAGGGCTGTTGTATACAAGGCACTGTTTGGACCCAGGTATCGGGTGTGCAGAGACTATTTTGACTCCCTGTCTGACAGATGCAGTAATGAAAGGTGTGAAGGTGTGGGGAAGACTGCTGTGAGTTGGGTATGTGAGCTCTTGTACAGCCAGAGTCGTGTTGGTTTAGTGGGATCTCAGCTGTTCAGAGCTGCAGAGAATACAGACACCGGCTTCTATAACCTTATTTCTATTGCCTTAATAACAGCCTGGTAATCATTTATCAAAGGGGGTGCATGTCAGGGTTAGTGGGATCCCGCCCATATCGGTGTCGCCGCCCGAGTGCTTATTTGGACGGTTTTAGCTTGATTTTGGGTTTGGCTAAAGATGTCATTGTGGAGACGTTTGTGGGTTGAAGCTCAAATACACTACCCTCTCTGTTTTGGCAGAGTCAGGTGGTGGTATATATTTCCTTAGGGACTTCTCGTAACTTGAATAGTTTTAACTTCAGATCGTCGATATAATCAAGAGTAGTATCTGAAGGGCAACTTGTTCGAGACTCACCGGGGGCCAATGTGTTGTGTCCTTTAAGAAGACACTTTATATGTTCTGCTTAGAACTGGCTTAGCCAAGAAATTCATGAAACGTCCCGATATGACTGAAATATTGTTGACCGATGAGTAAACTATCAGCGCAGACAAAAAAGACATTTCGACATTATCTGAACACAGTCATTTTAAAAGCCCAATAATACCTAGCCACCATTTAAAAGAAGTTGACAAACAGTGCAGACCAAACGTAGACACAAGGCAGATGGTGGATGAAATAATGTCTGATAAGGGTCTACACTGTTTGGTTAAATGATACAGCAATTTCTGTAAAATGATAAATATCACAGCCGTTAACAAAACTAAAGACCCTATAATTACAGATCGATCAGTCAGTTTCAATGGATTGAAGACTCCAGTAGGCATGAATGGATTAACCGATCTACACTGTTCCATAGTAAATCAATATTGATAGCCCACTCTTTCGCAAGAAACTGATAGCTGCTCTAATTGAGACAGCGGATGGGAATGGGTGACCTTAGAAACTTTTTTTAGAACGAATTTCTACCAAAACGGGCTCTCCGGAATCGCAGTCAAGCACATTGAAGATTGCACCAGCGGTCCGACCAGTGCGAGGTGAAAACAGGCCTTTTCAACATCCCAAAGTGTTTCTAAAACTATATAATGTTATTATGTGATATCATATAAAACATTATTTTGGGACTACATCAGCACATTCTACAGTCCCTGTGAAAGAACAAATAAATAAAAGGCCACTTGAGCTGGGGATCGAAAGGCTAATGCCAGTTCGAGACTCACCGCCAGCGCAGTCACTATTACACACGTTATCCACTGCTTACTACTGGTTCAACCTATGAAAACTGGAAATCGTCCCGACATTACTGAAAATTTGTTGACGTGGACGTAAAGCTCCAAAAACAAACGAGAAAAAAAATTGAAATAAAATATATGTTAGGTAGGAATCGAACCAGGGACCACACGTATAAGAGTCAGTAGCTGTAACCAGTCAGTTGCTCTAACCACTAGACCACAGAGTATGTTGTATTGATTGTCTCTTATTTCGTTTTCCTATTTTGAACATGTTTGTAACTTTAGACGAGTACAACTATCCATAACAGTGAATATACGTCATTGTATGCGCATGAATAATTTTCTAAGCGAGGCGGATCTAGTATCCATTAATATTTGTTTCAATCAAAGTTACAAATGAACATGACAATTTATTTAAGAAATCCACTGGAACTAATGATACTGAGGTTTGAGATCTTATTTACACGAGCAGAAGCTAGAGATGTAGCATTTGTTGTGTTTTAAATGTTGTTAAGTATAAGTTGAACCCGCCACCATTCCTTAGTCATTATCTTTAGTCTTAGTCGTTAGTCAATCCTTATTTGTACTAGTCCACTGGTACCCTATATGTAAAATAGGTTGATCATGAAATATGTCACTGAGATGCAAATGTTCTCTGATTTGGATCTAAACTATTTGAACAATTCAAACCTAGATCAGACACATCAACGCGCGACATTAGATCTCGGTCTCCATTGTGTGCGTTGCGCTAGGTCTCCCGCTAAAGGACATTGCATTAGTGATGAAAACCAGGTTATACGCTGAGCTTGTCGGCGACCGATCACTCACTGCGCAATAACTAGCCAACCGTGATACATTACAGTCTGGACGGGGAATACAGTGGTTCGGCTGGTAGAGTGGTGGACTGGAGATAGAATGGTTCCAGACTCGCCTGGGTCACTGTGTTGTGTCATTGAGCAAGACACTTTATCCGTTCTTTGTTCTGGTTCAACCCAGGAAGACAGGAAATTGTTCCGACAGAAAAGTGTTGACTGGGGTGTAAAGAGGCAGCACAAACAATATCAAATCAGTTTGATCACAGTTTTTTTCTGTTTGAAGAAAAAAGGAAGCATTCAAATTGAACGAATACTTTGAAATGATTTTGTCTTCTCTACAAATTATAACCCCAATTATGCTGGATAAAAGTTAGCTAAAATTTTCTGATTAAAATGGTTGCTGTATGCGTTTTTATGGTCACCAAATGGTGTTAGCTACGACTCTGACCCAGTATAAGACGGAGAATTATACAGTTATGTCGTATCCTAATATACTGGGTCTACTGTGTCGGAGACTCCGAAGAGATTGTGCCTAGTGTGGTAGCTCATTTTGGTCTGCACTGTTTGCCAAGGTTCTATTATATTTGGACAGTATATGATAATATGTTTCTTAAAAGCGTTTTAAACTTCTAGTGATGCCTTAATGCTACGTTTCGCAAATGGTGGAGACCTAGATTTGATCTGGGTCTTCACTGTTTGCTGAGACAAAAACGATCTTCACAGAAATAAATGCAATTTTATTTTGGAAATAACAACATTCGATCCATCGCCTTCTCAAGTTTAAAGTATCAAGCCATAAGTAAGAATCCTACTGCATAAATGGTTAAAAAATGAACACACATATCTACACAGAAGCGCTACACAATTTTACGACCGGTGTAACAGTTTATCTTGCCCCCCAGGACAGCTTGCACCCCGGGGGCAAGCTGTCCTGGGATATCTTGCCCCCACCCTGGTTATCTTCACCCCCGGGGGGCAAGCTGTCCAGGCCGGTTTATCTTGCCCCCCCCCCCCCCCGCCAAACACAAGTAAAAATATATACATGTTATTTTTCTGTATCAGTTAAATGAATTCAGATCCTCCATAAGTCATAAAGTGAGAAATTGGTGCCTGTGGAGTTAATGCTGGTAAAACTTTAACATCATCTTGAATAAAAATAACTAGATTAAGTGATTTTAAGCTTAATTATTTTGCCAATACTACTTATTTTAAACTATCTGAATGTGAAGATGTATCAATTAATTAACAATTAATCAATTATACATAATTCAAGTCAAATTCAGCTGTTTTCTTTGTCAAATTGTTCTGTATGCTTAGTTGCAGGGGTGGGGGTATGCTGTCCAGGCCAGTTTATCTTGCCCCCCACCCACTTGGGTATCAAAGTAAAATTATTTTGCTAATTCTACTTATTTTTATCTGTCTGATTATGAAGATGTATCAATTATAAACATAATTCATGTGGAATTCAGCTGTTTTCTTTATCGGATTGTTCCATATACTTAGTTGCAGGGATGGGGGGTAAAATGTCACGGCCAGTTTATCCTGACTCCCAACCACTGGGGTATCAAAGTAAAATTATTTTGCTTATACTACTTATTTTAAACTATCTGAATGTGAAGATGTATCAATTAATTAACAATTAATCAATTATACATAATTCAAGTCAAATCAGCTGTTTTCTTTGTCAAATTGTTCTGTATGCTTAGTTGCAGGGGTGGGGGTACGCTGTCCAGGCCAGCTTATCTTGCCCCCCCCCCACCCACTTGGGTATCAAAGTAAAATTATTTTGCTAATTCTACTTATTTTAATCTATCTGATTATGAAGATGTATCAATTATATACATAATTCATGTGGAATTCAGCTGTTTTCTTTATCGGATTGTTCCATATACTTAGTTGCAGGGATGGGGGGTAAGATGTCCAGGCCAGTTTATCCTGACTCCCACCCACTGGGGTATCAAAGTAAAATTATTTTGTTAATACTACTTATTTCAAACTATATGAATGTGAAGATGTATCAATCGTAAACATAATTCAAGTCAAATTCAGCTGTTTTCATTGTCGCATTGTTCCGTCTGCTTAGTTGCAGGGGTGGGGGGCAAGCTGTCCAGGCCAGTTTATCTTGACCCCTACCAACCTGAGTATCAAAGTAAAATTATTTTTCTAAGTTTTCTCATTTTAAACTATATCAATGTGAAGATGTATCAATTATAATCATAATTCAAGTCAAATTCAGCTGTTTTTTTTGTCGCATTGTTCAGTATACTTAGTTGCAGGGGTGAGGGGCAAGCTGACCAGGCCAGTTTATCTTGCCCCCACCCACTTGGGTATCAAAGTAAAGTTATTTTGCTAATACTACTTATTTTAAAATATCTGAATGTGATGATGTATCAATTATAAACATAATTCGAGTCAAATTCAGCTGATTTTTGTCGGATTGTTCTGTTAGGTTAGTTGCAGGGGTGAGGGGGTAAGCTGTCCAGGCCAGTTTATCTTGCCCCCACCCACTTAGGTATCAAAGTAAAATTATTTCGCTAATTCTACTTATTTTAAACTATCTGAATGTGAAGATGTATCAAGTATAAACATTATTCAAGTCATATTCAGCTTTTTTCTTTGTCACATTGTTCCATAGGCTTAGTTGCAGGGGTTGGGGGCAAGCTGTCCAGGCCAGTTTATCTTGCCCCACACCCACCTGAGTATCAAAGTAAAATTATTTTGCTAATTCTACTTATTTTAACTATCTGAATGTGAAGATGTATCAATTATAAACATAATTCAAGTCAAATTCAGCTGTTTTCTTTGTTGCATTGTTCCGTCTGCTTAGTTGCAGGGGTGGGGGGCAAGCTGTCCAGGCCAGTTTATCTTGACCCCCACCCACCTGAGAACAAAGTAAAAAAATTTGCTAAGTTTTCTCATTTTAAACTATATCAATGTGAAGATGTATCAATTATAATCATAATTCAAGTCAAATTCAGCTTTTTTTTGTCGCATTGTTCAGTATACTTAGTTGCAGGGGTGAGGGGCAAGCTGACCAGGCCAGTTTATCTTGCCTCCCACCCACTTGGGTATCAAAGTAAAATTATTTTGCTTATACTACTTATATTAAAATATCTGAATGTGAAGCTGTATCAATTATAAACATTATTCAAGTCAAATTCAGCTGTTTTCTTTGTCGGATTGCTCTGTATGCTCAGATGCAGGGGTTGGGGGTAAGCTGTCCAGGCCAGTTTATCTTGCCACCAACCCACCTGGGTATCAAAGTAAAATTATTGTGTAAATTCTACTTATTTTTAACTATTCGATTGTGAAGATGTACAATTATATTTCATAATTCAAGTCAATTTTCAGCTGTTTTCTTTGTCGCATTGTTCCGTATGCTTTGTTGCAGAGGTGGGGGGGGGGGGGGGGTAAGCTGTCCAGGCCAGTTTATCTTGCCCCCAATCACTTGGGTATCAAAGTAAAATTATTTTGCTAATTCTACTTATTTTAAACTATCTAAATGTGAAGATGTATCCAGTATAAACATTATTCAAGTCATATTCAGCTGTTTTCTTTGTCACATTGTTCCGTAGGCTTAATTGCAGGGGTGGGGGGCAAGCTGTCCAGGCCAGTTTATCTTGAACCCCACCCACCTGAGTATCAAAGTAAAATTATTTTGCTAATTCTACTTATTTTAAACTATCTGAATGTGAATATGTATCAATTATATACATAATTCAATTGGGGGTAAGCTGTCCAGGCCAGTTTATCTTGCCCCCCCCCCCCACCTACCTGGGTATCAAAGTAAAATTATTTTGCTACGTCTACTTATTTTGAACTATCTGATTGTGAAGATGTATCAATTATAAACATAATTCAAGTCAAATTCAGCTGTTTTCTTTGTCGCATTGTTCTGTATGCTTAGTTGCAGGGGTTGGGTGCAATCTGTCCAGGCCAGTTTATCTTGCCCCCACCAACTTGGGTATCAAAGTAAAATTATTTTGCTAAGTTTTCTCATTTTAAACTATCTGAATGTGATGATGTATCAATTATAAACATAATTCAAGTCAAATCCTGCTGTTTTTTTTGTCTCATTGTTAAGTATACTTAGTTGCAGGGGAGGGGGACAAGCTGTCCAGGCCAATTTATCTTGCCCCCCACCCACTTTGGTATCAAAGTAACATTATTTTGCTAATTCTACTTGTTTTATACTATCTGAACGTGAAGATTTATCAATTAAAAACATAATTCAAGTCATTTTCAGCTGTTTTCTTTGACGGATTGTTCCATATGCCTAATTGCAGGGGTGGGGGGGGGGGGGGGGGCAAGCTGTCCATGCCAGTTTATCATGACCCCCACCCACCTGAGTATCAAAGTAAATTAGTTTGCTAATTCTACTTATTTTAAGCGATCTGAATGTGAAGAATTATCAATTATAAATATAATTCAAGTCAAATTCAACCGTTTTCTTTGTCACATTGTTCTGTATACTTAGTTGCAGGGATGGGGGGTAAGCTGTCCAGGCCAGTTTATCAAACAGGCAGAGCAGCAATAGATATGAAACATAGCAACTTAGCATATAGAACACTTTGACAAAGAAAACAGCTGAATTTGCCCTAAATTATGTTTTAGCTGATATATCATCACATTCAGATAGTTTGAAATTAGAAAACTTAGCAAAATAATTTTACTTCGATACCCAAGTGGGTGGGGGTCAAGATAAACTGGCCTGGACAGCTTGCTCTCTACCCCTGCAACTAAGCATAAGGAACAATGCGACAAAGAAAAAGGCTGAATTTGACTTGAATTATGTTTATAATTGATACATCTTCACATTCAGATAGTTTAAAATAAGTAGAATCAGCAAAATAATTTTACTTTGATACCCAGGTAGGTGGGGGCAAGGTAAACTGGCCTGGAAGCTAACCCCCCAACCCTGCAACTAAGTATACGGAGAAATGTGACAAAGAAACAGCTGAATATGACTTGAATTATGTTTATAATTGATACATCTTCACATTCATATAGATTTAAATAAGTAGAATTAGCAAAATAATTTTACTTCGATACTCAGGTGGGTGGGGGTCAAGATAAACTGGCCTGGACAGCTTGCCCCCCCCCCCCCCATCCCTGCAATTAAGCATACAGAACAATCCGACAAAGAAAACAGCTGAATATGACTTGAATTATGTTTATAATTGATACATCTTCACATTCATATAGTTTAAAATAAGTAGAATTAGCAAAATAATTTTACTTTGGTACCCAAGTTGGTGGGGAACAAGATAAACTGACCTGGACAGCTTACCCCCACCACTGCAACTAAGCATACACAACAATCCAACAAAGAAAACAGCTGAATTTGACTAAAATTATGTTTATAATTGATACATCTTCACAATCAGATAGATTAAAATAAGTAGAATTAGCAAAATAATTTTACTTTGATACCAAAGTGGGTGGGGGGCAAATAAACTGGCCTGGACAGCTTGCCCCCACCCCCGTAACTAAGTATATGGAACAATGCGTCAAAAAAAAACAGCTGAATTTGACTTGAATTATGTTTATAATTGATACATCATCGCATTCTGATAGTTTAAAATAAGTGGAATTAGCAAAATAATTTTACTTTGTTACCCAAGTGGGTGGGGGGCAAGATAAACTGGCCTTGACAGCCTGCTCCCACCCCTGCAACTAAGCATACAGAACAATGCGACAAAGAAAACAGCTGAGTTTGACTTGAATTATGTTAATAATTGATACAGCTTCACATTCAGATAGTTTAAAATGAGAAAACTGAGCAAAATAATTTTACTTTGATACTCAGGTGGGTGTGGGTCAAGATAAACTGGCCTGGACAGCTTGCCCCCCCACCCCTGCAACTAAGTAGATGGATCACTGCGACAAAGAAAACAGCTGATTTTGACTTGAATTATATTTATGATTGATCCAGCATCACATTCAGATAGTTTGAAATAAGTAGACTTAGCAAGATAATTAACTTTGATACCCAAGTGTGTGGGGGTCAAGATAAACTGGCCTGGACAGCTTACCCCCATCCCTGCAACTAAGTATACGGAACAATCCGACAAAAAAAAAAACAGCTGAATTTGACTTAAATTATGTTTATAATTGATACATCTTCACATTCAGATAGTTTAAAATAAGTAGAATTTGCACAATAATTTTACTTTGATACCCAAGTGGGTGGGGAACAAGATAAACTGGCCTGGACAGCTTACCCCCACCACTGCAACTAAGCATACAGAACAATCCAACAAAGAAAACAGCTGAATTTGACATGAATTATGTTTATAATTGATACATTTTCACAATCAGATAGATTAAAATAAGTAGAATTAGCAAAATAATTTTACTTTGATACCAAAGTGGGTGGGGGGCAAATAAACTGGCCTGGACAACTTGCCCCCCCCACACCTGTAACTAAGTATACGGAACAATGCGACAAAGAAAACAGCTGAATTAGATTTGAATTATGTTAATAATTGATACATCATCACATTCAGATAGTTAAAAATAAGTAGAATTAGCAAAATAATTTTACTTTGTTACCCAAGTGGGTGGGGGGCAAGATAAACTGGCCTGGACAGCTTGCCCCCACCCCTGCAACTAAGCATATGGAACAATGCGACCAAGAAAACAGCTGAGTTTGACTTGAATTATGTTTATAATTGATACATCTTCACATTCAGGTAGTTTGAAATGAGAAAATTTAGCTAAATAACTTTTACTTTGATACTCAGGTGGGTGGGGGTCAAGATAAACTGGCCTGGACAGCTTGCCCCCCACCCCTGTAACTAAGTATACGGAACAATGCGACAAAGAAAACAGCTGATTTTGACTTGAATTATGTTTATGATTGATACAGCATCACATTGAGATATTTTGAAATTAGTAGACTTAGCAAAATAATTTTACTTTGATACCCAAGTGGGTGGTGGTCAAGATAAACTTGCCTGGACAGCTTACCCCCCACCCCTGCAACTAAGTATACAGAACAATCCGACAAAGAAAACAGCTGAATTTGACTTAATTATGTTAATAATTGATACATCTTCACATTCAGATAGTTTAAAATAAGTAGAATTAGCAAAATAATTTTACTTTGATACCCAAGTGGGTAGGAACAAGATAAACTGACCTGGACAGCTTACCCCCACCACTGCAACTAAGCATACACAATAATCAAACAAAGAAAACAGCTGAATTTGACTTGATTTATGTTTATAATTGATACATTTTCACAATCAGATAGATTAAAATAAGTAGAATAAGCAAAATAATTTTACTTTGATACCAAAGTGGGTGGGGGCAAATAAACTGGCCTGGACAGCTTGACCCCCACCCCTGTAACTAAGTATACAGAACAATGCGACAAAGAAAACAGCTGAATTTGATTTGAATTATGTTAATAATTGATACATCATCACATTCAGATAGATTAAAATAAGTAGAATTAGCAAAATAATTTTACTTTGTTACCCAAGTTGGTGGGGGTCAAGATAAACTGGCCTGGACAGCTTACCCCCACCCCTGCAACTAAGTATACGGATTAATGCGACAAAGAAAACAGCTGAATTTGACCTCAATTATGTATATAATTGATACATCTTCACATTCAGATAGTTTAAAATAAGTAGTAATAGCAAAATAACTAAAGCTGCATAGTCTGTAACTTTTGATCTTCTAATTTTGGAACTAATGTTTCTTTTTTTTTAAGAACACAGTTAATAAAACTAAAATTCAGGTATACTTTTTACCAATTTCGTAAATCTTAACAAATTATCAGTATAAAAACTTCAGCATTTATGTTAAAATTAGCTGTCTATAATTATTGGAGGGACGCAAATAATTACCAACAAGAGAAAACTCACCTGTTTTTATAACATAATTCACTTTTCCTTGCAGTTTTCAGCTATAGTGAACAGATTAATTGTGAAAACATACCGTAATTCTACTTTGACAGATGATTTAAAAAGAAAATAAAACATTTCGAAAAATGTTCATAGTTGCAGACTTAGTCTCTTTAAGCTTAAAATCACTTAATCTTGATATTTTTATTCAAGATGATGTTAAAGTTTTACCAATATTAACCCCACAGGCACCAATTTCTACCTTTATGACTTATGGAGGATCTGAATTCATTAAAATGATACAGAAAAATAACAAAATATCATTTATATATTTTAACTTGTGTTGGGCGGGGGTCAAGATAATCTGACCTGGACAGCTTGCCCCCTGGGGGTGAAGATAACCAGGGTGGGGGGTAAGATATCCCGGGACAGCTTGCCCCCCGGGGGGCAAGCTGTCCAGGGGGCAAGATAAACTGGGACACAGGATGTGAGTTTCGCCGCCGGGTATTGCAGACATCCTGCTATCATAGAGCCGTATCAAAAGAAAATATATTCCTACTTTAAACTAAGCTGCCCTTTTATTCTTGATACCAGTAAAAATGTACTTTTACAAAAGATTTCTCAGGCAACTTTGGGACTGAACTTGAACTACATCAGTTCATTTGAGGATTGAAAGTTATTTTTCTGCGTTTCACTGAGGTACGAAATGTCGGGAAAATTACATCTAATTTGCATGAAAACGGAAGGTTTTCATGCTAAAATTAGATGTAATTTAAACGACATTTCATACCTCACTGTAACGCAGAAAAATAACTTTCAATTCTTATAATTACAACTTCTTCTTTATTCGTTCTTAATCAGCATTTATAATTATGTTATCCTAAAAAATACGTTTCGAGCTAATAGTTCGTTTCGCGCATTTAGACTATGACGTGCGTATGTAGACGTAACGACGTTCAAAAAATCAAAATGGCGGCCCTTCTCCAATTGAAAATAAACAACTACATTTTAGAGACTAAAATCTCGTTTTTACAGAGTGACAACATGGGTGTTCATTAGAATGTGTACGATAGTTACGTCATCGGATATGACGTCAATCGTTTACATTGGTGACGAAAGCATCATCTGTCGAAATGGCTTGGAAAGGAAAAGAAATGACCCCAGCAAAAAGACATTGTGCTATCTTTATTGAGTGATTGAAGAAAGCAAATACGAATTGCAAATAATATTGGATAAACCAGGCAACAGTCAGTAAGTTCAAGAAACGATCTTATTGTGGGGCTCGACTGAAAACATACAAATCAAGCACAGGTTCAAGATGTGATCGCCCCGGGTGATCACATCATTTTGCGGGCTGGGAAACTAAATAGATCGCATCAGACACTTATGTTAATTTAGGCGTCGTATGTAAGTTAATTTTTTGCTTTACTACCTGAAAATATAGGTGTGACTGTAAAGTAAATTGTCGGTAGTTGCAGGCTGTCCATTTCTCTTCATAGAAGCATTGCACAGTATCACAAAAGTAGTTCTGTCGTGAATGGCCCTCGGAATGGCTCGCCCTTCATGAATACGGACCAGGTTCATTGAAAAATGAAATATAGGTCAATACGACCAGATGACCGTTCTTGACCAATCAGGTTAGCGGATCTCAATAAATGTTATGACAGATGTAATGAAAAAAGTCAATAAGCAATGCTTATTAGATACCCCCCGCACAGTAAGAGTCAGTGAAAAAACATGGCAAGTTATAGTTCAAACAAGCAGACTTTAGTTTTGAAAAGATTTCAGTAGAATCTGTGCAAACAAAAATTATAAACTCCTTCATGCATATGTTCAATGTGTCTACATTGTATAGGTAAAGTATCAAATTGCTCCATCAAAAGCTGTGGTAGGAGTTGATCAGCCCATGAAGGCACCATCTATGCATATACAAAAGCTTTATTAGGGAAAAATTGTCTAAGTTCTCAAAGCTGTCATTCTGTCAAATTTTTTTTTCGGAACCAAACTCCTTCATGCATATGTTAAAAGTGTGTACATTGTATAGGTAAAGTATCAAATTGCTCCATCAAAAGCTGTGGTAGGAGTTGATCGGCCCATGAAGGCACCATCTATGCATATACAAAAGCCCTATTAGGGAAAAATTGCCTATGTTCTCACAGCTGTCATTCTGTCAAAAATTATTTTTTCTGAACTAAACTCCTTCATGCATATGTTCAATGTGTCTACATTGTATAGGAAAAGTATCAAATAGTTCCATTAAAAGCTGTGGTAGGAGTTGATCCGCCCAAGAAGGCACCATCTATGCATATACAAAAGCCTTATTAGGAAAAATTGTCTAAGTTCTCACAGCTGTCATTTTGTCAAGAATTTTTTTTTGAACCAAACTCCTTCATGCATATGTTCAATATGTCTACATTGTATAGGCAAAGTATCAAATTGCTCCATCAAAAGCTGTGGTAGGAGTTGATCGGTCCATGAGGGCACCATCTATGCATATACAAAAGCCCTATAAGGGAAAAATTGTCTAAGTTCTCACAGCTGTCATTTTGTCAAAAATTATTTTTTCTGAACCAAACTCCTTCATGCATATGTTCAATGTGTCTACATTGTATAGGGAAAGTATCAAATTGCTCCATCAAAAGCTGTGGTAGGAGTCGATCGGCCATGAAGGCACTATCTATGAATATATACAAAAGCCCTATTAGGGAAAATTGTTTAAGTTCTCACAGCTGTCATTTTGTCAAAAATATTTTTTTTCTGAACCAAACTCCTTCATGCATATGTTCAATGTGTCTACATTGTACAGGCAGAGTATCAAATTGTTTTATCTAGGAGGTAGGAGTTGATCGGCTCATGTATGGACTAAATTAGCATAAAGCCCTATATAAAAGCCATTTAGAACTACAAAGGGAAATTACTCAAATAGAATTGGCCCCTAGCCCTTACTTTTTTGTTTAAAGTATTTGTCTTCAGGGTCGTGCCTGCGTATACGCAAAGTACGCAGCAGCGTACTTTAATTTTTGAATGTCCAAAAAATAAAAACGTCTTAAATCGCGAAAATTGCAATAAAAACATGCCTCATCCGGGCTAGGTCTTTACATTACAAGTATACCGATTTTGAAATAATCCTGAACCAAAGCAATAGGATTTTGACTGTTTGGAAACAATTAAGTCGGTGTTTAGGTTCAGAAAATGCAGGAGAAGCCACCATTTAGTTCATATTTTGATTTTTTTTTCCTATCGTAGGGGAGGGGGACACCCCCTTCCATACCCACCCCCTGCGTACTTTGATTTTGCCCTCAGGCACGCCCCTGGTCTTGCATATATGAATAATTTTGCAAAGATCAAATTGTTTTATCAAAAGCTGTGGTAGGAGTTGATCGGCCCATGTATGGACTAAATAAGCATAAAGCCCTATACAAAAGCCAATCAGAACTACAAAGAGAAATAACTCTAATAGAATTGGCCCCTAGCCCTTACTTTTTTGTTTAAAGTATTTGTCTTGCATATATGAATATTTTTGCAAAGTTTGATGAAAATCCAGCAATTACTCTTCAAGTTATTAAGAAAACAAAACGTTACGGACGGACGCACGGACGGACGGACAACGTGAAAACAGTATACCCCACCACAAAAAAAGTTTGCGGAGGGTATAATTATTTAAGAAATGAATTTGATTTTTGGAAGGTTCATGGAATCATGAATACTTCGGGTCTCTTGCAAAGTAAGTGAAGCCCGAAGGGCTTCAAGTTAACTTTGCAAGTGACCCGAAGTATTCACGATTCCATGAACCTTCCAAAAATCGAATTTATTGCTTATATTTACATTTTATATTATCAGGCAAGAATTAATTTGCAGCTTTCACCTTACTTGGCTGGTTTTCCAGATATTTTGAATTAAATCAGAAATAACGTTGTTTGGAATAGCCAAAACGCCAAATTTCCGCGCTTAACGCCATGGCGATACGTGTTCAACTTAATGCAAACGTCAGTAAACAAGCGACGTTATTGGATGTACTTGACGTTAGCCCGCTCAAATGGCACGTATATCGGTGTGGCTTAAATCGATTTGTTCATGAAGGTATGAACCACATCTCCAATGTAGAGGTTCATTTAGAGACTCGCAGTGGAAATGTAAATATTAGTACTTGACGTTGAAAACGTGACAGTGCTCCTTTTCTGTAGCTTGCGAAGGGCGCACGAAAATCCTTAGGCATGAGAGGAAACCTGTCAAACCCCATGAAACCCGAGGTTATTTAAATGTGCGATACAAATCTTGGGTTCTTTTCGCACGGAGAAGTTTCCAAGATGAACTCGTCTCCATATTTGGTCGACTTCCAAAACGCTTATTCAAATAGGCCGGGCCGGGGCCCCGAGGTTATAAAACTTTTTTCATGCTCAACTCAACCAGTGACGTAGACTCAACTGAGCACGAAATTTCAAATGCTCATTAAAACTAAAATGCCGACAATTGAAGAAGTTTTTTGCTTTAGATCTCTTAGATGTTGTATTTATCCTGCTTATGAATGCTAAAATGCCAACAATTGTTGGCATTTTAACATTTATGAGCAGGATAAAGGGGTACGTGCATTAAGGGGCTATTTCGCCCCCTCTAGAGCCATTATATGTGCAAAATAATCTACCAACTGAATTTAGTAAAAGGACATTTTACATTTTTTAAAGAAAAATATGCTAAATCGCTGTAATATTTCATTAATAATGGGTTAGGAAAAGGCAGCTTACTTGTACTAATTATTTCATTATGCTAGAAAATTAGATTTTCAAGAGAGCACACCAAAAATCCAAATGCTAATGTTCGGGCTCACCCAGACGTCACATTTTGGGCCGTGGGATATCATCCCCCCACTTCCCCTGAGTTCCAACTAGCTTTTCACATATATTATGTACAATATGAGAACACAGGTACATGCTAAAGAATTAGTTGGAACTCGGGGGAAATGATGTTTTAAAAATATTTTTCTATTTCCTATATGTATAATGCAAAAAGTGACCATTTTATCCCCAAAATAAAGTTGTACATTTATGAAAATAGGATATCAAATGTAAAATCATAAAATAGAGACCTCCAGCGAGCTTATATATGAAGATGGAAGCATTTGATCGACTTTAATTGTTATAAAAAATATAGGCAGCGATACACTGTGATTCCCATTACCACCGTCAGAGGTCCTTGTCTTATTTTTCAACCAATACATATTTTTGGTACTTATAAGAACCGTCCAAATGAGACGGCCCTTTTGAGCACCAAATTATAGGTTAAATCGATTGAGTACGAAAAAGTTACAATTTTACGCTCAAAAACTGTGTTTATCTAGAGTATGTTGTATAAGTATGCAGATATGATACATCTCAGTGAACAGGTCAAACTGATTGCACTTGAAACATAACAGGTAATAGTCAAAAGTCATGGACTGCATACTTTTTTAGAAGAAAATATGAAATCTTCTTAACCTCAATTTTATGCAAACTGATAATTTTCGTCTTAAGTTTTATGCTGCAAACATTATTTATCCATGTATTTAGGTGAGTACTTGGCGAAGCTTTGACTTTCTGTGCAATAAAATTTGGTCACAAAAATACCCCAACTCCTGGCATTAATATGCAATATTTTCAAAATATTTTTTTTATTTTTGCTAGGTGCACTAAATGTACTGGTTTTATTTAAGCACAAACATATAGTTGTCCATAATACATTATCATAACCACAGGCTATCAAAATATGGGCAGATTGAGTAGGAGAGTGTCCGAGGTCCTTAGTGCATTGCTTTGCTTTCTATACGATTTTGGTATTGCCGTATTAGAAGCATGCAACTTGGTCATCAATTGTATAATAACTGTACCAGAGTGTGGCCTACCAACTGGTACAAAATTATCTTATTTCATAAACTATTGTTAATGTTCTGCACACTTTTCAAAGGGTAAAATGTTATATTTTCCACCCCCCTGAAAAATCACAAAAATATAGGGTTCTTCGTAATACTGGTCCGGATCCCTTGAAAAATCACGAAGCTACCAAGCCAGTACTCAATGTTGGGCCATCATCAGTCCGCCAGCGAAACACCATTTAAATGGCGTTTCACTGCCGGACCGAGGATGGCTGGCTTATACTATCATTCAGATCCTCTCTCCTCTCATAAACTAAAAAAAGTTGGACCACCTCTGACAAAACTTTCTGATAAACAAAATCTTTGAGAGTAAAATTCTAATATTTTCTTACGCATCAGTTTTAACATATATTTTGAGTGCTCAAAAGAACCGTCTCATTGAGACGATTATTTTGAGCATCCACAACATATCTTTTGGTTGAGAAATAAGATTTTTTTGTACGCACTCTTTACTAAAGTCCTGATAGAATGACACATTTATGCACATAACTTATACCAGCGATTAGACAATTTTGAACATTCAATTTCGCAGAAGACACTGTCTCCTTTTCTGGGAAATCAAGAATCACATGTCTTTATATTTGCACCAATTGTTAGTTCGTTTGTAACACTCTTCTTAACAAATTCATTTGCTATTCTTTGAGAAGAGAAATATTCACATGTTTATCTTTGTAGTGAGATGGATATGTTCATGACATCATGTACTCCACTCCACCATACATATATATCTAATTCTATTGCATGTTTCCAGTTTTTAGCATGTTCTCGTAGTTATCAGTAGAGTGAATAACAATGTGGACCCTGAAGCCAGTTTATCTGGAACTACACAGTATTAAGACAATATATCTGTTTTAGCATAGTAAGGGCTAGTTTCAGGAATCGTTGTACGTGTGCTGCAAGATCTTAAGATATTCTTTTGCTGGTAAATCAACGCTCCCATCACAAGGTAACCGGTCTTCTTTTTCATTTTTAAGTCCAAGTTTGTAATATTTGAGCGCTTCCTTTGGATTCTTGTAATTTGTTAAGTAGCAAAATCCCAATTGATACAAGCAGTTGGCGTATTGTCTGTCACATCTTGGCGCCATGTCAAGAAATTTCCGGAAAAGTTTGATAGCTTCATCTTTGTTATCACTTTCCATCTGAGAATAAGCAACACCATACAACGCGCGGTGATTAAACGGATCAAGTCTGTAAGATTTCTGGAAACAATCCAAAGCCCGCTCATACTGATTGGTGATGCTATACAAGGAGCCGAGTAGACAGTATGTGTCTATCAAAACCATCCTTTCATAATTAGATTCTGGTAAATGACGTATCTTTTCAGCCAGTAACTCTGCTTCAACTATTTTCTCTTTGATTTCGTTATATTTTGAAACTATATCACTAGACAAAAAACGATGCAATATCAGTGCAACCCTAAGATACTGTGCTAATACATCGTTTGGGCGTAGGATAATGTAGTTTGACAGTAAATCCATTATGTATAGCGGTGGCGGAAATATCTTTATGAGCACGTTTTCCAACATGTGCGCTAGGGAATAATGCGCAAAGGCAGCTTCCAAAACGTCACAATCATCGTCATTATCGACAGTTCTTTTACCATACTGGTTGAGAATAGCGAATCCATTGAAAGAGTACTCGCAGGCTCGCATATACGTCTTCGCTGTGGGTGACGTTGCCACCAAAGGCACCAGTTGTTGGGGTGAGAAGTTGCTGAATCTTTTTATTCTTAAACATGAAGAAGCATCTTCGACTTGTCGCAGCTTCCTTTGTTGAATACTCTCAAAACTTTCAACGATTAATTTCATCGTCGGTTCTTTTTCAATTTCCTCTTTCAAAAATTTATATCGTTCAGACGTCATTGGTTTGTCGTCTGTTTTCATTTTATCTGCTTCTAAATCACCCACGTCGATACATGTTCGATTGTCTGTGACGTCATCAGAATGGTTATCAGCCATTTTACCAGCGTCTCCCTTTTTCTCCATTATCAGTGCCGCCTGCTGCTTCCTCTTTCTCCGCTATCCCTATTAATAAATAGAGGGTCTTACATAAGTGCTCATGTTTTATTTAATTTATTAAACAAGTTGGGGAAAAGAGATAAAATGCGAGGCTTGCCAAACATTTAATCTCTTTTTCGCCACGAGTTTTATTAATTCAATAATACAAGAGCACGAATGTTAGATTCTATATTATCATAATATGACAAATACTTTGAAATCTCATTTCTGGCTTAAAAACGTTATAATTTTGCCATTATGTACACAGCGTTGTTATGGACGTCATAACGTTTACCTTAAATCTATAAACCACTTAGGGGATAACTGTATTCAAAATTATCATTTGGGGAGGTATATCGTCGGATATACGGTCGGAATTTTAGTTTTACGGCGACGCGCGAGCGGAGCCGTAAAACGTGATTTCATAACGTATATCCGACTATATATCTCCCCAAATGAAAATTTTGAATATGGTTATCCCCATTGTAATGCACTTTTGCAGTTTCGTCTCGAATCGAGCGTTGAATGCCGCATAAAGCCGCATGTCATCCATTGAAATGTGACGTAATTAATGACGTCAAAATGTTTCCTGCAGTATATCGCAAGATATACTGTCGCAAATTTTTGACGTTATCCAATCAGACGTCGCGTTACAAAAGCAAGTGCATTAGAATAGTGGTTAATCGATTTTATTGCATGGCGTTATTTCACTCCCAGACGCGACGTCATATCATTAGCAGATAATAGCCACTTGAATGTTCAACACAACAAAGCAGAACCAATTAGGCCATCTCGTGAGATTTAGGCACACGGCAAATGAAAACTCCCCATGCGTCCATGCTGATGTCGCCTATCCAATGCAGATCCGTTGATGTCCAAAATGAGTATGACCAGTAAATACAACAATCGTACACTGCACATCAACACACGGCGCCGTTTGTTATGAGTGTTGATCTTCATAAATTGGCAGTAGCGAAGGGTCTGGCATGTCAGCATAAAAAATAAAAAAAATAATTTATATTTATTTGACAAAATGCATCAAGCTTAAGGGGCAGGGCTAACCCTTGCTCGGAATTTGTTGTAGCCAACACTACAGCGAAATGGAAAACGTCAGAGACAAATGAATAAGACTTTAATAGCTAAGGTTTTAACCAAAACGGTGTTTCAAGAAGTTGTTCTGTATTTAAATATCGTACATCTCTAAGGTGTGAAAGGAATACTAAACGCCATGTTGGAAAATCCAAAAGCAGATTCAAAATACACATTTTGACAAATATGTAATTTTTAACCACCAGGAGTGTACTTTTAGCCAATGACTTATATTTGTAGACTCTTCACAATTTTTGTAGCGAATGGCTACAATGGCTAATGGCAGGGTGAGCCCTGAGGGTATTAATATCCTTGCTGTAATATAGCTAAGTTTAAAGGAGTACTTTGCAGAATACCACTGTCATGGATTATGCAATGGGTATGTTTTTTTAGAAAAGAAAATATCCGTTATTCCCTTTGTTTTAATGTTTAATGTTTAAAATTTGTTTTGACCTCTTATATCCTCGATTTCAAAAACACATGACTAAAATTAAAATCTTTCAATTTTCGTATTCACGGCCACCAAGCCAGCTCCTTCGTCGTAAAAATACAAGGATAATGAATTCATGAGAGGGACTTCCTACAATGCAGAAGCGGGACTCGTTTCGTGTAAAAACAGTGTGTTCTCTTGTTTTGTTATCAATTACTCGCATTTTAAGAGGTGTTTTGAAAATCGGAGAAAGCTATTCGATGGGACATTAATCTAGCTTCGCTGTCGTTCCAATCGATCGTTTGTAGCCAGATGAGTGTATCCGAAATTCAGTTCAAGGCGGACGCACCAACGTGTGTTTTGATGTCAACATTCAAATTATGACACAAAACTGTTTGAAATCTCACCACTTTGAAACACAGTGCTTGGACATCTTTAAATGCTGACGTGTCAACATATATCACAAAAATATTAGTGTTAATTTACTCTGTGTTAAAAGCTAAGACACACTTTAAATGAGATGGGTTTACGTTGCAGAAGATGGACTAGTTGTGCAGAAGATGGACCAACTATGAAGGAGTGAGATCATTTATGAAGCCGATTTTTTATAGCTATCAACCCCGAATTTTGCCGTTCATTTATACCACTATCCTTTGTAAAATCCTTTGTTAAAGTCCCTGCCCTAGGAGTTCTTTAACTCCATAAAAATCCACGTTCTGAATAAAAAAACAAAGTTGGCAGTTTTTGCTCGGGCGTTATCTAAGAAAAGGTTTTATATATAACACCATATTTCCAAGGATGATCAAGTTTCGCTGTGTCCAATAACTCTTATCCTCTCAATTAATTTTTGTTCTAAAAATGTTGTGCTTTTTTTTACACCTTTGAAACATCTCTTAAAATGTGCGTATTTGATTTCAAAATAAGATAACACGCTGCTACTTACATGAATCGAGCCCCGCTTTATAATGCGACCCCTGGTTTATAAGGCAAGTGTCTTTTCCACTACTCAACAGCGGCTCTTGGGTACAGTGTGTTTCAACGTAGTTAAATGGGGCTAAGAAAATAACTTTAAACTCTAAAAAGTGAGTGCATGTGCGGATCCAGAGGTGAGAAAGGGTCTGGACCCCCTCCCCCCCCCCCCCGAAAAATCACCAGTTCAATATGTTTCTATAGAAATAAGCATCTTGTCCCCTACCCCGAAAATATTCCAACTCCCCTTGGAAAACGATTGAACCCCTTTGAAACCTTGAAAAACAATAGTTTTCCCTAAAATCAACCATTGGACCTCCACTGTAAAACACCTAATTCTAAATTATCAGAGCCTTTTTTCTGTCAGTTGGGTCTGTACTCCCACTGACGATTCCTGGCTCAGTGCATTGAGTTTTGTTTTCGGCTTGTCCGTTTGTTCTTCAATCTGCCCTTCCAACACTATCCTATACCTGCAAAGTCTTTTGGAAAGGTCATTCTTTTTCATGTTTGGGTTATCTGCCATACTAAGCTATTATAATATAGCACTGATGTACCGAATACGTCATCATTTGAAGATAGCTGCTTTATAGCTGTATTCGAGGGAAGCTTCAATTAAATAATTGAATGATGTCACCTGTCACTATCACCCTGTCCAACCCTGCGGGTGGTGCAACGGTCCTAACACTGGTAAAATGGTGTAGTAACACCGGAGAAGTGCTGATTCGTAAAAAAAAACCATGGACGAACAGACATCGGGTAAGAAATTACTGTTTTCTTTAATTTTATATAAACGTTGCAATAAAAGCATTAGTGCATTCGGTGGAGAATTGACGTACCTTTACAACTGTATTTGAATGGTAAGCTATTTCTGGCTGATTTCTTCAAACATTCAATCCCAAGTTGGAAAAAAAGTTTCGTCCATATCCTGTTTGGTGGATTCGTACACAAAGATCTCGTACTTTTGAAAATATGCAGAAAATATAAGCAAGCGAGCTGTATGCAACGATTTTTGGAAAACACTGTTTGCCGTTTTTATTGTTTATATATAAAAAAATATGTAAAAGATGTGTAATAAACGTTTTATGCCAAAAAACAGAAGTAACGTCGGTGAAAACGTTACAATAAATCGCTGCATTTCAACTCTCATCTCCTTTTCAGCTTTTAAAAAAAGACAGAAAAAGGTATTACATTGCAAAATTTCTCGATTATTCCTATTTTTATGCCTTTTGGGTGCAAATTTTCGAAGCACAATTAATTGACAACAAAAATCAGTTATCTTATTGTGATTCTATTATGTACCAGTCGTTTGTAACCATGCCCCCTTCCCTAGGACCCTCGGAACAGCGGAAACTTTGATTTTTTGGCCAGCAGCAAATCCTACCTATAACCTCCACATGCAGGGACAGTTAAGTGATAAAACCACGGATGTTTACACCGCTGTCTGTTGTTTAACATTGCACTGACATGTTTGCCTAGATTTATAAATCCCTGGCATTTCCCTCGCACTGTGGAGACAATGCAAAAGTATAAATGCGGCAAAATTGCCCAGCTATCCCCCCTGCTCAGTGGCTTGGGCCTTGGTTACTAATGACTGGTGTATTACGCAAATATGATTAAGAAATAATGGAGCACGAAACATTTGACGTTTTGACGAAATTTCTGTCATTTGGACTTTTTGTAGGACAGGATGAGGCCAGTCACAAAAGGATAAAGCCAGTTTCACATTCTCGGATCCAGAATTTTTGTGTTGGGGTGGGGGGGGGAGGGGTGGTCCAGGGCCGACTGCTAGAAAACAGCCTTAACAACGTTTTTTTTTTCTTTTTCATCAGCTTATTTATAGTTTACAGAGGGGGTCGGATTGTTTATCAATGGTTTTATTTCAGAGGAAATTACTTTTCCCAGGTTTCAGGGGGAGTTTCATCATTAATCCAGGGGGGTCCACCATTTTCCAGGGGGTCCAACTTTTTCCAGGGTGGGGGATCCAAATGCTATTTTCAATAGAAACTCATGTAACTTGTGAATTTTCAGGGGGGGTCGGGCCCCTCCTCCATCTGGATCCGCGCATGAATGAAATTTTTTGTATGGCCATGGGTGTTCGATAACCATGTTTAGGCTGGATGAAAACGCAATTAGATATATTCCTCTAAATACAGAGCATTTCATAATCGATAATCGATATACTGTCCACTATCGATACCTTAAATTCCATAGGACTGGGCAAAAACGTATCGAGTTATTAGTAGTTCGAGGTAAACAAATTGCATTATTGCTATCAAAGTTCAACTTTTCTATCAATAGATCATTTTTGCAAGCTTTTGCGTAGGGAAATGAAATCAATCAGTAAAATACATGTACAAAAGAACCAACAACTCCCCTGATTGAGTAATTAAAATCCGTTAATGGTTAATTATCCAAATTATTAATTTGCCTCATGATCAGGTGTTTTTTTCAATCAACAGTTATTTTTTATTGTTTTCTATTGCATGCAATACAGACACACCAAAACAAAGTATAAACACACCAAAACCAACAGTTTTATTCAATTACATTTTTAAAGGGGATAAACATATTCTTATTGTTTGGCTTAGTTTGCCATATTCAATAGAATCAGCTCAGTGAGCTGGTTCTAATGAACACCCATAAGATAGTCTCTGACAAGAAATGAAGAAAACATATCATTTTATAGCAGTAAGTTCTATGTATATTGCATGGGCGAGTTTATGTAATGACTGCATCTGAGGTGTGCCTAAAAGCGAATCCTTAGAAAGAAAACACGACTTTTAAATTCACATGCACGTATATAAAAAATATGAAAAGTCACAATAACGTGATGAATGCATCCAAAGGAATTGATCTAGCATAAGACACATTTGAGGGAAGTTATTTGTTGTTTAGAATATATGCTCCAGATACGAAAAACCTAGAAATGAGGTCAGAAGTCAATGTCAAAGTGACCTAAATGGTATACACCACTCTGCCATCCGATGAGGAATACACACAACAAATTTTGGATTCTTACTTCAAATAATGAGCGCAATATGCTCCAGCCACGGTTATTCTAGAAACTAGGTCATAGGTCAGCGTCAAATTGACCCGAAAATGGTATTGGACACTCTGGCATCCCAAGATGCACCCACACACCAAATTTGGGATTCCTATCTCAAATAATGCAAGAGATATGCTCTGGACACGATTATTCTAGGAACTAGGCCAGAGTTCTAGGTCACAGTGACCCCAAAATGGTATGTGACACTCCATTATCCCAAAATGCATTCACACACCATTTTTTGCGATTCCTAACTCAAAGAATATAGGAGATATACACTCCCAAATCAATGCCAATTCTAGAAACTAGGTCAGAAATGAAGGTCACAGTAACCCAAGGACCCTATGCATTGTACCAACACAGAAACAAAGAATCAACACAAACAATGAGAGCAGCAATAATCAATGAATTAACAACAGAACCATCGCCATAGAATGGTCAGCAGCCTAAGCTTACATGCAATTTACTGATACCAATTTTCATCCTAGAATCAATGTGTGTTAACTCAAAAAATGATAATTTGCTTACATAAGACAGACAACCTTAAATTACATTTTTTTTTAAAATTACACAGACCCATTGGCGTAGCTCCCATTACGGAGTTATGCAAGTGCGTAATAAAAAAAGTTACATTCAAGGGATGTCACCTAATGGGGTAAAAGTGATTTCCCATACCATAAGGAACTGTTCTTAAAGGAAAGATTTCGCTCCCTTTGGGAGCAAATTCTTTCCTTTAAGATAAGTTCCCATTTCGAAAAGTTGCGCATTTGAAGAGAATCACTTCATTCGATAGTCTCCCATTGTTGTGCGTAACCTTTTCAGCATTCTGGCTACGCCATTGGACCCCATGGGGTGGGAGGCACTCTGATATATACATAGATAGGCTTAACCAATTTTTAGGGGTTCAAAATTTTAAATTTCAATAAGATTTTGGTGGGTAGGCGATCAAAAATGAATATAATTTGAGGTCAGAAGACTTTTGGATCATTTTTGGAGGTCATTCCTATGTATTATGGTCGTTTCGTAAAGTCAAGGTACAGAATGGGATTTTTTTGTTGGTTGATAAAATTTTAAAATATGCTTTGGTATGCCTGATATTCCTGATATATATTTTTGGGTAAATAGTAGGTGTTGGGGTCGAGCCTACGTATAATGAAAACTTGTGAGTACCTCCAGCTTGGCACACAGACGACGTGGACGATGGACAGTCTTTTTTAAAAGCTGAAAAGGAGATGAGAGTTGAAATGCAGCGATTAATTGTAGTGTTTTCACCGACGTTACTTCTGTTTTTTGGCATAAAACGTTTATCACACATTTTTTACATATTTTTTATATATAAACAATAAAAACGGCCAACAGTGTTTTCAAAAAATCCTTGCATACAGCTCACTTGCTTATATTTTCTGCATATTTTCAAAAGTACGAGATCTTTGAGTACGAATCCGCCAAACAGGAAATGGATGAAACTTTTTTTCCAACTTGGAATTGAATGTTTGAAGAAATCAGCCAGAAATAGCTAACCATTCAAATACAGTTGTAAAGGTACGTCAATTCTCCACCGAATGCACTAATGCTTTTATTGCAAACGTTTATATAAAATCAAAGAAAACAGTAATTTCTTACTGGATGTCTGTTCGTCCATCGGTTTTTTTTTACGAATCGGCACTTATCCTGTGTTACAACACCATTTTACCGGTGTTAGAACCGTTTTACCGACCGCAGGGTTGGACAGGGTGACTATGCTCAAAACAAATGTAGCCCATACGTTTGCAGTGAGACCCAAAGCAACTCTAAAGCACTACTAATTGAGCCACTGCGCCCCTTAGTTATGGATAAGAAAAACAGAACAGGGGGTCTATAGGTTTCTTGCGACTGCTCCAACTGGCTGGTTTTGATCGTCAGGAGAAAATCAATTCTGGAAACCTCACAGCGGGAGAGAGGCGGGGGCGGGGTGGGGCGGGGTGGTGGTAAGACAACCAAGAAGTCATGTAAATATCAATACAAATTTGAGAGAAGAAAATAAGACTGTACACTGTTCAAGAAAGAGGATTTTTCACATAATGAAGAAGAAAAACAAGGACATTCGTATTATTTTTCTCAAAAAGAAGAGCCAATCTGAATCGGGGACCAACTGGGCTGCACACAGGATTATCTGTAATATAATTCCCCGCCACAAAGAAGGAAAAATGATCTTGATATTGTATTCTAATAGGAACATAAAGTGAGACATTTAAGTTGTTGAACGTTGTAATGCAGTATTGTTAAAATCAAAGGCAATTCTTTTTAGGAAACATGACCCAACAGTGCTTAGAACTGTGCGATCAACTGGATCCATCTTCTTCATTGTAAGAACCCTCCCCTTCATAACTAGTCCCCTTTATGCATAGCTAGTCCCCTTTCTTCATAGTATATCGATTATTCTTCAGCTACAGGCAATTAAACAACACTGATTGGTGACAGATATTTATTATCTATCAAAACAAAGTCATAGAAATTAATATCAAAATTATAAAAAAGTTGATAAACGTTTTTACGTGGTAGGTTTAGGCTGAAATTTACAACACGACCTGAAAATAAACACACTGCATACACGTCAACACTGATTTCAAAGCACAGCAAATGCTTCCAACAGATGGGCTGCAGGTATTTGTTAAGATTATAATGTCACTGGCCCATCGGATAGCATCTCCTATTTTTGAAACACCTCTTAAAATGCGAGTAGTTGATAAAAAAACAAGAGAACACACTGTTTCTTACACGAATCGTGTCCCGCTTCTACATTGCAGGAAGTCCCTCTCATGAATTTATTATCATTGCATTTTACGATGAAGGAGCTGAATTGGTGGCCGTGTAGGGGAGACCGGGGCTGGTTGATGCATTTTTTTGTCTTTTTGGGATATCTCCTGGACGGAATGACCAAATATGATCATTTTTGTATGTGCTAAAAGCTATATCTTTCTTCTATTCAAAACATCAAAGAAATCTTTTAATTTCGTTATATTTTTCGTCCGTTTAAACCGATTTCGCAGACAGGTTGAGTGCATCAACCTGCCCCAGTAGTGGGGCATGTTGAATCAACGCTTGGGGCAAGTTGATGCATTATCTCTTGCGTTAGTCTAGACTTGTCCACGCAGCAGATTGTACAGTAGATATATATATTATTTCTTTAGACAAATAGGACTTTGTTTGTTTTTTATGTTCTTAGATCATTTTATCGAACTTATTTTAAACCATTTGACTTGTCTATACTATGCACAATAAATTTAGCAAATGTTTTGTATGGGTGAGCCCAATAACATCAGATCTCGAGTTTCATTTGCTGTCATGAAGATACAAGCGCCGATCATCTGACAAGATTTTCCATTTAAAAAAAATACAGAATTACCAAACGCAGCGGCCGTGCTAAAGCGACGATAAATTTTAAGACAAGCGGGTTACGTGGATATTTCTGATCATTTGGGGGAAGCCGAAACCATTTTCAAACGCTTGTTTGGTCACTGAAAACCAAAAAAAAGCAAAGCAAATTCTGCAAGGGTCTGAACTTTCTCAGAGAAAGAAAGGACCAAGTTTTCACAATTTGACGTTTTTAATAATGCCTTTACGTTATCGCCTTTAAATGGTTTTTCTAGTCCGGTTTTCTTGAACCACATTAAAATGTAAAACTGCTTGATGCCTTCCAACACATTCAGACAGATACTGTTGAATGAAACATCTTCACTACTACAGTGCACGAGCCGAAAGATAAAATCTAACGTCACCGTTATCTCGCAAATGCGTCGCACCATTTTTCAGTAACTTAAGGTTTTAATCAACCATAAGATGAGTTACATTGTAAGCCTATAGTATCTTTGTAAACTGATACTCTGTTGAATTGAAATGCCGATTAACATTAGAAGTTTAATCAAATGGTGACTACGTTTTGACGTAATTGATGGCAGCTGATTTTTTCAGCATGATATCTCTATCACATCTGTCACATAACCAATGGTTTTTGTAGGCGTATGATGCATGAGGAAGACAAAAGACCACCAAACGAAAAATCACATGCTTATCATTTTAGCATTACTTACAACGGATGCGATTTTTGCTTACCGACCCCTTCTGCAATTCTTGCTCTCCCCAAATGCCTATTTAAAAGATGGCGTCTGAATTTTCGTGGTTTCATTTGCCTAAGATCCTGTTCTCGTCATTGCAATTGAAATTGATCGGAACTGCACAAAGATGAGCACAAAAAAGATGCGAAACATAAGAAATTGCTAAACTTATTGTGCATAGTATATATAGATAGCATAAGATATATCTGTAAGTGAAATGTGCATGGACAATTGTAGTGATAAAATGACCAAACTCGTAAACTTTTAATTTTGAAACTTTAAAACATTTTAAACTGGAACATTTCATTCCATTGTTTTATGGAATGATATTTACCACGTCAGGTGAAAACCTGACTGCATGTGCGAAAGGAAAGGAGCAGATTAGCTGCGCAGTTACTGTGGAGATCAGCACCTTTTCCTACTACATAGATGGTACGACACATCTACATTCGTAATCCATAATGTCTAGCATCTAGCTGTCTACTATGGCTGTACAGTCAGTGTATGTAGGACCTGTTCCAACTTTTCTCGTGACGCGGCTCACATGAACCAGGGCCTAGCCATTCGAACAATTTACATGTGCGTCCTAGGAAGAATTAAAACAACATTTGCGTCTGTGAAGCACCGTCAGGTTAGTGTCGTTACTGGCCACACGAGAGGATACGAGCCATTAGCTTTCCAGAGATTCGCATAAAAGACTAGGCAAAAACCCTTCCGTGGTCACAAAATGACAATTGCAGGATTTTATTTGCCTCTGCTCATATAGTGTGTGCTTCTCATATGTATTTAGAAATCATCGTTTTTACAGAGTCACAGTTGTGAAATGCGTAAACGCCATTTTTCGGCAATTCTTATTCAATTTTGAATTTTAATGTTGGTAAAGCGTTGGTCATCCCACGTTAAACCAGTGACATATATTAGAGGTCACTGGTTAAACCAAGGCTTAACCTACCATTCCAATCCAACATGTCAAACTATAATCAAATAGTTTTTAAATATTTTATAACAATTATAAACGTGAATGGAACTGATTCAGTTACATAAGTTTGCACCTTCATGTATTTCCTCTCCATCGCAAATGCGATGTTGGCCCAATGTTATGTGCTCTGAAACAAATAATTTCTTTTTACATCCGTCTAATAGTAAAATACATTAGTCAGAATATAGATTCAGAGAATTTTGCAATAATACATTGTTAACAAATCTTGTGAGAGAAATAGTTGACATTGTTGCGTTCGTTCAATGTTGGTCCAACGTTGGTATGCCGACGCCCACATTTCCTCCAACTACCAATGTGGGCCCAACTTATCCATGCTATGGATACACAGCAGTGAAATACAGGACATATGGATGAAAAAAAAATATGATGCATATTTTATATTTTCACATGAAATATAAATATTTCCACTTCACTCGATGAGATAAAAGCCATATTCAACAAAAATAAATATATCCTCTGTAGCCTATATCTGTGTCTAGAACCACTGCATCAACCTGCCCCATGCCTAATGCATCAACCTGCCCGAGCTATATCCCACGTGACATAAGTCAAGGTAGGCAACTAATACAAAATGTTCTCTTTTAAAGGAGCGTGTGACTTTGAAGATGAAGAATTTCTCTACCATTATACATAACTGAAACATGGTCTGCCAGAAACAAATGTGCGCTAAACGAAAAAACTGTAATATACCTAAAATTTTACTTTCAAGCTCCTATAGCGAATTTTCTTCGGAAAAATCGCATCGATGGTTCCAAACGCACAAAACTTCCGGAGAAGATGGCGGCAGTGAAGGGCAACTTAATTTCGTCAATTTTGACATCGTACATAGCCAAATTGACATTTTATTCCCTCTGCACCAACTGCCCCTGCATCAACCAGCCCCAGTCTCCCCTAAGCGAAGAATTGAATATTTCAAATATAGATTTTTCGCTTCACTCGATGAAATAAATACATGTCACATTCATTCCAAAAATGTAAACACAGGTGAGCTAAAAATGTACGTTCCGATAATTAGACAACAGATAATCAGCTTATCAACCTATGTGTAATGCATATGGAAACCGAAAGAAGGCGTGTCAATCAGTCTTCTTTCTTGCACTGTGACGACCTAAACACATAATTGCATACATAATATAGAAATAGCGAAAACAAAAAGAAAACAAACACAAAAACTTACACAAAAAATAATACTTTTTGTTAAAGTTGATGAATTACGAGAAGTGCCAATAACACTCGAAAGAGGGTCTGGCAGTATATAAAGAAAGAAAGGTAACCCCAGAGACGTAGCCAAACAAAATATTTACAAACGCTGTGCAGTTGTACAAGTAACAGCTTTTGAACAAATCAATACCAGTGTGATCAACAGTTTTAAAATGTTAATAATCAAAGTATTATGAGGAATGAATTAATTGAAGTCAACATTTTGAGACAAATCGTAGTTTGTATCGAGACTGTTTTGATACCGTATTTACCTTAAATCAACGGACACATCCATAGGTCCACTTGAGCGTATTTAATGTGATTATTATCTTTGCGATCAGTTTTCTGGGTTAAACACGAGTTTAGGGTGCTCAAAAGAACCGTATCGATGCGACGGGTCTTTTGAGTACCTAAAACACATGTTTTGGTTGATAAATAAGAAAATTTATTTTCAATAACGCACTAAATTATCCGCAGGCCTACGCCTCCCATGTCCTTATTCGACCGAGTCCACATTACAGCCAGCCACGACGTGTGCCATTGTTCGTGTTGTAGTGGCTCAAAGTGTAAATCCTTCAGAAGCCGTCAATTCTGGGTGGACAAAATTCGCTAAGACGGCCTATTTGACTGTAAAAAGAATAATGTGGGAAAATCCAAACAAGTGGATAAAAACAACTCGCAGTATCCATACAAAATACTCTGGCTTTAGATTAACTGAAAATAAATCAGAGAAGCTATAATTGCAAATCAGCCTCGTTCAGCATTTGGGATTAGCTTTCAATAGAAACCCAGCATCGAAATTCCGAATTCTGAACATCGTCACCCATGTTCTTCGCGAAACGTGCGTTTCTAAGCAACAGTGATACATGTAGCTGTGAGTAGTAATTGTCCTCATCATTCAAGATCAAGCACACACTCTGACCTGGTAACTTTGACCTACATTTCTCCTCTGATGACTTCGATGAAATGTTTTTTCTGCAACAGTGAACAGCTGCGAGTGTCAAACTTGCTTAGTTGTTGCCTTCAGTATGTACTTTGAGTTCTTACTATGCCCAGGTGACCTTGATGTATAGTTCACCTTCCAATTAATTCGCTGAAAAAGTTAAATATTAAAACTCCGGTAAGACTTATTCGTATGGGTCGACATATGTGCAGGGGTTGTCGTTATCGTAAATTTATAAGCAACATAAATTTACCAGAGTTTGGATAATTTGTTGACAGTTCTGCAGCTTCTTGTTTGCAGTGTAAACATGAGGTTTAAACGGTCAAACCTCGAGAATCAAACCTATTACCGACGCCATTTTCTGCATTCTAAGCGGTGACAACCAAAACCGTGTATGGCTGCAATGTTAAAGAGGAGATGAAAAGGAGCTTTCGCTATAATAATGACGGAAAACCATCAGCTATTTCGTGATCAAAGCAGAATTGGCAGAGAATCTGACTATATCCCGCTGCAGCGCTTTTCATGCTGTAAACAAGACAAAGTTCTAAATAGACAGTATTGAGCAGAAATAAAATTCTGAAATCAATCAAGGGCCATAACTCTGTTAAAAATCATCAAAACATGACAGGTAACGATCCCGGCCTAGATCATGTCTATAAAATGCATATAAAACGTTTGGTCAAGTTATGTCCATTGCTTGTAAAGATATTGGGCGGAAACGAAATTCTATTAAAATCCTATTAAGGACCATATCTCTGTTACAAATAAGCAAAAAATGGCAGGTATCAATCCTATACGGGTCTTGTCAATATAAATGCATATACAAAATTTGGTAGATTTCTGTCAATTAGCTTTCAAGGGCCATGACTCTGTTAAACATTTGCGAAAAATTACAGGAAACAATCCCAACTATAAATGTATATACAAAGTTTGGTCAAAATCTGTCCATTTGTTATTAAGATATTGAGCGGAAATGAAATTCTAATATAAATCAAGGTCTATAACTCTCTTACAAAGATAGGTAAGAATCCCAACCTAGAAATGTCAATTTGAATGCAAATATAAGATGCGGTGAAATTCTATCAATTTGTTTTCAAGACATTGAACGGAAACGAAATCATCTTAACGAAATTCTGACATCAATCAAGGGCAATAACTCTATTACAAATGTGCGAAATAAATCCTTTGCAACAATCCGAACCTAGATCAATATCATTGTATAAAAATAATTGGTGAAATTCTTTCAATTTTTTCTCAAGATTTTGAGCGGAAACGAAATTATGACGGACGGAATGAGGGACGGACGGACGTAATGACGAACGGACGGACGGAACGACGGACAACCCAAATCCACTTTAGCCCCCCCCCCCTCATTTCTTAAAAGCGGGCTGCTATGATCGCGGGCGGCCATAGCCGGCCACTTATATAATGTTCATGCAAAACACACATCAAATTCAGGCTTTGACCGAACCTTTATGTCGTGCTCAAACTATTTTTGATGCGCTGCCGAACATCGAGCAGGGTACCCATTGTCGCAGACAGGAAGCACGCTAGCACGTACTAGATTAGGTATTGTCAGGTCTCTCGAGAATGGCAGGGTACCAAATATCGTGGGTTGACCTATAGGGCGAAGCAAAACTGTCCGTGAATCTGTAGGGCTACCTTTAAAAGGTCACAGACCTGTAATTGTAAAAAGGGCAGTGATTGGCTGCAAAGGTGGGTGGAAGCTCAGCACAATATTTTTAAGTTACAAGGTGTTTCATGATTGGTCAATAATAAAACAAGGAAATATATTGTATTTATAAGACGGGTATATCTTTGCTGTCCTTTTTTAAAAAACATCCCATTGCTTTTGTTGATTAAGTTGAGTGGTGTGGCTTAGAAAAAAGGACCTTGCATTCTGGTATTTTTTTCAGTAGAATTTTCTGTGCTAGTCTTGTTCTTTTTATAAAAGTTATAATGGAGGTCTATGGAAAAACAATTACAGGTCTGGGCCCTAAAGAAGAATATCAGGCCTGTTTTGTTGGATACCTTGGCTTCTATGTATGTGACCTGTAATATGTTTTTGATGTATTGTTTTGATTTCAGGAAGTCCAATAATGATTTCAGCTTTCAAAAAGTCCACTTTTTTAAAAACAAAAATCATTAAGACTGCAGAAAAAGAGCCTTATTAGTAGGTAGGGGGTGGTGGTTGGCTCAGTTTTGCACTACATATTGGACGAAGCATGTGAGTTGCACTTCTGCACAATGAGGCTATACTGTAAGCATACTTTCATTTATCGGAAACTCACTGGTTCCCAAATCAGAGCATTTGTGTTTTTTATTGTTATGCTAGGGCATTTTTTGAGTATGTGATCTTGTGATTGTCAAAATATGGTAAAAATAGGCCCTTTCGCAAGTTTCGGTAAACCGCAGTACCGGTCACTTTATTGAGTTAAATGCAATTTAGTTGAAAAGTGTTACATGTGTTAAACCCATATTTGCATGCTCATTTATTGTGATGTGGCTTAGTTGAACGTAAAGATAGCACAAGAGACTGTAATTTGACACAATATGACATTGACCTTTGACAGATTGACCTTTCAATTGAGCAACAGTGAAGAACAACTTGGAAACCTGTATGATATTGCACTCTCCACTTTGTTTAGTAGTCCATTTGGGTCAGTTTGGGTTGATTTATTGTCCAAATTGACACTTGACCTTATTGATGACCTTGACCTTGATAAGAGGGGCCATTTCAGATGGATATATGTATGCGTATTAGTCCATTTTAATCTTTACTATTCAATCCGGCAACAAAAATGTCACTTTGAAAAAAAATGACAAAATGAAACTGCAACAGTATACCAATTCACAGGCATGGTTTTACCAAACTTACAGCCTGCCATTTGTAAAATAAGTATTTTGGGCTAGTAATTTTAAACTTTGTCAATGATATGATGTTTTTGACTGACCATTTGACCCATTTTACCTCATTTTAAGACAAATTGGTTATTAATTGTAGAAATTGTACCTTTTTGACCTATAAAATGCAAAGTGACCTTGACCTTTGACCTCTATGACCTCGATATTTCCCTTTCACTGACCTTGACCTTGCAGTATCCTGGCTGTAGTAGTTTTTTTTCTCCAGCTAGGTCTTCAGAAAAAAATGTAAGCGGTCAAAATACCATGTAAGTGAGCATAGCCCCTCTGCATGGAAACTAGTTTTGCTCTTCAGCCCCTCTGGCTGTTACATAATATTAGCTTTTGTCACCTAAATTAGCAAAAATTGCTCTATTTTGCACGAATGAACCTTTTATGTAAATAGAAGTTTGATTTAATGTGTAATGAAAGGATGATATGTCCCATAGCTAGGAACAAGTAATTTTGGCCTTGTCAATGGGGGTGGGTGGGGTAACTCCACATTAGACTCATGCTGGTAAAGCACATGCATCTTTTCGGTATTCTATATTGTAAAGTGGTGTTATAAGCTTATATGAGTGAAATTTAAAGCATTTCTTAGAGATAATAAAAGAGATATGAGAAAATGAATATGTTCACTTTTGCTTTTTCATTATTTTGCTGTACAATGATTTTACCAGTAATGTAAGTAGGGGGTAGGGTTGTTTAAAGGGTTCCCTAGAATAATTCTGGGGTAAATGATGCAAACAAACAATATAAATGTGCTTTAAAATGTTTATTGGTTTGAATTAAACTATTTTCTTGGTCCTTTATCTGAAATCGGTTATGGCTTTAGGTCACAGACCTGTAATTGTAAAAAGGGCAGTGATTGGCTGCAAAGGTTGGTGGAAGCTCAGCACAATATTTTTAAGTTGTAAGGTGTTTCATGATTGGTCAATGATAAAACAAGGAAATATATTGTATTTATTAGACGGGTATATCTTTGCTGTCCTTTTTTAAAACACATCTCATTGCTTTTGTTGATTAAGTTGAGTGGTGTGGCTTAGAAAAAAGGACCTTGCATTCTGGTATTTTTCAGTAGAATTTTCCTCTCAAGTAGGGTGCCAACCTTCAGGGGCCAAAAAGTGGTAAAACATGGCGGTCACCGGGGTGTCTCATTCTTGTTTATTGATTGAACTAGGTCCAATCTGTAACTCTATGGCAGCCTCATATTGATTGAAGAGTTGTGAGGACCACAGCCTACTTAAAAGTTATAATGAAGGTCTATGGAAAAACAATTACAGGTCTGGGCCCTATAGCGCTTCACTTAACTATTAGCACAGCTGTCGTGCCGTCCATTGAAAGACCCCAAACCACCCCAAACCACCCAAACCTCCACCAAACCACCCCAAACCATTACCGTGTATTCTCGCAATATCATATAATGCGCATTTTTCTAGGACACTCACGGCCTCTATGGGGGGGGGGGGGGGGCTCGGCATGCCCCCCCGCTGGGTCTGGCACTGGTATTATGCAAGACTACATACAGTGAAAGCCAGGCCGCGTAGCGCAGTCGGTAACGTGTCTGGCTTCAGATGCGTGTCTGACTGCAGACCCAGGGGTCGCGAGTTTGATCCCGGTCCGGTCCCATACTTTCATAGAGATTGATCATGAAATGATTTCTACGGTCATTCTCCTCCCTTCCGCTGATTCATTCAAGAAGGGTTGTTGTCAGTTACAAGCGAAAGTATGTGCACGAATTACTGGTTAACCGCTTGTTCAAGCCTGCCCAGGTGATTAGGTGAACTGACCGTCCCGCAATGACCATAGCTGTTGACTTGGGACGTAAAGCAACAAAACAAACAGAACAAACATACAGTGATGCTAAACGACCGCCGGCTTTTTTGAAAAGCTAATACTTGTAATTCAAATGGATGCATATCTGCAGCTGCAGTTACATATGTATTAATTACGGAGACAGGAGTTACGGCCAGTTGTTTTCCCTGTTCCAGTTCGATCGTGTTGGTATATAGATCTATAGTCTGTAATTTTTTGTATAAATGAGACAAACATTTAATTTGTTTATTTCTGTATGCCGTAGATCTGTGCTAGTCTTGTTCTTTTCTATGTACATGGTAGTTCCTTCCTTTATAAGGGAGACCCGGACGTCCGGTAGAGTATCAAATATCCAAGGTAATGAATATGCGGATCAGATGGCCAAAGAAGCGGCAGAAGAAGCCAAAGAGATGACGGAGTTGCCCCCTTTTTGTCACAATGGGAGATGTTAAGGCTGCAGCAAGAGAATCTGGCAAGATGAAATGGCAAGAAATGTAGGATAAAACAGAAAAGGGAAGGCATCTCTTCAATTACAGAAATAAAGTAGGTCTTAATTTGGATCAACAAAAGGAGAAATCTCAAGTATACAACTAAGAACAGGTAATGTCAAACTGAATGAATATCTTCAAAAAACTAACATTGTAGAAAGCAACAAATGTCAGTGTAGTCATATAGAATCAAGAGGTCACTATTTGCTTGAATGTCCCTATATGAAAATCAGAGAGAAAAATTGAGGGGGAAATTGTTCGAAACCTGTGGTATCGCTCATTTTGACTTGAATTTACTGCTAGATTTCAAGACAGATGATGACTACAAAGAGTGGAGAACGTTAATATTGTCAGAATTAGAGACTTTTGTGGCTGAAACTAAACCTTTCGCTACCTTCGTGCCAATAGTTTCAATACCCGCACCACCAAATACATTGAGATAATACAAGTGTTGACAGTGTTGACCTCGAGAATATACCAGTGTGTTTATATGGCCTTAAGGCTTTATACAGAACTACAGAGTACAAGTTACTTAAGTGTCTAAACTGCAATGACTATGTGGACCTTGGGAGATCAGGCATATGACGACAGACCCCCACCATCTTATAATAACGGTTTGTGTAAATTAAGTCTCTTGAGATGCAGGTTATATTACAACGCTCTGGCGCTAATTTCTATTGCGTTGAAAGTTTGTTCACATCCGCTCCACAAGCACTTCACAGTCGATGATCAATGAGAGTAAAACAGTCTCTGAGCAGAACTTATCTAACCACAAGGATTGGCCCACTTTCTCTAACACCAGGTCTCTCAAAGATTTTTATTTTTACCGGGCCGCGTAGCACAGTCGGTAACATGTCTGGTTACAGATGCGAAGCTGACTGCCGATCCAGGGGTCGCGAGTTCGATCCCGGCCCGGTCCCATACTTTCGTGGAGATTGATCATGAAATAATTTCTACGGTCATTCTCCTCCCTTCCGCTGAATCATTCATGAAGGGTTGTTGTCAGTTACAAGCGAAAGTATGTGCACGATTACTGGTTAACTGCTTGTTCAAGCTTGCTCAGGAAAAAAGTGTGGTTAGGTGAACTGACCGAACCGCAATGATTATAGCTGTTGACTTGGGACGTAAAGCAACAAAACTAACTAACTAACTAACTCTCAAAGATTTGATATGCAGTTCTTTGACACTAATAAGCACTGGCTCGGACCCAGTTCCGGTCAAGATTCTGGCCTTGGTGTGGGCCCTTCTGCACACTGGTAAATGTATACGTCGATTTGCTGGTATTTACGCATATTGCTGGTACTTCATAGTCCGGATGTGATCGATATTGGTGTAAATACTATATAGAAATATAGATTCGATCGGTACTTGAATCTATTCCTAAATGCTTACATAAATCGCCATGCACATACTGAATACTTAAAAAATATTAAATTCTTAGTCCTTGTGGCATATGACATGTTTTTCTATATAGTATTTACACCAATATCGATCACATCCGGTCTATGAAGTACCGGCAATATGCGTAAATACCAGCAAATCGACGTATAAATTTACCAGTGTGTTCTGACGTCTTGGAGATTTGGCTTAACTGAGTTCCGGACTGTGGACTTTTCCTATCTCAAGCTTTTCCAGGCAACATTGCTGGAGTGTAGATCTAGTGCGCCCTTCATTGACAAGTGTCCTTGTCCAGTAGTCAGCTAAGGCTGCTTTCACCTGTCTCTTCCACTGAAGTTTTGAAGGAAGTTCCTGCATTAAATGTCCCATTGATGGAAGACCATATTTATCCAGGATCACCCTTACACGACTGAAGAAACTGCCTGGTTGATCTTCACAGAAGACACTACTCCTCTTAATTTTGTTTCCTCACAATAGCCTTAGAACAATTTGACAGAATTTCACCAAATTTTATAAACGCATTGACATAGACACGATCTAACTTAAGTTTGTTAAACATCATTTTTCGCACAATTGTACCAGAGTTATGTGCCTTGATTCATGCCAGAATTGCATTTCGGCTCAATATCTTGAGAACGAAATGACATTATTCACCAAATTTTATGTATGCATATTAATTTTGACAAGACCTAGGTGGGAATTGTTACCTGTCATTTTCTGCTTTTTTGAGCCATGTCGCTTTTTTGATGTCAGAATTTTGTTCATGTTCAACGTCTTTAGATGTTCGTGCATAAAAAGCGTTGCAGCTGGGCTATAGTCAGATTCTCTGACAATTCTAGTTCTTTTCGTCCTCAACCTACTTTACAGTTTTACAGAGGGGGTCCAATGGTCATTTTAAGGAGAAGTATATTTTTTAGGTTCTAGAGGGGTCCAACATTTTCCAGGGGGTGCTGGGTCCACTTTTTTCCAGGGGTGGGTGGGTCCAAATGCTAATTTCTATAAAAAAAAACTATAGGACTTGTTATTTTCCAGGCCAGATCCAAACGCCCTATCTACCCTCTGGATCCATGCATGCACATCTAAATGCACTGCCTAAAATACATACATGTATCAGTCATTTGTTTCCACACCCATACCCCAGGAAATAGCTTTGAAGTCCACACTTAGTAAATCTCAACTGTTTCCTAGTTTACATCGCATTGTTATAGTTGCTTACAATATAGATTCAAGCCCCCACCAATACATACTCAGAGGTTTATATAAACAAAAAATTTCAGCGTAAAATTTTAAATATTTTTTTACCCATCAATTTTAACATATGCTTTGGATGCTTAAAATTTTCGTTACGCACTCTTAACTTAAGTCCTGTGGTAGTATGTATAAAGGAAAGCACAACACATTTACCCCCGCTATATTGGCTTTCCAAGGGGGGGGGGGGGGCAGGGGGGGAGGGGGTGAGAAACGTGGTTACAAATGACAGACACATGTAAAAAACGTGCAACTGGATCACCGTATTTTAAATGAAAAGTCCTATTATTCATTCAATTTGTATGATTATGAATGGTTCTTCCATTGAAACATTTGTAAAAAAAACAAGGAATGTTATTCCAAATTACAGATTAAGAAGAAGAGCGACTTTCCTTAAAGACATACAAGTGGCTAATGACTAGTGTGTATGTGTGTGTGTGTGTGGGGGGGCATGCTCGCGTGGGTACGTAAGTGCCTGCGTGGTCAAATGATGACTGACTGACATGCTGGATGGAAAATGATTGAATATGCATACGCTTTAAGCGACATACTCCATTGTGCAGGCTGTATTTAAATGGGGACCGACAAACGGCGTAGTATATTCTTTCCCCAATATCTGCGTAAAATCGATTATTTTCAGATTTTTTCTCATGACACAAGTTTCACTCACTATCCAACTGTTACAGCTTTCCGATGCTATGAGACCAGACGAAGACTCGTGCATGGATAAAATGAAAGAAATGTAACCTCAAATTTCTATGACTTGAAAGTCGATAATTTACATGAAATAAAAAAATGCCATACACTTCGGATCACTACTCGAATCTTTTCTTAAATGCTTGCATAAATCGCCATGTACGTGCCAGACACTTAAAATGATTGTATTATGTAGTCCTTTAGGCATATGACATGTTTTTCTATGAAGTATTAACACCAACACTGGTGTAAACACTTACCACTACGCTGTTTACTGACATTCCACCCCCCATTTTACTCCATAAAATAGGCATATGAAGTACATGCAATATGTGTAAATACTGACAAAACGACATATACCTTTACCAGTGTGATGTAATTTAAATTTTCCCTTTGTCACCACACGCTGCTCGGTAACTTTTGTACGTAGACACAACAGTATGAAAATACTTAACCATGCTTTCTCAATAAAGCGGTGCCAGTCGTATTTTTATATGTCGTCGTATAAACAGGAGCTCTAAATAAGACCCAGCATCTTAATACAAACATGTATTACAAGAGGTACAAGGGTCGATGTAAGTTGTATGTATAAGAGTTCTATCTAATATCTTGGACATGTTTTACCAGGCACACAATGTTCAATCTTGTAAGGTTCGTTACTGTCGCTAGACAGATTTGCTACTTTAAACCGTTTTTATCCAGACCTTCATGGCTTACCAGCTACCAGCATATGCCCAATAAATAGCCACATATATGTTAGCTTCAGAAAATAGTCTAATTCTACTCCCTTGTCGCTCTCGTAAAGCACAGTTGATCTCGTTTTATTTGTCGCTAAATATTCTATAAAGAATAGTACCTATACTAAACAAGTAAGCAAAAGCTTTTCTGAGACGCTCAAAATCAAAATATTAGCAAAAACCGCTTGGTTGTTTCTAATGTGTTCCATAAGAAACATTAAAAGTTGAGCAGAACATAACCCATTGATGTTGGTGATTTGTTTTTATCCACCCCTTGTGCGTAGATTTAAGAGTGTAAGGTTTGTTACCCTTATAATCTCCAGAGCTATGACTAGTAATTAATATAGAAGCTGTCCAATAATCACACATATATCTAGAAAAAATGTGAGATTAAAGAAAGTATACACGTTAGGCTAGAAGCGTTGAAATTCGAGTTAGAGGCGTGAGATTTAAGGTTCGTTACTGCAAGATTCGTTATCACAAAGTATTGAAATGACTTAAATTTATTTCACACACATAAGGGCCAAGAACCTTCGTCAGTTTTGGAAGTATAAGACCTCACAGAAATTGTAGTGTAGCTTTATTTGGCATTTCAGCAGCTGTTCTGTTGTTATTTTGGTGTCAAATAGGGAATTACTGTATACAGATTAGTCAAAACTTCAAATAAAAGATTCTCACGATTTGATACAAATATTGTATCATATGTGGTGCTTCAAATGTTGTACATTTAAAATTTAGTCGATATTTGCCTCTTTGATGGAGATGATAGCTATAGGTTGGCATGGCAGTAATGGTAAGGTTCGTTTAAAGTGGTAACGAACCTTTCAAGTCATTGACAGTTCATGTGTCTATAGTGAAAATGACTAAATTAACATACATCAGTATTGTTTATTTAATAGACGTCTGTTCTTCAAATAAAACAACCGTCAATATAATTGCTTTGCACGAGTTTACATTTAAAATTATTTGTCCGCACGCTCCAACAAACTCTTCATAGTTGTTTTGTCGTGCAGTAATTTTGTGGAAGTGAAAATATTCCTAGCAGCATGCAAATTCGTGTTTGTAAACACACATCTCGTTTCTCTCAATTTAAACCAAATGTATATCAATGTAAACTACTTTCTCGTTAAAATATGTAGTAGATGCCTGAGTAAGGTTCGTTTATAACTTAGAAACGAACCTTACAAGAACATTAGTTGGAACTTACTTCAATCAAACTTTGAAAAAATCTAACCCGTTATTCATAATTACAAACCTGTTCAATTATTTATGCTTTTGTTCTTGATTTTGTCTGATGTTTAAAGCAGGCATGTCCATTCTTAAAGAATATAGTACTTTTAACCATGCTGTATTTTACGAGATAATGCTCCTATCATGTGTTGCGCGGAGAAAGTCTGGCATCGTTTATTAGCACTAAAGTGTGCAATATTTCAGTTTTCTCCTTGACTTATGTTAGTATCTGGTATTTTCAATCAAGTGTTGCTTATTGTCGCTGGCAATTAACCACTAAATTTAGTGTTGATTATCGTCACTGAAATTTAAATCCATCTCAACAATGGTATGAATTACTAGCTTCTTTATTTCGTTACAGTGTGTTAATCGATCTGGTAACTTCCCTATGATGATACAATCAATAAAATCAAATCAAATCAATAAACGTTTCACTATGATGATACATTGCAAAGGTTAGGAAACATGTACACGAGCCAAACATATTTTGTGTTTTTACAACAATAGAATCTGCGGCAAAGATTTGACAAAAAAAAATCAATTTAAGCCCACATTGGTTGCTACTGGCGATGGTTCTACTGTTGTTGATGCCTTAGCTATTGTTACTCCCATTGTTTGTGTGTGGGGGCTGTATTTGGCCCTTGTTTATATACAATACTAAGTGCCTTTTCTAGTTTAACAATCATGTTTCTGCGGTATGGAGTTGTTTGCTTTACTTTAGTGTTTCTCTTGATATTACAATGAAGTGTTTTGTGCCTCATCCTCTCGGTGCCATGTTATGGTCTGCAGTACATGACTCTGGCATTTCCTGGTAATGCTCACTATTTCATTCTCTACCGCCAGATATGAAATTTGTGATGCATCAATTCAAAACATACTTCAGATATGTACAGCAGCTTGTAGCTTAAGTAGATGAAATGGTTTACATCCACACAATGTTTGTTTTCCATTTTGATACACCAAATGATCAAAATATGATTTTTGTGTATTTTATATTTTCTCAACCTGGAACGAAGTTTCCGTCAGTAGTCTGTCCGTTTGCATGTCCGTATGTCTGTTACTGTATATATATAGAAACATGATTCATCATTTTATCTGATGCAGTAGCTATCGTTTGGCGTACTTGCATTTGTCTGTCTAATAGTAAATACCGTCTCCCGCGAGAGTATTGAATAGATGTTAAGTGGGCATCAATGTATTGTCACATGTTACTCCAGAGGAAAGAAAAAGCAAGACAACGTGTGAAATTTGTTGTGAAGCAAATAAAAATTACTTGTTCGTTATAATTGTATTCGCCTTACGTTCCTTAATTTCTGTGCAATATCATGGACTGTATAAGTAACGAACCTTACAGTAAAACAGATATTCTTAAATAGAGGCCATTTAAGTGCATCTAATTATGTTTGGAAATTTCACTTACAAAATGGGCAAATACTGTAAGTTAATAAAGCTTTCCTAAAATTATTAGATTTTGAAAAATAAAGTCGTCAAGTTTGGCACATTGCTTTCAATAACGAACCTTACACCAATCAGGTAAGAGTATATTCCATTAAGATTGGAAATACTTAAGTTTTTGAGATACAAATTACCTTTATCTGGCATTGCTGTGTTACAGTATTTTACCATTACATAACAAAACAACAGCTTTTTGTGAAAGTGTTTGAATGACCAATGTTCCAGTATTTTTGCTGTTACAAATGATGAATTTATTTCAGAAAAAGCTTTTTATGTGATGTTTTGTTTAGGAAATATTTTATTTATCGATTAAGTGGCAGAAATGCATTCACTATATATAATTTTCGTGGGAATTTTGTCTCTTTCTATTAAGAATTTGCAACACATTGCAATGAAGGAAGGTTCGTTACATTTTGTAGGTACATAGAATTAAGCTTACAATCCATAAAAGCATACAGCAACTTACTATAAATAGTCCATTTTAACTGAAAACCTATCCGCTAGTAACTTGCAATTGAACACAATGGAATGCAAAACTGCACAATCAAGTTATAAATATATTATAAATGAATAAAAAATACACCTGCAAGATTTTTTATTGAATTTAAAAGTTGCTTAGCTTTCAATTCTATTTTTTCAAAACATCTAAGATTCATGTATGTTAAGTTTAAGGTTCTATTAAAAAGCATCATATATTGATGAAATAACTGAGTGCTTGCTTGTTTTGTTGCTTTACGTCCCAAGTCAACAGCTATGGTCATTGCCGGACGGTCATTTGACCTAACCACACTTTTTCCTGGGCAAGCTTGAACAAGCAGTTAACCAGTACTTCGTGCACATACTTTCGCTTGTAACTGACAACAACCCTTCTTGAATGATTCAGCGGAAGGGGGGAGAATGACGGTAGAAATTATTTCATGATCAATCTCCACGAAAGTATGGGACCGAGCCGGGATCAAACTCGCGACCCCTGCATCTGCAGCCAGACTCGCATCTGTTGCCAGACAGGTTACCGACTGCGCTACGCGGCCCGGTAAATAACTGAGTGTTTTTCTATCTTAAATGATAAAGTGTTAAGCTGTAAGGGTTTTAAAATATGATAGTGGTGAAATAACAAACCTTACATGGTTCATTTACATGAGTTCCAATTTTTTTTTCATGCTATATACGGGAATCGTTGCGGACCAAAATGATCATTTCAACGATGTTTTTATTCGCAAAAACCTTCCATATGGCTATGAAGTTGTGATGACATTCGCAAATTTACAGCAGACGCCATTTTGTTTAGAGAAATCCAGTGTAAGAAAATGGATATTTACTGATTTAGCAGCGTTTTTTTGAGCATTGTGGTCCTCGAGCAAGACACATTTATCCTAGCTTAGTACTGGTTAAACCCAGGATGACCCGTCCCTGTTTAACTGAAAGATTGTTGATGGGACGTAAAGAATCAAATCAAACAAACAAAATACCAGAATACCGATCACACATGTTTGTTTCATTGCATTAACACTTGCCAAGTCCCTCAGCTCAGACTATCGGTATTGTCTTCAAACAGCTTCCTCGGGATCCGGCAAATGTTAATGTATGAAAAAACATATGTGATCCCTTAAGTCATACATATGTCAAGCATAGAAAAAGTTTTGAACATAAAGTTTTAAAAGGTTTTTTACGCATTGGTTGTCATATATATCGTCATGTGGTTTGCTGCATAAAAAACCGTCTCATTTAGGCGGTTCTTTTCAATGCACAAAACATTTGATCTGGTTGAGAAATAGGAAACTTATTTTTTAATAACAAACTCTCCAGAGGCCTGGCCTGGCCTCACTATTCCACTTTTTAAAACCTTACCATAGATATATTTAGATATTATTTTGACAACTACCCCTACATGTCTTATTTTAGTAGTAGTTAGGTTATAACGCTCACCTTATTATGCTTGCCAAGTACTCTTAATGATGATTAAAAAATTAACAGATGTACATGTGGGAAAAAATAATGAATTTTCTCCTTTTTCAGAAATGACGTGGACCTCGTCAAAAGAAACCTGATTTTGTTTCATGCAAATAACAGAGTAGCAGAGATTCCAAGTCTTAACAGCGGTATGTTGTTCATTTGCGCAACGTCGGTCTTGATCTTGACCTTGATCCAAAACTATTTCACACCCTGAAAGTGTTCTGGAATTGAGCCGCGACATGTGATTTCCAACAATGTGGCATTTTGACATGTAGGGACTCAGAGGAGCATGTGCAGCCCCCGTTTAACATTAGAAACTCCATATGATGTTCAGTCAGTAGCTTAACACTCATAGAAAATTCAAAAGACTAGCAGAGGCTCTGATCAGACTGCGTGTAGGCGCAGGCTGATCTGAGGCTTTATTGGTAGCACATTGTTGGAAATCCCATGTTGCGGCACAATTATCCAGCATGCAAACAGTTAAAGAAGGAAATGATCTCAATATTGTAGCTACAGTTGATGTAAAGGATGAATAACTAATGGTGATTATCAGATAAATGTAAACAGAACTGTGTTGCTGCGGTAAATGCGTTTGGTGTAGATGAGCAGGGAATAAACTTCAGTTAAAAGGAGCGAACCATAGACGCTACAGAAAAAGTTAATGAAAACCAAGAAAGGGTCCTTGACATGGAAAATTCAGATTGTACTGAGCTTGACCAAAACATTATTATAGATGTAGTTAATGTAGAGGTAGATACAACAAATTATCCTGGCGATTTGGTAAATGTGCAGGAGGATGAATTTCTTGAAAAAGAAGATGTAGACAATGAAGGGACTTTTGACATTATAGAAACGGTTGAGGTACAGCAAGGTATAAACTTCGATAGTATAGAAACAGTTGCTGTCAAAAGAGACATCAGAAATGGTGATACATATACTGTTAAGAAGAAACTAGATTTAGGTATTGATGGTACAACTGTTGTAGATAAAGAAAACAACCTGGATTTGTTTGATACGCTTGGTTTAGGAAAAGAACAATGCGTAAATAATGTTCATGCAGGTATTGCAAAGAAATACCTAGACCACACTTATGCAGGTACAGTTGGTATAAATAATGAAAACATAAATCAGATAGTTGCAACAGTCGATGTAGATGAGGTAATTCAAAGTAATGAGAGTAACACAGCAAACAACAGTACAGTTTTGAGCAGTGCACCAAACAGAAGTGACCCTGTATTGGATTCTAATGAGCAAAATACATATGTGTGTGGCGTTTGTTGGCATACTTTCACACAGATCGCAGAATTCAAGGCACATCTGATTACTCATTTAAAGAATAAATACACCTGTGAAATATGTGGTGAATTATTTACACAGCAAGCTTTATATAAAAAGCATAGATCCAGTCATGCAGTGAAAAAATGCAGCCATGTATGCGACACTTGTAGAAAAGTGTTTGTAACAGCAGCACAGCTGAAGGCACACAAGATAGCGCATTGTGCTGAGAAAAACTATAAATGTGTATGTGGTAAAAGTTTCAAAAAAGCAGCTTCGTTGAAAAGACATGCAATGAAACATGAACTTAAGATCAGATTTACAGATGATATAAATGAAGGTTTGGATCATGTTTCTTACTGTAAACCAGAGATGCAAATGAAAGGGGATGAGCAAAAACACTATGTTTGTAATATGTGTGGGAAACATTTTTCACATGCTAGATATCTCAATACACACATAAAGAGACATAACAATAACCAAAGAAAGAAAAACTGTAATAATCAGGTCCATGCTGAAACACCTCTAGAGAAAAAGAACAGTAGTGATATATATAGTAAGCAGTTGACACTTTTAGAAGCTATAAAGAACCCTGAACTTGTGCTAACTTGCGAACAAATGTGTAGTTACAGTATAGATGACAAGCAGTTTGCACATTTAGGCACTCCAAAGGATCATGAATATAATCAAGCAGGCGAAAACGATAGTAGCAATAATATGTGTGGTCAGCCGTTAATTCAATTAGCATCTCCAAAGAACCATGAGCTTATCCAAACTGGCAAGAAAAATATCAGTACCAAAACTGGCAAGAAAAATATCAGTTCCAGTATATGTGGTACTATAATGGAGTTTACTCCAGTATCATCTCAAAAGTACCATAAAATCATGCCAAAGGGCGAGACTATATATAATTGCAATATATGTGGTAAGCATTTCACATGTATTTTATCTCTTAAGAAACATGAACTCATTCATGCTGGCAAGAAAAAATACACTTGCGATACATGTGGTAAGGAGTATAAAGCTTTAGCATCTCTTAAAAGCCATGAGTATGTTCATTCTGGCGAGAGAAAATATAGATGTCATGTATGTGATAAAGCGTTTGGACTATCAGGCAGTCTTAGGCGGCATAAAAGAATTCATACTGGTGAAAAAAGATTCAGTTTTAATTTATGTGGTAAGCGGTTTACACAGTCCTCAGCACTAAAGAACCATGAACTTACTCATACTGGGGAGAAAAGATATACTTGCGATGTTTGTGGTAGACGGTTTGCGCGATCAGACAATCTAAAGCAGCATGCCTTGGTTCATACTGCTGGGGAAAAAGTTCAGTGTGAAACTTGTGGTGTGTGGTTAAAGAATGAATATTACTGTAAAAGGCATCGGTTGATTCATTCTGATAAGACATATGATTGTGAAATATGCGGTAAAAAGCTATCGCGACCATCATTTCTGAAGAGACACATGTCTTCACATTTAAAGGTATATCCTGATCAGTGTGAAAAATGTGGGAGATCCTTTTCCAAAGCAACGTATCTCAAAAAACATTTATTAAGTCATACCAGAGACGAAATATGAGCCGTGACATGTGATTTCTAACAATGTGGCATTTTTACATGTGTAGACCCTGACAAGCCTGTTGGGTCTTCTGTTAAGCTTAGAAACTCCAAATGATGATCGATCAGTAGCTTAACAATCATAGAATATTCAAGCGACTAGCAAAGGCTCTGATTAGACTGCGCGTATGCGCAGGCTGATCAGAGGCTTTGATGGGAGCATATACCATATTGTTGGAAATCTCAAGTCAGGGGTCAAATTATTATAAGCATGGCCTAGAAAACCTGGTTTAATACATCTGAGGTGGTGAGCTGTGAGTCCTGTACCCATGAATTTCAGCAAAAGTAGTTGTCAGATTTGTTTCCTTTGGGAGCTCCGGGAAAACATTCATAGTGCATGTGGTAACTGTTAAAAGTTCCAATGTTACCTAAACATCATTTACAATGCGGCTGTATTTTACTCTTTGCCTACTAGCACATTGGTCTGTAAAAAAGCAGAGGCTGCATGAAAAGGGGTAGCCTACAGATCCTGAACGCACACACGTCAAAGAAAAATGGCGGACTGTAAGCCAATCAAAACAGATATGAGACCGTTTTCACTTTTGTTTTATTGTTAAATCACAATTTGCAATACAGATACCTGTCTTTATGTGACCAAACTCTGTAACCAGCCTTTGAAAAGCGCCAGACAAAAAACAGACCCACAATCCTATCTGACAGTCATTGCAGATTTACAGATTTTGCAGATCTATTCTGAAATCAAAGAAATCATAGGTCCAGATAAGGATAGTTTGTTCACCTCAAACCGCATTTAATTTCCTTACCCATCAACTTAAACATGTGTTTTGGGTTCTTTTGCGTACCCACAACATCTGTTTCGGTTGAAAAATAATAAAAATAATTTTCCAGTACGCGCTCTTATCTAGAGACCTGGAGATAATTACTTATAAAGAAATATTGTTAGTTATAGTTCGATCCGTCCCTTCCTGTGCTTCACAGCCAATCAGTTTGCACAGAAATTCAATTTTTTTGGCCAACTTTATCATATTTTTGTCAATATTTGTAATATCTATAAAGTAAAATCATGTAGTAAATCCGTTAATTGGTCATGCAGACATTTCTTACGCCCTGCCTTTAGAATCGGACCATTTAACAAGTTCTGAATGCTTGCAATTATTGACAAAATATGTGATTAAGGTAGTGCGGGACCCATGTCAAAAGATAACCTTACTTTTACTTAAAAGTAAGAGTGTAAGAGTTATCGATCCTGAATCTTGTTTTTAAAAGAGAATACTTATTTTCTAAGACGGTAGATATTATTCTCCCCTGACAACTCTTTGATGCTTGAAACGTAATTATGTAAGTATTTTGCTTTCACAAAAAGAAGGAATGCAAGTATTAGCTTTTAAAAACATCACCCAGAGTATGAAGTCATTCAGTATTTTGATGGTTAAAAGTTGTGGACCGTATAAATATACATACTATATACATGTCTCGTTTGCTATTTCTGCATGCTGCCACTAACCTAAGACCCACCCCACCCCAAAAGGGGGGGGGGTTGTAGACGTGCACATGCCTTGTATGTGACATTCTCATGTTTTAGGTCCCATGGAGGTACATGGTCACTAATGTTTTATGGAGAAATGACGTAACTATTTCAACTACCTTATCACACCGGATAGGCAGCAATAAAAACAGTCTAAACAATCGATGAATGCTGATAACAAATTGCTAGAAACAGTGTTTGTGATTGCCATTTGTTGCCTATCGGACTGCAAACAACAATCCAAAATTCTGTTACATACAATATTTAACTACGTTCGTCGATAGCATTAACGTTTTCGATTGCCGCCTATCTAGTGTGTTTTTGATGTACTGAAGACGTAGCCAAAACAATCTGATATAAGGGCTAGGAGTTATTTAATGTTTCTGTTGAAAAAATTATTTTGTTTCGTTGCATGTTTCATGATGATAAAATGGACATTTCTGCATACATTTTAATAAAATTAATTGGAACTGCATGTGCCTGAAAGGAAGATATATGACAATATAACATTCTTTTCTGTATATTAACGGTTGGCAAGCATGGTACAAATGCGCGGATCCAGGAATTTTCATCAGGGGGGGGGGGAGGGTCCAGGTCAGTCTGACAAAAAAGCTCTGACAATGACTTTTTTAGTCCTCAGCTTATTTTACAGAAGTCAATTGGTCAATTTCAAAGAAATCTATCGTTTTTCAAGGCTCCAGATGGGGTCCAATTTTTCCAGGGGGTCCAACTTTTTCCAGGAGGTGTCCAATTGCTTATTCCCTATAGAAACCCATTTAATTTGTGATTTCCAGAGGGGGTCCGGACCCCCTGCCCCCCCCTCTGGATCCGCACTTGGTGCAGCCATCACAGCTTCATGGTTAAGGCTACTATACATTATCTCATTTGGGCTTGGCAAACGTTAATAGACAGAAGAATGTATCATCCTTTTATTGTTATATACCTTATAATAAGTGTTTACTATAGAAACTTGAGGTGTTTCAATCGCTGACAATTGTACATTTTATTTAATAATGTGTCATATTTTTGTTGATCGTTGACCAATCACTGACCGCGGGCTTTATTTCCGATAAAACATGACTGCAGAGGGCTTAATTGCCATTTCAACCTGCTCACGGATATCCTCTGCGAGTTAAGATACCGTCGCTTATGCTTTATTGAGAAATGACCAAAATATTCAATTATCATAAGATACGCTACTTTATTACATCGGATAGGCGACAATCGAGAAGGCTCTGAACAATCGATGAATGTGGATCGCAAATCGCTAGAATTTTCCATTTGTCGCCAGTCAGGCAAACAAACTGCAATCCAAAAAGTCTGTTTCTGACGGTATTTGATCTATGGTCGTCGATAGCATCAACGTTTTCGATTGCCACCTATCCGGTATGTGTATTGATACAATGAATACGTAACCAAAACAATCTGAAACAAGAGCTAGGAGTTATCTACATTTTTCAGTCATGTTTCTGTTGAAAAAAAGTTTGTTTCCACACCGGATAGTGAGCAATCGAAAACACTGTTAACCATTGACGAACGCGGATCAAAACTCGCTAGAAACAGTATTTTGATTGCAAAGTGTCGCCTGTTCGATGAGTGATGGTAATAAAAAAAACTATGATTCTAACTAATCTTGGTCTATAATCGTCGATAGTATTGATGTTTTCGATTGCGCCTATAAGGTGTGGTTTTGTTGTATGCTTCACAATGTTACAGTGGACATTTTTTTTGGAAATGCTTTTGCTTGAAAGGAAAGTATTCTAGAACTTTTTGGATACTGTAAAAGCGGCACCTCATGACTGCCTTATTAGTCTACTTTAGACATAGGTAAAATCTGAAAAAGAGGCGTTATAACTACATTCGAAAGTGTTTGTTTATTGTTTAACATTAGTATAGAGGCAAACAGTGTGGACCCAGATCAGACTGCTCTAGGTTTTGTTCGTTTGTTTGTTTTGTTGCTTTACGTTCCAAGTTAACAGCTATGGTCATTGCGGGACGGTCAGTTCACCTAACCACACTTTTTCCTGGCCAGGCTTGAACAAGCGGTTAACCAGTTATTCGTGCACATACTTTCGCTTGTACAAGGAATTTAATATTTCTGAGGGTCTGCTTGTGTATGCAGTACTGCAAAAGCATTTTTAGGCTATTATTTTATGTTTTCTATTAAAGTTATGTTAATAGGAATGTGGGTGGGGTAAATTATAGGACTTGAGGTACTTAAAAATTTGCTAAATTCTGAAATCAAACGAACACAGCATCGAAATTTTTGGGTCAGCTGTTTTCTTTTCTGTGGCACTGAGTAGTTACATGTAATAGGTATCAAACTACATTGAATGCAGCATCACATTGGCATTATCGTTTCCATGGCAACGCTTAGATATCAATGTATTACAGCGTGAACGCACCCGTTCGACAGGTCATGTTCGGTTGCCTAGCAACCAGTATATAAAGCCAACCAACAAAAATATATTAGGTTATTGAATAGATGACATATAACTGCGATGAAATATCATTAAAATATGTGTCTATTTTACTTGAATTAAATGTTATGAGGTAGGGCTCAGTTATTTTTGACTAACCCTCGTAACTGACAATTACCCTTCTTGAATGAATCAGCGGAAGGGAGGAGAATGATCGTAGAAATCATTTCATGATCAATCTCCACGAAAGTATGGGACCGGACGAGCAGTCTGCTCTAGATCAACACTGTTTGTTTAAGAGGCTTCATAATATTTCAATAGACGATAAAAACATACGATTGTGTTAAGGGTTAATAAATGTGGGTTCAGTGCATTAACGGACAGGACTTTCATGAAATGCACGCAGACCTGCGCGGCTCAAGCAACGTTTAAAGGCTTAACCAATGGATAGAACCTGATTTCCATTCTTGAGCAGTTGAAATAACCGAACCACGCCCAGATATGAAAATTAAAGTTGCCACCTTTACAGTACCCAAAAAGTCCTATAATATATTACAATGACAATATAACATTCCTTTCTGTATATTAACGTTTGTCAAGCCCTTGGCCTCACCGCTGTGTGGTTCTGGTTGCAACACATCACATTCAGGCTTGCCAAATATTAATACAAGGAAAAGAATGTTTTATCCTCTTATTGCATATTTGTAAGTTTATTCTTTAAATGACATTTAGATCTATGCATCAGGAATAAAGCTATAATTTTTAGCTTTTATCTACATAAATCCTACGTGTAAGAAAGCATCAAAGTCTCAAGACATGCTATAGCCATGCTTTAATGAGAATCATAATGTAATGTGCTGGGTAACATATGCTAGGTCAAAATCTTTTTTGTCATTTTCTACGCCCATTTGTCAGTGCTTAATCAATAATAGCTATGTCTCCGCCCAGTGATATACAATAGGGCGTAGACAAACAAAAAAATTGGTTGAAAGGGGAGACAACACTTATTATAGTCTTTATTTTTTTCCGGATTTTTCAGAAAAGTCACCAAAACAAAAAAACGAGCACGGTGACACATATTTTTTATTCAATCATTAGATTCTTCATGAAAATATCTTTGTAAAAATATGTTTTTTGTTGTTCCAGTTACATTCTCTGATATGTTCATTTTGAATATCAATGTTATTTTTGGCATTTATTCGTTTGACTTAATTAGGATTTTGCTTAATAAATTGTGTAAATACATGTTATTTCACTATTTTTTGTTTTTATTTATATCTCTGGTGTGAGTAGTATTTGTTCTGAAAAAAACTGTATTGCGTTTCTTGTTAATTTGATAACAAAATCTGTTTGTTTATTTCAAAAACCTGCGATTTTGCAGTTTTTGACATCAAATAACTTTTTAAAAAGAACGGTGAGGTATTGTTTTTTTTTATCTTAGATTTTAAGTATAAGTCTATATTATAATATATTAAAAGATAAAACACATTTGGACATATGCCGGTGAGTCCGGTACTACCTTAAGTTGGTTAAATATTTAAATTTCTGTGCAAGCTGATTGGTTGTGAAGCACTGGAAGGGGCGGTGTGAACTATTACTAACAATATTTCTTTGTTAGTAATTCTTTGATTTCCGCAGCCGCTTTTCCAGTATGACAAGTGCGCAAAGGCACACAACGAGGAATCATCGCTACGTAAACACAAAATGATCCATGCCGAGGAAAAGAAACTTGCATGCACGCAGTGCAATGTACAATTCACCTAGGGAGCGCAGTGGCTCAGTGGTAGAGTGCTTGACTCCAGACCAAAGGGCCGGGGGTTTGAGTCTCATCGGTGTCACTGCGTTGTGGTCCTTGAGCAAGACACATTTATCCTAGCTTAGTACTGGTTAAACACAGGAAGACCCGTCCCTGTTTAACTGAAAGATTGTTGATGGGACGTTAAGAAACAAATCAAACAAACAAAGCATAATTCACCAAAAAGGACAGCTTCTAACAGCTACTCCTCAGTCATAGCTATACTGCTCAATACATCGTCTTTATTAAAATTTAATAAATTTAACTTGATTTGATCAAATTTTATTGGCATTTGTTTACATCAACCTTGGGTATTGGTTAAAATTGAATTTTGGATGCTCGTAACAACAATGCTCAGCTTGGGCTCTCCGAGACACAAACAGCTTATGGTTAAAATCTAAAATAACCGTTTGGTAGGACAAACAATAACAAGATAAGTCCTTTCAGACTAGTTGATTCACAAATATGGTTCCTATACAGGGGTTTTAAAATGATTTCGTAGCCTATGCGTTGTAAACGAGTTGGAGGTTATGTGCGTTGTAATGAAAACCCCAGATTTTATTTTCAAACAAGAGATGTGACAAAAATAAAATTGGTGCATTTTAATAAGAGCATCCTTGTGTACAGTTAATCGTCCAGTATGCGATCCAAAAACATGTGAGCATGACATGAGATTTCCAACAATGTGGTATGTGGGACTAGCAACGGCTCAGACCAGCCTGCGCATACATGCAGTCTGATCCGAGCCTATGCTAGTCGCTTCAATATTCTATGAAAATTAAGCTACTGACTGAATATCATTTGGAGTTTCTAGGCTTAAAATCAGGCTGCACAGGCTCGTCAGTCTACACTTGTCAAAATGCCACATTGTTGGAAATCACATGTCGCTGCTCATGTATTTTAACAGAACCTGACAAAAAATCAGCATAATCTGTTAATCTGCATTGACTGTCAAATAGGAGTTAGGGTCTATTTATTGTCTGGCGGTATTCAAAGTCTTTTTCATGTGCGGATCCAGAGGGGGGCAGAGGGTCCGGACCCCCCTGAAAAATCACAAAAATATAGGGTTTCTTAGCAATTCTGATCCAGATCCCCTGAAACATCACAGCATTCAGTGTTTGGCCATCATCAGCGCGCCAGCGAAACTCCATATAAATGGCGTTTCGCTGGCAGGCCGATGATGGCCCGCTTATAGTGGTATTTTGATCCTCCCACCCCTCAGCAACTAAAAAAGGACCCCCTCTGACAAAACTTTCTGGATCCGGGCATGTTTTATGCTGGCCACGGTCTCGGAAATGTTTATTACAGAGTTCGGTAAGACAAGTGTCTGTATTGTAAATCACGAAATAACAAAAGAAATTAAAAACGGTCCCATACCTGTTTGATGTGTCTGTATTGTAAATCACGAAATAACAAAAGAAATTAAAAACGGTCACATACCTGTTTGATGTGTCTGTATTGTAAATCACGAAATAACAAAAGAAATTAAAAACGGTCCCATACCTGTTTGATTTGCTTTGACGTCTGCGCATTCAGAATCTGTAGGCTACGAGTTTGTTACGCAGCCCCTGCGTTTCTACAGATTAGTGTGTACTAGTTTCGTTTGCTGATAACCCTTGCAAACAGTTTGAACCCAGACAAGGCCTGAAAATTCGTCGGTCCTATCTAGATCCACGCTGTTTGATACTCTGATGGTATTCCTGAAAGAAAATTTCAAACGCGATGAAGCTGAAAAATCAACAGAAGACAAAAAGATGAAAAATTACCCAGTAGGCAAAAAGTTAAAAGCCAAATATAGGTTGACCATTCAAATAGCCCATCCACTAAAAAGTTTTTTAGAAGAGTTCAGGTTTATTAAGTCATACAGGAGACTAAGTGGGCCTCGACGTGAGAAAACTGTCTTTGGGGGTTTGCGAACACCACTGGCGCAAACCTGCCTGCACATCCTCGCAGTCTGATCAGCGCCTTTTTTATTCGTTGTTTGGAGAGTTTCGTATCTAGACTTGCTACAGGTGAAATTTCAACTTTCTAGCTATTATCTGTAGCTTAGGAGACTGATTTGAAATTCGATTTGTGGGAAACCCCAAAGACAGGTGCCATGGGGTTGTCTGCAGTTTGTGATTGTAGTATTTCCTGATCATACTCACTATTTTTGTCGCTAGAAAGTCATAAAGCTACAGAGCCAACATTCAGTGTGGGACATCGTCTGTCCACCAGTTAAACGCCATTTGAATGCCATTTAAATGGTGGCCCATTTTGTTAACTGGGTATAGGTTTTCATATTACTACTGGTACCCTATGTAAAATAGGTTGATCATGAAATATGTCAGTGAGATGCAAATGTTCTCGAGCATCTCTGAAATGCAAACCAGCTTGTGGATGCGATGCCATTGACTGCGCAAATCCTACATATGCAACTAAAAATAGTTCTGCTATAGCAATAAGTGTTGTGAAATAAATCACTGTTTGAATTCACTGACAAACAGTGAGTTAGCACTCAGCAACTTACATAAAGGAGCTGACCAATTTCAATTGTTTTTTTATAAGAAATGACCAAAACACAGCTGTAGAAAACTCAACGAAATAGCATCTTTATGTAGTGCAAGCTTGGGCGGATCCAGAAGGGTGGTTCCTGAAAAATAACAAAAATATAGGGTTTTTAGCAATACTGGTCAAGATCCCCTGAAGAATCACAAAGCTACCAAGCCAGCATTCAATATTGGGCCATCATCTGCTCGCAAGCAATGGCATTTCGCTGGCTGGCCCACTTTCAGTAAGAAAAAAAAAGAATGTTGTCAAAGTTGGACCCCCTCTGAAAAACTTTCTGGACCCGCGCATGACAAGTCACTGCATACTTGATCATAATTGCAACCATGCGGCATTTCATCAGGATATGCATTAAGAGGATAAAACATTCTTTTCCGTATATTAACGTTTGCCAAGCCCGATTGTGAAAATGTGTTGCAGCCCGAACGGCGAAGCTGTGAGGGCTGCAACACATTATCACACGAGGGCTTGGCAAACGGTAATATACGGAATAGAATGTTATATCGTCATTGTTATATACCTTCCTTTCGAGCACAAGCAGTCCCAAATAATTTTATTCAATTGTGTGCAAAAAATGTCCACCGTAACATCATAAAGCCTACAGCGAATTCACACCGGATAGGTGGCAATCGAAAACGTCAATATTATCGACGAAAGTAGACCTAAAATAGTAAAAAACAGAGTTTTCGATAGCCATTAGTCGCCCGACTGGCGACAATTGGCAATCGATAACACTGGTTGTAGCGATTTCTGACCCGCGTTCATCGATTGTTCGTCAAGAGTTTTCGATTGCCGCATATCGGGTATGGAAACTTTTTTTTTCAACAGGAACATAAAAAATGTAAATTATTCCTGGTAGCCCATGCTTCGGATTGTTTTGGCTATGTATTCAGTAGGCCTATATTCAATACACACTTCACATAGGCGGCAATCGAAAACGATATTCTATCGACGAACGTAGATCTATGATCGTTAGAAACAGAGTTTTTGATTGCCATTTGTCGCCCGACTGTAAATTATTCCTAGTAGCCCTTGTTTCGGATTGTTTTGGCTACATATTCAGTAGGCCTATATAAAATAAACACTTCAGATAGGAGGCAATCGAAAACGTTAATACCATCGACGAACGTGGATCCAAGATCGCTAGAAACAGAGCTTTCGACTGCCATTTGTCGCCACACTGGCGACAAATGGCAATGGAGAACACTGTTTCCCGCAATCTGTGATCCGCGGTCATTGATTGTTCAGAGCGTTTTCGATTGCCGCCTGTCCGATATGATAAAGGAGCGTATTTTATGCTAATTGAAATAGTTTGGTCATTTTTCCATAAAACATTAGCGACGATATATCTTAACTTGCAGACGATTTCCTTGAGCGGGCTGTAATGGTATTGCAGCCCTATGCTGCCATGTATTAATGGGAATGAAGCCCGCGGACAGTGATTTGTCGCAATTTAGATGAAAAGTACAACTGTCAGCGATTGAAACACGTCAAGTTTCTATAGTAAACACTCATAAGGTATATAACAATGTTTGTTAAGGTAAAAAAGATCTCAGGACAAATATATGTGTCTATTAATTAACTTGTTATTTTTCACCTTGTGGACCTTTGGCCTAATTCTGAGACACAGGGATATTTTCAGACTTCACATCCACCCATATCGATTTTAATACTCATATAGGAACATAATTAGCATGGGTGGCAGTTTCTATCACATTTTGACATCAGAAGTTTTTTTCATCTAATGGACAGCCAATTGTATGCATTGCTACAACAAAGAATTGCATGCAACTTCGGCTAGCAGTGAAAGTGTGGTTGACCATACTCTGCTTATCTTATTTAACCTATATATCCACACAGATAGGCTTGATATCACAGTTTAAAATCTAGATCAGGTGGCATACTATTTGCAATTGAACACTTCCGTTTACATGCCTCACCAGGACTCTAGGTTAAAACGTTTTTTTATGCTCAATTCAAGTGAACAAGAACATTCAACTACTTATAAAAACTAAAATGCTGAAAAATAAAGACTCCTTCATCTCAGAACATCCAATATTGTCTTTACCATGCTGATCAATGTTAAGCGTCACTAATTGTTGGAATTTTAACATTTATTAGCATGATCAATTTTATGCTCATTCGAGTTGAGCTTGAAAAAGTTTTATACCTTCATCGACATGATGGGCTTTTCAGAGGAATTTCTTAGAAAAGTTGTCATATGGCAACTCTTTCCTTTACTTTTACCATATTAAAAACGCCCATGCTTTCCCTGAAATGGTATTTCAGAAAATTGAGGGGGCTTTTCAACACATAATTTCGTATTTTTTTTTTCATAATTATCCCTGGATAAAACTTACAGATATCATTTTCATAAGATAATCTTCATTTCAATGCAATAGTCCAATGACCGGTCAGCACATACAATTACAAAAAAATATTGCCATAAGCAAAGTGAAATGTCAAACTATTGTGATAAACTTCTACAAAATCATCTGTATAGTATATATTCTACAAAGAGATGCAAAACTATGCCTAAACGGAGCAACGAAAGGTATCACACTATCATTTCCCACATATCCATACTCAAACTATAAACCATTTATAGTTTTAAACACACACGATCTACATATGTTAATAGTATAATACATTTTTCAATGCAAAGGCTTATGAATATAAATATCTGGTTTCCATATGTAATATGAACAATTGCCTCAATTTGGTATGACGGTTGGCAACTTTGTTTTCCTCTTTAATTGCATGCTGGCAGGGTCGGATGTCAGACTCTATGGCAGTTCCGACTTATAGAATTATCTATAGACGAGATGGTTGTGGCCTGATGCTGTGTTTGTTGTTGAGCCCACTGAGGTTTAACTGTTGGATTTATTTTGCTCCGGTATTTAGTTCTATGTACTGTTGAGTCCTTATCTTTATTTTATATCCTTTATATATCTTGGCTTATATGAACTAGGAGATAATTCATGGATTCGTTAGGGATCTTTCATGCAAACCAAGCATCTATGTGTCTTGATCCACACCAGCATTAAGAGAGAGGTTGGTACATGTACCACAAAACTAGTTTACCCTTCAGTAATTTTCTTCCTGACCATTCCAATGAGCAGCTTCTTTTGTGGATCTTTTTTGCTATTTGTATTTGCCGTTGCCATACTGTCATGCCTGTTTCTTGCAGCCTTGTGGTGACCTGTTGGGAAAAGGCTGACCCCTTGTATGTGATTTTTCTTGTCTCTTTCCATTACGGTGTCCTGGATCAGGTGTCTCGTGATGGTTGGAAGGCTCTTCCTCGCGGTGCCATGGGGTTGTCTGCGGTTTGTGATTGTGGTATTTCCTGATCATACTCACGTACTATTCTGGATTGTATCGATTCCTGGTCCATATATTGTGTTCTTAAATGATTATACAAACTAAATACAAATAAGAAGTGGAATTCCTTTTCATTGGCATTGTACTCTATATGTATTCTTATTGTATTGGCTAGTACCATCTTCCAAATTATTGCTATGTTTTGTGCGCGTCTGTTTATATGTGCTTTGTGGTCACCTGCTGGGGAAGGGCTGACCTCTTGGCTCTCGTGTGTGGTGTCTTCTGTGAGTTTGTCACTTTCCCATTGATATCCTGGGTCAGGTGTGGTACTTGATTGTATCGATTCCTGATCTTTGCAACCTTATTACTTTGAAAAAATAAGGCTATTAAACACGAATACAAACTGCTCTGATTGACTCTTCAAACCTTCAATCCCAATGCTGAATACAATGAACCGGTCATCTGCGCGTGACGAAAACAAAAAAAACAAAACAAAAAAAACCCCCTTCACCTTGTATCTACTTAACATCATCAAAGACCAAATATAACATGTTCCATTACAGGGATCAAACATGTTTTCTATGCAATAACATCTGCTGGACCCCGACGGTGGTATTGAAACCCCAACCTGAAAGGCGATGGTTTTAACGACCCCCGATGGGTCTAGCAGATGTTAGTATATCAGAAAACCATGTTTGATCGTTATTTAAGAAATAGATCAGCTCTAGCAGTGAATTGTTGTGTAATAATTCACTGTTTGGAGGTCAGTTGTAAAGAAGATCAAATCACGAGCGCGCAGCGCGAGTGATTTATCTTCGTACAACTGACCGACAAACAGTGAATTATTACTCAACAATTCATGCACAAGAGCTGATCTATTTCGATTCTAACACACAATAAACAACGAAAACACATTTGAAGTCTTCAGCTTCTTTCAACTTTCCACCATTGCACTGAAGAACTCCCACCAATGCTTAGACTACGTCGCATTCGTTTACGTGTATTTGTAACGTCTTTCAAGCGTAAAAACGACGTTACACCGTCTAACGACATGAATGACGTCATTTTCCAGCAGCAAATGACGTCAGCTGGCACGTACTTTCCTCGCGATTGCTAAACTGTGAATTATTGTTTGATATATCACACTTGTTTTAGCATTGGCTCTATAGGCGAGGTGTGTTAGAATATTGCATAAAGTCATTTTTCACTTGAAAAATTTGGAAAAGCACTTCGAAAAGTTCATTTTGGATGGCACGCAGAAGCATGAAGGATTTTTAGGTTTTGAAAAAAGTCTGTACCAGAGCAAATGCTTACGTCATCCTAACGTCACTAGATTACGTACATTTTTACATGCACGTTACTGTCTATGACGTCAATTTTTGTGACGGCCTAGAATGTGTATATGTAAAGTACTAAAGTCGTGCATCAACAGCACGTGAATTGCCTGATTATTACATGGATTTTTGCCATTTAAAACATAGCTGTTAATAGCGTGCAACACAGCTTTTTATGTAATAATATACGAGGGGCATTTGGAAAGTTCTAAGCATGGCATCATAACTCCACAATGCGTTGATAAAATGATATCAAATAATACATTTTTGAAAACTAGAATTCAACGGCTACATGTTGGTGTATTTCGGCCGAAAAAGGAATCCATTTGCATGTGCAGCGCATGCTCAAAATGAGTAAGGTTTATACACTGGTTGAAGTTTTCAGCAAAATACATTTGTAAAAAACGAAGAAAAATTGAGGACCTTATTAACGATCATGGTTTGACAAATTAACGTCTCTGTGCCAACTTAATTTTTATTAAAATATATTATGTGATCACTGCGTGCACGACGTATACCTTTACATTCGGAAAATGTTGACTAATAGAGAAATGGTAAACTCTCAAAAATGGGACTTTTTTCGATTTTTCTTTATACTTTTACTATAAATTGTGTCACTACAAGAGCACGAAAAATGCCTAATGAGTACATGTTCTGCTTTATTTGTAGCGAAAAACGCATAAAATCATTTCGTCGCACAAACAGTGTGGCTTGTTTTTTCTGTATTCAAGAAAATTATTCCCAATAACACTACCCCTACTTTTCAAGAAGTGGTTGGGGTAACTTAACCCCTCACATTTTGTCGATGGCATTAGAACTTCTCATGGTATCGCGTTAACCATCACAAAATTGATTGATTTCAACTCTCAAGGCTTTTTAATTTTTTGTTTGCCACCGTTTTCAATTGAAATGAAAAAGAACGTCAACTCATAAGCTAAACTTACTAGTCCCATATTATAAGAGTTATCTTCCCTTTGTTCTAGTTAACAAAATTACTCTTGGTTTCAATACAAAGAGCATAAAGTGTGCTTGACAAAAGTACCAACGCACGGCAGTTTTAAATTGTTGTCGGTTATATATTTTCAAAATGTGTACATTGTGACATACGATATTTAACCGAAAAAAGGACCTCCGACAGTCTTAATGAAGGATTGCCCATAAAAATGGCTAGAGAAAAGTTTCAAAGAAAATGATATTTTTGCACGAAAAATATAGTAGGTTTATTATCCACAAAAGTGTTTTTTTCTAATTGGTGAAGTACCAATTAAAAATATAGGTTGAAACACTGTTTTTGCTATTCATCATATAGAAAATGTTTTACTGAAGTGCTTTCCCCCCTGTGACCAAACTATTCCTTTTGCATAATGTTGTAGATTGGTCACGGGGGGGGGGGGGGGCTGTCAAAATGCTCAAAAACAATTTATTATAAAAAAAGCTTATTAGGAACTAATATTTTACAAACCTGTAGGTAAATATAAATTTACAATGGCATGTTTCAGGGCTTTATTTATGATTGTGTACCCAGTAATAAATTGTCTTATTTCTCAACCAACACATATGTTGTTGGTACTCATAAGAACCGTCCAAATGAGACGGTTCTTTTGAGCGCCAAATTATAGGTTAAATCGATTGAGTACGAAAAAGTTGCAAGTTTACGCTCAAAAATTAACATTCTGCTCGTTTCATCGAATAGAGCAGAATATTTGTCTAGTCGGTACTAGCATTAACAAAGGTTGTGCAGTATATTATTTCTCAGTCGTCATGCACGGACTGAGAATAATCAGGTATTTGTGAACGAAGTGTCGTGAAAAATCAGTTCTAAGGCGGCTTCACAGACGTGAGCAACACACAAAAAGCGAAGGACGTTGGTCTATGTTTCTGGAGTATGAAGATATCATGGCATCGACCTAGAATATTACAGCAGACAGAACGAGATGAACTAGTTGACTTCTACAGAATTAAAAAGATAAGTGACACTCAAAAATTAATTTTGTGAATTATATGGTAGTAAAAGTGCGTCTGTCGCATCTGCAGATTATACCTCTAAAGGTAAATGCGTTCAATGTGTAGAAGATGGCATGTTCAAAAAATAGTTGATTGCGAAAGAAATCTAAACCATTATTAAACGGTACATGGAGATGAAGAATTTAGCGAAAGGTACATTTTTATCTGAGACGCCTTTAAACGGAGAATGTTGTACACTATAGAGCAAATAAAAATAACGCAACACACTACATATTTATTATGAAAGAATATACCAGGATAACACGATCATTATTTCAAACATGTTCACGTATATAGACGTCAAGAGCACGCTATAAAATTTTCTCTGAAACGCTCAAAAGCGGAGAATGTTGTATAATATAGAGCAAATAAAAATAACGCAACGCACTACATACGCATTATGAAAGAATATACCAGAGATATCACGTCATGGTTTCAAATATGTTCATCTATATAGACGTCAAGAGCAAGCTATACATGCTTATCTGAAACGCTCAAAAGCGGAGATTGTTGTTTAATATAGAGCAAATAAAAAATAACGCAACACACTACATACACATTATGAAAGAGTATACCAGGGATACCACGATCATAGTTTCAAACACGTTCACGAATATAAGCGTCAAGAGCAGGCTATACAGCCTCATGAAATGGGCGGCATTTGCTGGTTTTGCAAAGAAAAATAATAATAATAGTAATAATAACAATAGCAATAATAAAATCATGCAGTCAACGATGGAATCAATCACAGTTTTACATCTAACGTTCTTACATTTCAGTTACCAATATTTGGAACAACGACAGGTTATTAGAATCCACATTGGCTAGAAAGTAGTTGACGATTATTTACATCTGGAGGTCGCCAGTGATGAGGAGGATCAGAAACACATTTGAAGAGCTCAATCCAAGTTGGCAATGGAAATTTGAAAGTTCATATTTAAAGCACATTGTAAAGATAAGTACAGAAAGTAGTTTTTTTCTTGTTTTCATCAGATGGACATTTCAGATATAAAGATTGTTTTAAGATGTGAAGCTTGGCGCTATACAAAGGCTGGTAGTACAGATCAGTTAGATCATGAGAGACGATAACGAAGGTGGGTGGATTGGCAGAGAGTAAGTACAGATGAATCCCTATGAAATAGGCTAAATATTAAATATAAATAGATGCATGGTCATATTAGTATTTTATGTTGGTTATAGAAGAGGATTACACTTTATCTATCTATTTGCTGTACTGATCCAGACAAATACTGTTGTTGTTGTTGTTTTGTTTTTTGCTGGAAAGTGCTTATCTGTAAAGAGGTCTTACAGTAATAAAACAAACCAGAGATCCACTAGTTACTATCTTAGAAATGTATTCTTAAAATTGAAACGTAGTCTCATGCTATAAATACTCTAAAAAAAACAACAACAACAAAGAAAAAGGCACAAAGAATAGATTTGTAATGGATTGTAATAGCATAAGCGATAAATTGCATAAATCCAAGTTTAAAAAAAAAAAAAGTTGCCAGATAACAGGACAACAACTTCAAAATGATATTTCATGAGCTAATTTGAAAATGGTGAGGCTTATATTAACTGCATGGATAAAGCTCAGTCAAATGGAACGGTCTCCACTTTCTCGTGGCCAGACGCAGGTAAGGAAGCATTTTACATACATAATTTACTGGAATTGGCGAGCATTGGTCAAATATTGTGGAAAGTTTTAATAGTAATTTTGTTATGGTGGTAAACGGTCAAAGAATAAGTGCATTTGTAAGCGACTGCTTATGTGGAATCAAAGCTATAACGATTCATGCATTGAAAACAGGTAGGTTTATGTATGATGAAAGGTGGAGAAAATGTTAAAGATAATCAAAGAAAGGGGATTTCAATAAGAAACCTAAAGTTATCAGAGGGTACGAGCAGAAATCGCTGCATCCACAGTAGAATAGATGTTAGAGCCATGTCAGTTAAAGGTAAGCTTGTTAGAATAAAAATGAGTCATACAAACTTTGACTATGAGTATCGAAAGAGAATACTGCATTCGATTCTGAATTATTTGCAAACAAAAAACGGCGGTGCTTATGTTGGATATGCAGATATGGACAACGTTATAAGTAGTGAGACAAAGTGAAAATATCCAGTTACTCTTGCAGTTTTAATCAATTTCCCCAAACGTGGAATTTCATAGGTTATTTCCAAAGGTAAGAATATATATCATAGGAGCAGTAGATTTATGTGGGAAGAGCAAACATTACTCATAAGAGAGCTCTAAAAATCGGTTGGAGACTAGGTCACATGTAATTTCCCTAGAAGAGGTAACATGAAATTCCCCAGAAGTGGAAAAGGCAGTTATCTGGTATAAGGTAATACTTGAGATTGCCCAGGAGGTGGAAATTAGTTTCCCAGAAGTGAGAAAGAGGTATTTACTTGGTAGAAGGTTATTTTTAAAGGTGAGAATATATATCATCAGGGCTGTAGATTCATGTGGGAAGAGTTAACATTCCTCATAAGAGACCATTAAAAATCGTTTGGTGACTAGGTCACATGTCATTTCCCAAGAAAATGAAACATGAAGTTCCCCTGAAGTGGAAAAAGGTATTTATCTTGCATAAGGTAATAATTGAGATTGCCCAGGAGGTAGAAACGAGTTCCCCAGAAGTGGGAAAGAGGTATTTACTTGGTAGAAGGTTATTTTTAACGGTGAGAATATATATATCATCGGAGCTGAAGATTCATGTGGTAAGAGCAAACATTCCTCAAAAGAGAACTCTAAAATCGGTTGGTGACTAGTTCACATGTCATTTCCCAAGAAAAGGAAACATGAAGTTCCCCTGAAGTGGAAAAAGATATTTATCTGGTATAAAGTAATAATTGAGATTGCCCAGGAGGTAGATACGAGTTCCCAGGAAGTGGGAACAAGGTATTAACATGGTAGAAGGTTATTTCTAAAGGTAAGAAAACATAACATAGGAGCAGTAGATTTATGTGGGAAAAAACAAACTTTCCTCATAAGAGAACTCTAAAAATCTGTTGGTGACTAGGTCACATGTCATTTCCTAGAAGTGGAAATATAAGTTACCCTGGAAGTGGAAAAAGGTATTTATCTGGTATAAGTTACTAATTGAGATTTCCCAGGAAGTGGAAGCGAATTCCACAGAAGTGAGAAAAGGGTATTTACCTGGTAGAAGGTAATAATTGAGATTTCCCTGGAAGTGGAAATGAGTTCCCCGGAAGTGGAAAATTGTATCTACCTGGTAGAAGGTAATAATTGAGATTTCCCCGGAAGTGGAAACGAGTTTCCCTGAAGTGGGAAAAGGGTATTTACCTGGTAGAAGGTAATAATTGAGATTTCCCCGGAAGTGGAAATGAGTTCCCAGGAAGTGGAAAATGGTATAATGCCTGGTAGAAGGTAACAATTGAGATTTCCCAGGAGTGGAAACAAACTCCCTGGAAGTGGAAAAAGGTATTTACCTGGTAGATGGTAATAATTGAGATTTCCCAGGAAGGGGAAAAAGTTATTTACCTGCAAACAGATAATAACTGAGATTTTCCCGGAAGTGGAAGTCAGGTTGAAAATGCAGACTGAAGGGCTTAATTTTTTTAAAGGTGCAAAAGTCCCTGAGAGCAAAACCAATGAGCAAATGCCGAAGTCTCACATGAAAATAAGAGTAGACTAATAGACAACGAAGTATTTGGTTTTAGTATGGTTTTGAAAGAAAAAATGTCCTCCATATGAACAAAGACGGGGGAGTAAATATGGTTGTATAGAGCAGTATTTAGAAGATAAAATATGAGGTCAATGTTTATTACAATAACAAGAAAATGAAGTCGCTCATAAAAATCAGGAGTAGAAAAAGTGGTCTTCAAAATATCGACATGGTGGTAAATTACGTGACATTATCAAAATTAAAATGTCAGTAAAATGGATATGGTATAGTTTTAACGAGATATGCGTTTATTTAAATCAGAGAAAGGAGAAAATTAAATTGGCTGATATATGGGATCACAAACAAATGACAAGTTCAGTGTATATTATAACGTAGATACAAAAAAGTTAATTCCAGATGGGTTCCCAGTATAGAAGTTGCCCGATTTTTAGCTTTGTATCAGAGTTAGCAAAAGGTGAACTGTTTAGTATAAAAGATATGGCAGTTTGTTGTACTTTAAGGGTTTCTGACCAGACGTCTGCACCTGATTGTCTAATTTGAATAGGTGATACATTTAGCAAAACAAAATTAAATAAATAAGTAAATGAAATGAGTACCAGATAAAGTCAATTGTATCAGACAAAGTGCAAAGGGGCATATAAACAATGATATTTTTGGAAAATAAATTTTAGACTTCAACATGATTGCAATTAAAATAAGAATAATATGTATTGACAATAAGGCTATTTGTATATGGCTATTTGTTTTCATTTGTTGCAGGTATTGGCTCAATCAGAAAAATACAACAGCATCCGTTTTTGACAAAGCGATTTACTAGTCAACACATTGTGTCCTGAAGCAAGCAGAACTACAGATAAGTACACGTATATCGCGTGTTGTATAAACTGTTTATCATATTGTGTTATCAACTATTATGGTAACATCTAAGCTTAATCTAAACGCCAGTTTTGTAAGGAAAATAGCACACAGGTGCATATTTCAAGATATATGGCATACTTATGCAGCCCAATTCGGTGGAAGTCACCTGACAGTAAAATATTTACGTTGAAGATTTTGGAGTCGAAATGTTAAACATTACAGAGGTCATGTCTATATGAGGCATTGTGATGTGACTTAACATGAAAACGTAATTAGAATCTATACAAAATTTTGTCGCTCTCTAACATTTGTAATTTCTAAGCGTGCCAACATGCAAACTGTGTTTGTTTTCTTTGTTAGAGTAAAGAATAGACTTAACATTCTGCTCGTTTCATCGAATAGAGCAGAATATTTGTCTAGTCGGTACTAGCATTAACAAAGGTTGTGCAGTATATTATTTCTCAGTCGTCATGCACGGACTGAGAATAATCAGGTATTTGTGAATGAAGTGTCGTGAAAAATCAGTTCTAAGGCGGCTTCACAGACGTGAGCAACACACAAAATTTTGTATAGATTCGAGCAAGAGATCTTGCCGTGTTGATTTGCACGTCGTCATTGCTATGTGGTATACTGCACTGTTTAAAATCACAGCAAGTTTTCGCCAAACAAAAAATAGAAAGTTTGGTGTCATGTGGGCTGGACGGCAGGTACTTCGGCAATGAGAAGATCTAAGGGTAAAGTAAGCTGTGTTACTGGCAGGGCTTTTACAAGCACTTCTTAAATAGATCTCATCAAGGTCTACAACGTCCTTCCATGTCACGCTGCTCATTTGCTCACATTAAAGCGCGCCAACATGCAAACTGTGTTTGTTTTCTTTGTTAGAGTAAAGAATAGACCTGTGTTTATCTACAGTAAGTTGTATAAGTATGCAGATATGATACATCTCAGTGAACAGGTCAAACTGATTGCACTTGAAACATAACGGGTAATAGTCAAAAGTCATGGACTGCATACTTATTTAGAAGAAAATATGATATCTTCTTAACCTCAATTTTATGCAAACTGATCACTTTCGTCTTAAGTTATATGCTGCAAACATTATATATCCATGTATTTAGGTGATTACCTGGCGAAACTTTAACTTTCTGTGAAATAAAATTTGGTCACAAAAATACCCCTACTCCCTAGACTCTAAAGTCCTGGCATTAATATGCAATATTTTCCTATTTTTTTATTTTGCTAGGTGCACTAAATGTACGGTTTTGATTTTAGCACAAAATTATAGTTGTCCATAATACATTATCCTAGCCACAGGCTGTCAAAATATGGGCAGATTGAGTAGGAGAGTGTCGGAGGTCCTTAGCGCATTGCTTTTCTTTCTATACGGTTTCGGTATTGCCGTTCTGGTATTTAGTTATTAAAAACATCCAACTTGGTCATCAATTGTATAATAACTGTACCAGAGTATGGCCCACCAAATGGTTCAAAATTATCTTATTTCATAAACTATTGTTAATGTTCTGCACCCTTTTCAAAAGGTAAAATATTATATTTTCCACTGAAATTTTGTGTTTTTCAGTATGCAAACAGTACATGTATTCATAATAGTATTTTTCGTGTCTGCATAATAATATCCTCATGAAAATTGTGCCGTAACATAGAGGTGAGATAGCTCTTCACAATGATACCAAATATGATAGGGTATGTAAATCGGTAACTGAGATAAAGGATCATGCTTAGAACTTTCCAACTGCCCCTCGTATGTTAACAACCACGTAAAATGTACAAAATGAGAAACCTGTGAAATGTTATTGCACAGGTTGTATATATTGTTTATTTCCTGCCGTTGTAACAGCAAGATAGAATCACCATATGTATTTATAGCAGTTCATTTCTTAAATATGTTGTCAGCTCAACCATGGGCGTATCCAGAGGGGAGGAACAGGGGGTCAGGATCCCCCTGAAAAATCACAAAAATATAGGGTTCTTAGCAATACTGGCCTGGATCCCCTGGAAAATCACAGCTACCAAGCCAGTACTCAATGTTGGGCCATTATCGGCCTGCCAGCAAAACGCTATTTAAATGGCGTTTCACTGGCGGACCAATGATGGCCCGCTTATAGTATTAGTATTTGGATCCTCTATTTCCTCATAAACTAAAAAAAAAGTTGACCCCCTCTGACAAAACTTTCTGGATCCGCGCATGTCAACCTTGAAAGAATTTGTAAAGTAATAAGGTTGCAAAGATCAGGAATCGATACAATCAAGTACCACACCTGACCCAGGATACCAAAGGGAAAGTGACAAACTCACAGAAGACACCACAAACGAGAGCCAAGAGGTCAGCCCTTTCCCAGCAGGTGACCACAAAGCACATATAAACAGACGCGCACAAAACATAGCCAACACAAGACAGAACAAAAACATAAAAGATCCACAAAAGAAGTACCGCCTTGGAACGGTCAGTAAAATATTTTACTGGAGGGCTTAAACCGGTTTAACGGCGCCAACCTCACCCTTAATTCAGATGTGGATCAAGACACATAAATATTTGGTTTGCATGAAAGACCCCTAACTTATCAATGCATCATCTCCTAAAACATATAAATCAAGATATAACAAGGAGATAAAGCAAGGATAAGGACTCAACAGTAAATTAAACTGAATACCGGAGCAAAAGAAATCCAACAGGTAAACCCCGGAGGGCCCGACAAACAGCCAAAGCATCAGGCCCCTACCATCTCATCAATAGATAAGTCTTTAAGTCGGAACCATAGTCCATCGGAAGTTTTATAGATTAATACGTTTCGATAAACAAAATCTTTGAGCCTAAAATTTTGAACTTTTCATACCCATCAGTTTTAACATATGTTTTGAGTGCTACAAAGAACCGTCTCATTGAGACGATTATTTTGAGTATCCACAACATATCTAAGATTTTTTTGTACGCACTCTTTACAAAATCCTGATAGAATGACACATTTATGCACATAACTAATACCAGAGATTAGACAATTTTGAACACTAAATATTTGCACCGATTCTTAGTTCGTTTGTAACACTCTTCTTAACAAATTCATTTGCTATTCTTTGAGAAGAGAAATATTCACATTTGTTTGTTTATTTTGTTGCTTTACGTCCCAAGTCAATAGCTATGGTCATTGCGGGACGGTCAGTTCACCTAACCACACTTTTTTCCAGGGCAGGCTTGAACAAGCAGTTAACCAGTAATTCGTGCACATACTTTCGCTTGTAACTGACAACAACCCTTCTTGAATGAATCAGAGGAAGGGAGGAGAATGACCGTAGAAATCATTTCATGATCAATCTCCATGAAAGTATGGGACCGGGATCGAACTCGCGACCCCTGGATCTGCAGTCAGACACGCATCTGTAGCCAGACACGTTACCGACTGCGCTACGCGGCCCGGCATAGAAATATTCACATGTTTATCTTTGTAGTGAGATGGATATGTTCATGACATCATGTACTCCACTCCACCATACTTATATATCTAATTCTATTGCATGATTCCAGTTTTTAGCATGTTCTCGTAGTTATAAGTAGAGTGAATAACAATGTGGACCCTGAAGCCAGTTTATCTGGAACTACACAGTATTAAGACAATATATCTGCCCTTAGCATAGTAAGGGCTAGTTTCAGGAATCGATGTACATATGATGCAAGATCTTTAGACTTTCTTTTGCCGGCACATCAACACTCCCATCACAAGGTAACCGGTCTTCCTTTTCATTTTTAAGTCCAAGTTCGTAATATTTGAGCGCTTCTTTGGGATTCTTGTAAAATGTAAAGTAGCAAAATCCCAATTGATACAAACAGTTAGCGTATTGTCTGTCACATCTTGGTGCCATGTCAAGAAATTTCCGGAAAAGTTTTATAGCTTCATCTGAGTTATTGCTTTCCATCTGAGAATAAGCGACACCATACAACAAGCTGTGATTTAATGGGTCAAGGTTGTAAGATTTCTGGAAAGAATCCAATGCCCGCTCATGTTGATCAGTGATGCTATACAAGGAGCCAAGGATATAGAACGTGTCAATCAATACCATTCTTTCATAGTTCGATTCTGGTAAATGGCGTATCTTTTCAGCCAATAACTCCGCTTCGACTATTTTCTCTTTGATTTCATCATATTTTGAAACTATGTCACTAGACGAAACACGGTGGAATTTCACTACAACCCTTAGGTGTTGTGCTAATACATCGTTTGGACGTAGGTTAATGTAGTTAGACAGTAAATCCATAATGTATGGTGGTGGCGGACATATGCTTATGAGCACGTTTTCCAACGTGTGGGAAATGGAATAATTTGCAAACGCGGTTTCCAAAACGTCGCAGTCAACATCGTTATCAACAGTACTTTTACCATACTGATCGAGAATAATACGTGCATTGATACAGTACTCGCAGGCTCGCATATATGTCTGAGCTGTGGGTGACGTATCCAGGTAAGGAACCAGTTGTTCAGGTGAAAAGTTGCTAAATCTTGTGATTTTAAGACATGAAGAGGCATCTTCTACGTGCTGCAGCTTCTTTGCTTGCATACTATCAATACCATCAAAGATTAACTTCAGCTTTGGATCTTTTTTCATTTCCTCTTTCAATAATTTATATCGTTCAGGTGTCATTGGGTGTTCTTTAGTTTCCAGATCATCTGCTACTAAATCAACGCCATCAACATGACTACCATTTGCGTCATCAGAAAGGTTACATGTATTAGTCATTTTACCAGCGTCTTCTGTACTCTCCATAATCAGTTCCACTTGATGCCTTTTCTTTCGCAGATATTCCTATCAACAAAAAGATTAACATATAGAGAATACTAGGTGAGTGCCTTTTGGTACATGTATCAAGTTGACCAAGCAAGGCTTCCAGAACGCTTGTTGATATCGCGAGGCTTGCCGAGCAATTCAACATGCTCTCTCAAAGCCGATCCTGGTAAACTTGATATCAAAAGACGCGAACTTGGTATTCTATTTATCAGTTTACAAGTTGGTTCACTCTTCAAACTTGCGATTACGACGTCATAATTGAGTTTCGTGCCGATTCAATGTCGTCATCAATTACATTTACCACGTCATTCAAAAGGTGCAACGTTATGATAACCTGATAAATGCACATGCCATGAGATAGGCAACGTTTATCAGGTCAACGTACACAAATGCACTTAGTATGAAAGGTGACTGATAACTTTCAACAAAGCAAATGAACGTTTAGGTCATCTCATGAGAATTTGCTTTTTATCAGTTTTCTCTCATACTAACTGCATTGTTGAATGTTGACCTGATATAAAGGTTGCCTATCTCATGTATGTACCTTTATCAGGTCAACATGAAGATGCACTTTTTGAATGACGCCATCGATGCCTTTAACTCGAAACAAATTTGATTATTACGTCATAATCGCTTGTTTGAAAAGTGAATCAACTTGATAAACTGATAAATATAATACAAGGTTCACGTCTTTTGATATCAAGTTTACCAAGCTCGGCTTTGAGAATGCATGTTGAAACGCCCGGTAAGCCTCATGATTCAACAAGCATTCTCAAAGCCTTGCCTGGTAAACTTGATAGCAAAAGACACTCACATTTTATTCTCTATTTATAGCACCTTTAAACGACCATGCTGACGTATCCATAAGATTTAGGTGGCAAACGTGTGCCTTTGGTTGGTTACATCACATCTGTTGATGCCAGACCCAGTGGCACATTTCAGATAAGAGGGTAGAGGGTCAACTCATATATTTGAAAACTCACCAGCTACCCACGCATCGGACTGCCAAGGGATCAGGCATCGACAGACGTAAGCAACCAAAGGCATCAACAGAAAGAAAGAACCTAACTTCTAAACATACTGGAGTCTCAAATATCCTTATGAACTATATGGAGTAAATAATGGACGAGCGCACTGGCTCCATGTCGAACGCACTATCTCACTGTCCTGTCATTCCCACTATCACAGACAGTAGTTTTGTCAATATATCTTTCCTCTGCCGTCTGTTTTTCTTGTTTATCTCTTTTCATGCTTGATTTTATCAGGGATGGTGTTTCAGTGGGCCGGAAGGCTATTATATATTAGATGGAGCATTGGTAAAATAGGGTACCCAAATATCCAGGTTAACAAAAATTGATGGATTTTCTGTTCGGTGTTTCAAAGTATATTGAAGCCATGCAGATTTTTGCCTCGAATTCTAATGAAGAATAAAGTTAAATTATATCTACATACGTACGATTGCACTGTCGACTTTTTGCCCATAGATCCCTAATTAAGGAATAAAAATGATAAAATTCAAATAGACCTACCTTATTGGACGGTTTGCTTGCTCAAGTATGTTGGCTCATTTTGGAGCTAGTGCTACTGATTACTACCCATGTTCAGGGATGAACATTACGCACAGATGTTGAAATTTTGACAGCAGAGTGTAAAGGACAATTACTTTGTAGAGATCTTAAATTGGTTGCGAAATGTTCAGAGATAATAATGTTTACCTGAAATTTTAGGGTATGGTTAATAGGCGTTGAGTATATGAAGAGTATATGCAACATTCGAATCAAAGAAAACCAGAAGCTGATTGACAAATGAAATTCAATTCAATGTGGCAAAATCTCACTCTATAAGAGTGACTCACCATCAGAATCACAAACAAATACTCTTTGACTATTTTCTTCACAACCAAACTTTGGAAAACGTTCAGTCAGGAAAATACCTTAGTAACTATCTCTGATTATATGGCTTTGGGTCAACACATTTCAGAAATTTCTTCCAAAGCAATTAAGACACTCGGAATCCTTCGCAGGAACTTGGCTTTTGCGAACAACTTGGTTTGCCATAAACTAGAGTATGCAGCACCCATTCGGAGCCCTTACTCAAAACTTCAGATAAATCAGGTGGAGACAGTTTAGAGGACAGCAGCCCCCTGGACCTGCAGGAGATGGCTTAACACAAGAAGTGTCAGCGAGATGCTTCATGAACCTTAGTGGCCATCACTTGAGCCCATATGGGTCTGTCCTCCCTGCTTTTCCTTCATAAACTACATTGTGGTGCTATGTATATAGAAAAAGACAAGTACATTCTTCTTCTTATTAGCTCACCTGAGCCGAAGGCTCATGGGTGAGCTAATAGTATACCAGTAACTCCCGCGTCCATCCGTCCATCTGTCCTTCCGTCAACATTTTCAAACATCTCCTCTGAAACCACAAACAAACAAAATAACTGTTTAGGTCGAAATCATAATACTTGCAAGAAATGTTTAACCTAATGAGACAATGGTTTTATATAAGTACCAAATGTCAAGCTGACCTGTGACCTTTTATCCAAGGCCACTTATTTGGCCTGACACATACCTATCTAAACATCTTTTCCTCAGAAATAACTGGGCTGTTTGATGGAATATTCATTAGATTGTTTTAGGTCAATTGACCAAAATGGCCGCATCACCCATAAAAACAAAATTTGTTTCATTATAAGCCGTTGTTGATCTTGACCTACTTTAACATTTTTACGGAGATCAGGTGAGCGCTTCAGGGCTGTCAGGTCCTCTAGTTTTTAATTCTTCTTCTTCTTCCATTGTAATGGTATAAATAATCTGGAAAACAGGATCCTTCAGAAATAGAGAGAACCTACATATGGGCCTCGTCGCGAGAAAACATGTCTTCGGGAGTTTGACGTCAAACAGAGTAAATGACGTTCAAAAGTTTCTAAAAATATTTCAGGTTTGGCGTACTCGTGACGCTTGCCGTAGTCGCCAAAATAATACATATTTGTCACTTGGAGACCGTTTATACATGCATATATTATGTAGTATCTATAATATAATGGATGCATTTATATTACTTGCTTGATTCTTATTTTTGTCTTCGTTTACGAGCGGCTCAGGTTTACGGCTGCAACCAATGCTGGAGGTTGCTTACAACCTGTCATTATAGAAATGATGCATTTAAAGATGGAAAATGTTTGTATAGTGCCAAACAATATAATAAAATAATAACCTGCATGGGGGCATACGTTTATATATTTGCGATATAAAAAAATCAAAAAAAATCGGTGAACGATCGATTGAAACTGCTCCCCAATCAAAGATTTATTACGTGCAATTTTGTGGTCAATGGGTTAATGCGGCGGTGTCCTGTCCAAACGTCCAGCGTTCGAATCCTCCGAGAATTTTTTAAATTTTTATTTATTCCTGTAATGAACTCATAAAAAATTATTTTGAAGCAGAAACGAAAAAAATAGGCTAACTCAGTTACATAGTATATGATACATAATTGGCCACTTTCTGACGTCGCCGTTTAAATCAATGTATTTGGAGATTTTTTTGTTTTTTGCAAAAAATTATTGTCGCAAAACTATAGACACTACCATCATGAAAAAAGTATCAAATGAAAGCAAATTGAATTACGCAATAGACATTTTATTGCAGCTTCCTTGTTTCTGTTGTTTTGTATAGTAGTCATTTAAAAACATAGACTACTAGTAATTAAAATGTCATTTTTCGGTGACGTTAGCCTCAATGACAATAGTTATATTTGAAATTTGCGTTCACTTTAAAAGCATTCTACTTGAAAACCAAAAGTGTAATTGAATTAATATTTTGTTGTATATTGCTATTTTCTATTTGTTTTCACCCCTGTAAGTTTTGTAAAATTGCAACCATCAACTTTGGCATGGTAATTTTTCCAAAAATATCTGGAAATATAATCCGTCTGTTTTAAACGGCGATGTCGCAAAATGCCGAATAATTATGGGTCATGAAGCCCTATGCATACTTTTTCACAGTCATATGGTTGGGGCTAGAGTTCGCACTGTACAAGGTTAACTACATTATTATTGTTTTAAAAAGGGGCAGTGATGCATTATGGTAACCGTAGAGGTGATTCGTCTCATTATTCTATCTCTATTTGGCTCAGGTACTAATAAATTTGTGCGCAGCGAAGGCTCAGACGAGCTTGCGCATACACGCAGTCTCACGACAACCTTTACTACCCGTTTACGTACAGATGACACATACATGAACACACTGAAGACACATACATGCAGGTGCGTGCCCAATTTAAGGCAGGTAGCAAATGTGTATACATGATTATAAGGTGATGTTACCAGTACCATTTTGTCGTGTGCTTGTTCAATTCCAGTAAAGCATATAATAGCAAGTTGAATAAAATAATATAAGCCACGTCGCTCAGCTACTGAGACTAGCTAGAATCTAGATGATTCATTTGCATGCTAGAATAATATCCATTACTCGGTGTTACCGTATGTTATATCGCTTCGGTTAACATATGTTTATTAAACAGGCGATGGACTCGTGTAAATGTACATTTGTACATGTTGGCTACAGAATGATTGGATTGCACCAGACAATAACCCGTCTTATTTAAGTGGATTGCACCAGACAATAACCTGTCTTATATAAGTACCAGGTCACACTAGGTATACATCTCTCTCTTTAGGACCGGAGGAGATAGCATAACGGACGGACGGACGGAGGCGATAACAATATCCCCTTCGCTTTTTAAAAAGCGTGGGGATAAAAAGACATTAAGTATTGCAAAGACCAACACAGAATTCCCACAAACAATGGTAGGTACATGTATATAAACAATAAATCAACAACAACAGAACCACCGCCTTCAAACGGATAACAGCCTAAGCTACTGGGGGCTGCTTTAATGTATTTACTGGCGCATAATCCTCGCCCTATATATAGCCGCTTACCACACTGTTTCTTGTCTTTGTTGTTTGCTCATGCAAAACATATCAAAGTTTAAGCTTACAAGTCAAAAGTTAAGCACCACTAACTTCGCAACTATTTGGATTACATTCAGCTTTAAAATATAGTGAAATGGTAAAGTAACTATTGCGGATTATTATCTTTTGCTACCATTTCTTCATATACTTATTACAAAAATTGCCAGCACCATGAACTTTTGATATTCTATGTATTATTTATACTGTATTTTTTGTGGTAAAAATTGTATATTATTGTAACATATATTTGTACATGTATCATATATGAGGGCCTCATGGAAGATTAGTACCATTGTTTGCTAAATGTTGTTACCCTCGTTAAGTAAAGTCTTTATACTTACTTACTTACTTACCTACTAAATTTTTCAGAACAAGGCTATGTGATGCAAATAAATCTTAAAAATAAAGATAAATGCATCATATAGGGATAATATAGTGAAACAATAATGCTATTTTGTCAAAATATGTAATGATGAGTTCAACAAAAAGCACACAGGGGTCAACTTATTTTCATTGCAACTTTGTCTACATGAATAAATGTTGAAAATTGTGCATGGATATAGCACAAAATTTGTTTCAAGATGCTGGATGTTACTTCTTGAAGATATTTGGGCAATAGAAAGAATTTAGGTTTTGATCTCATTTATGTTTTTAATATTTATAAAGAGTTTCCCAACAGATTAAGATTTTTCATGTTCAGTAAAATCACTTCACGGTAGTTAAAAAATGTATCAGCAAAACTGTAGGTGGTGCTTAACTTTTGACGAAGCGTATAGCTTAAGCTGGCTCATGCGATTGAGGCGGCATAGAATCGGCAGAGCAGGCTCATATAAACCTGCGCATCTGCACAGGCTCATCCGAACCGTCGATGCTCGTATAAACAAAACACTGAAGTAAAATGATAAAGATTTAGATTAGAAATTAGACGTCTTGATAGTTGCGCATGCACGTTTAATGAGGGCCTTTACACATATGCGATAAAAATCAAAAATCTGTTTTAGGTCGAAACAAGGCATTAATATGTATCACTTAATGATACTGACAGGCCACCTGTTCTTGCACCCGCGGGACTGACACGAAACAGACATAGGTACGTTGTACCATTCGGTCCTACCCTATGTTCAGGCACGCTTTAAGCATCTAACTTGCCATTGGCGCAAAGAAAAGTGATTCTGGATGATTATATGTTGCTTTGATGTGGTCATATGAGCCACACTTAAAGAGCATCTTTCTAAGATAAAATTCCATATATAGGCAAAGAAGTGCGTCTCCCAGTATATATACAATGGAACATTTGCCTCGGTTACATTTGCCTTCCGATGAGTTTACGATGTCAAAATTACCCTTTCCGTTCGACCACCGCAAGCCCGTTGCCCGTAGGCACATCGCAGGTAGATCACACGATCCCCGTACGGGCACAACACGCTGATCGTAAGGACAACGTACGATTTTAGATAGTCATTTGGGGCCTAAAAATTGAGTGTAGACTCTTGATTAATTGTAATGGCCCGCAAGGACAGCGCACGGGCATCATTCGATTTTGTGCGAGGTGGTGAAGATTACACGATGACTGCACGACGACTGTGCCGTTTCCATACGATCTCCGCAAGGTCTCTGTAAGGGCTGCCCCGGTCACCGAAAGTTATCGCAACGTGACCGTAAAGAATGTAACATGTAACACATACATCGTAGCTTGGAGCCACATACGATGCCTGAAAAATCGTACCGAAAATCGTAGACAAATGAATCGTACGACGCCCGTGGCAAATGTAACCGAGGCATGTACACTGAGTTGCATTCATGTTAGAATACATGTATATAGAATCACTCTGTATACCTGGATACTGTGATTAAAGTATACGGTTTCTATTGCGCACTCTGATACGTGTTCACGAACTACAAATAACCTTATGGCGTTTTTTAAACAGGACAGATGTACATCAACCTGCGCATCAGCGCTGTCAAGTAAGCGTCGTTTCTGTTTGGAATCTACTGAGCATAAAATGTAAATTTTCGTAAAACAAATTGTCACGCTAGTCTATGTAGCTGTGCATGTTCATTTAAACTAAGTCAGGTCGCAAAACAAAAGATACAGATTTTCTGGTGATATGACAGATACATGTTTAGCGTTAATAGTGAAAAGGAAAATCTATGATAAGTAACGTCAGTTAGCTTGCTGACGACGTAATTTTACGCCAAAAGCTTTAGATTGTTTGTGACAGTGCTCTCAGGTTTTATGCAATATCTCAAAAATTACAGTTGATATTCCTGTGAAATAAACTTTTCTCAGATCAGAAATGAATTGTCTTCAATTTTCTTATAAAAAGTCAAAAAGTCCTAAAAACTCCCGAAGACAGGTTTTCTCGCGACGCGGCCCATATAAGAAAACAGCAGACTCGGTTTTATCGAGTCTGTTCATGAGAACTAATGGAAATTGCATCAATTCTCACGTCCCCTTGCATCTTCTTGGGAGATTTAGTTTACCTTGTGTACAAAAATTTCGACGCAGGTTATAAAAAAGTGAAATTCCCTTATACGTCAGTGGTTAAAACTATGTACAGCTTCAGTGGATCTAGTGATGATGTAGTTAGAGAGGGAGGCAGGCTAGGGCTTCCCTGAATCCCTGGATGGGCTGACTGTTGGTGACTGATGTAAGCAGACGGTTCCAGTCGCTGATTGCCCAATGATGGAAGGAATATTTGTATTCATCTTTGTTGGCCTCCAGTTGTCGTATGCTCTGTGATCCTTTAGTTCGGGCCTGATACCAACTAGTCCATGCTGGATCTTGAAGAACATTGATAGCCTGTCCATGTAGCGTCGTTGCTGGAGGGACTCCCCCTCAAGGTTCTCAGTCTGAACCATGTTTGTCATACATCCTGTGGTGGTCTGGGCATTATTCCTATGGATAAAACAAATCTGGCTGCTTGTCGCTGAACATGTTCCAGGGTGTGGACATCGCTTGTCAGGTGAGGCTCTCAAACTGTAGAGGAGGACTCTACTAGGAGGTATCATGATTGTATAGGCACAGACTTCATTTGGGATGTACACTCGCTGAGATTTCGCCGCACAAAAGCTAGTGTCTTGGTAGTAGAATCTGATCCCTGCTCACAGTTTGAAAAATGCCAGGTCATCACCCAGTGCCCAATATGCAGATACCAGACATACAGTGATGACCTTAAAAACTCTTTTCTCCCTAAATACTCCACGGTGGAATAGTATTTCTCCTGCGGTGGTCAATTCCGAGAACACGAACTCCACATTTAGTCAAAACACAGCTGAGAGATTTTTTTCTTAATTCCAAAACTCGCACTCCCTGGCGTAGTGTAATGATCGAGTTCGATCGTGCCAGTAACGATAGATAGATTGATAGATAGATAGATAGATAGATAGATAGATAGATAGATAGATAGATAGATAGAGATAGATAGATAGATAGATAGATAGATAGATAGATAGATAGATAGATAGATAGATAGATAGATAGAGATAGATGGATGGATGGATGGATGGATGGATGGATGGATGGATGGATGGATGGATGGATAGATAGATAGATAGATAGATAGATAGATAGATAGATAGATAGATAGATAGATAGATAGATAGATAGATAGATAGATAGATAGATAGACTTCTGTGACAATGTGACCGAACAACGGACAAATGGAATACTTACCTTTCTTGGGCCCGGGTGTCCTGTAATCTTTCAGTCTATTTTCTTGCACTGACTGAAAGAATGTTGTATATAGCGAATATTAGATTATAAATGCGGGAGGTAACCTCTGTGCGACGTAGGCCAACACAATATATACAAACGTTATGTAGTTGTACAAGTATAAGCTTTCCAACAAATCAGGACAGTTTTCAAACAGACCAGACTTAAACACATCTGCTTCTAAGACGCCGCCTGTCTAGTGGTGGGGGAAAGCCAGTGCAGCTCTTGGCGTTTGGCTGGGAAATACCCTTTGCAAACACTGCAACCCGGAAGGTGACAGTCAAACCGTTTAAACATACCACTGCAGGAACTATTTTGATAATTGTTTCACTAATCGATATTTTTGCTAGCGACGCTTGCGAGAATCGAACCTGCGTGGCAGAGGTGTCGATCTAGTCAGAGCTAAATACGCTACCGGTTGAGCTATTGGGGGGGAATAGTTTGAATTGAAATTGTTGATGATCAAATAAAAGTATTATATATATATGAGGAATAACTTGAATTGAAATCAACATTTGAGATAAAATCTGAGTTTGTATCGAGATCTTTTGGATACCGTATTTCTCTTATTTATTCAGACATATCCATGGGTCTACTAAATCGAACTTTTTTAAGCGTAAAATGCGATTATTTTCTTAGCTTTCAGTTTAAAAACGCATTTTCTTCTCAATTTCCGTTACTATATTTCATACTATCACAAGTTTAATGAAACGTATTGGTGGCTCTAGATGACACTACAATATACATCATCGTAGACCTACCCGAGGAAGCTGCAAGGATTCTGAACACTGACTTACAAACTATTTCACATTGGGCAAACAATTGGCTTGTACTATTTAAAGAAAACAAAACCCTATCCATATTCTTCTCACGTAAAATTAATCCTATCAATCACCCTTCTATTTTCGTGATCGACACTGTTATTGATGAAATCACAAGTCAAAAACATTAAGGTCTTACTTCTCCAATGCATGCACCTGAACTGAACCTTGAACAACATGTGTAATAAAGCTTGGAAAAGAATGAACTTCCTTAGAGACCTTAAATTTAGAAGTAGGAAATCTCTTGAGAAAATGTATCTCTCTTACATTCGCCCACTGGTCGAATATAGTGATACTGTATGGGGCAGCTGTGCAGCCGAGTTGAAAAAAAATAGGACACAATCCATACAGAGGAGGCAAGAATAGTCTCTGGCGCCACCAAACTTTAAAGTATTGATAAACTATTCATGGGAGTCACTACAAAGCTGTCACAACACTCACAAACTCTTACTTTTTTTAATATAAAATTCTTCATGGTATCGCTCTAAACTACCTTTCTGAATTTATGCCTCCTCTTTTCCAAGAAACCACTACATATAGTCTTAGAATCTCTGATAATATCCGAATCTATCGAACTAACACAAACCTTTTTATCAACTCCCTTTTCCCTTCAACAATACATGCATGGAATGATCTTCGAACTGATGTGAAATCTGCATCCTCTGTGGCTTCATTCAAACACGGAATCAAGCGAGGTTTAAAGTAACTCCCAAATTACAACAAAAGCCCGCTAGAACAAAAGCCCACTGGACAATATCCCACTGGACAAAAGCCCACTGCTTAATTTGGCAAGGTGGACAAAAGCCCACTTTTTTTTTAAAAAAATATATAGGTTTGTGTCTTTATCAAAACTGTTAACCCTGATCAGACTGCTCTTTCGGGGTAAGTCTCACCTGCAGTGTGTTTTCACTGACATTATTATTTCTCCTGTATATTGTGAGAAACAACTTAATTTGGGTGTTAAAAGCCATTGATATTTGAAGAAAATCAATTAACAGTTTGGGTCAAACAATCTATTATAATTGGGAAACATACGTCTAATTACTTCAAATGACCTTTGATCTGGTAGAAACAATTAGCATGCACTTTTATGAGAGGTGCCAAACAAAAAGAGATGTTTGAAATTTCACATTTGAGAAGAAAGTAGGTCTGTCTGTCCGTTTGTCCATCAGTTCGAACCTATCCCTGTTAAATGCATATAAGTGGGCTTTTGTCCTAGTGGGCTCTTGTCCTAGTGGGCTTTTGTCCTAGTGGGCTTTTGTCCTGTAGGCTCGCTTAGTGGCCTATTGTCCTAGTGGGCTTTTGTCCTACACACCGTAAAAAGTCACTCATGTCAATATGGATATTTTGAAAGCATTGCCCACTCCCTGCTCCACTGTCCTATTTTCATGAACGAAAGGCAAAGTTTTCTACCTGGAAATCATAGAATCTATACCACTAAAGACCTTCTGTTTGTAAGAGAAAACGCATCAGGTTTAGAAAATGAACAACTCTTCTTACAAGTTCAAGAATGTATTGCTAGGTCAGGAAGATTTGGTTAACTCTGTCCAGCCTCATGTACACATCTGTATTATCCACATACCATAGGAGCCAGTCACTTTTCAACTCCTTCCTTTGTATTTCCACCTATTGCATTAATTGTATATCTACGCCACAGGACAGCATGTAAATTTCCTGAACGAACAGCGTGTTTGCATATTGGCATTTGCATTCCCTTAGCCTGAACAATGCCAATTATCAACGATTTGGCCACATGTAGCCACATGGAGAACAATCTCAACCCAAATCGTTGATAATTTTTATTTATAATCCCTGCATCTTGAGCTTTGACCAGTCCAAATACAAACTCCCATAAAGCATGCTCCTGTGACGTTGGACATGTAGTGGCTCTAACTAGAAAAGGTAGACAGCGGACTCAAATTTCAAAAGTAAACATCAAAACAATCTGAATGCGACAACAGCACCGACGACATGTTTCATTCTGCCATTAGCTTGTTGCAATAAAAATACGTACTTTCCTGTCAGGTGTCAAAAGTGTTTAAACTAGTCCTACCATTCTTAAAAACTGAAAACTCCACAGTCTCATTGGGATGGCCACAATAAGCCTCTCAGCTTAATGCCAGATCCCATTCTGTAATGTAGTATGGGAATTAATCAATAAAATATAGTTTAAGGCAAAAGCTCTTACTTGTATGAAGTTTTTTCCTGTATAAAAAAAATTATCAAGGAGAACATATTGTTGTATGAACAATTTATACATCTCACATAGATCACTTTACGCCCTAACATACAGCTTTTGGGCAATCGGCAGCATGCTTTAATATCAGTAGATTTTTTAGATACTTCCTGGTTTTATACCGTTTTCAGTATTGTGACACGCTGCGCGAACTAAGGTTACTTTTGTGCACTTTGCCATCCGTAAACATGTATTCTTCTAAATGCCCCACCTCTTCGTAAATAGTTGGTAAGGTTGTTAGACAGCTTGTCATAACTCTTCCGTTGGAGTAAATTCCGATGTCCAAAATTCTGAAATTTAGAAGTTCATATCTAGCAAGCAAATTGCTAGAATTAATATCCCCTGCTTAATTTAAAACACACACATTAATTATATTTTTGAAAAGGGGCAAAAAAATAATCCTGAGGCTCGTGTGTACACAAGGAGTACATTTCATACTTTAATAAAGGGGAAATACCGACCAAGTATCAAATGGAGAGAGAATATTTTGCAAAAAGGGGAATAGCTCAAAATAAACCAGAGTTATGGCTCTTTTGGACTGTACTCCCCACATTTGCTCTACATGCATGTTAAGCTACGTGTTAGCAGCTGCGTTCCTTTTAGAGGAAACTGACACAAACTTGAGTACATTTAAGTGAAATGGGAAATAACTCAATTTATACCGATTTTAGAGGGTGTGACGCTTGCAGAATACACTTCTCCATCTGCTTTCAAGTTACATGTTCATAACTGTATTTTTGGAGCACGCTATAAGTGGAATAATTCAATTAAGAAATAAATTAGATTTTTGTAAGTTCGTGGAATCATGTATCGTCGGGCAAAGTATAAATATCAAATATATAGAAATTATTTATAATTTAGGAAACAAACATGTTTGCATTTAATATGTAATCGTATTAACAGTTTTGTTGTAGTGTAAAACGGAAAAGCGAAAACAGCCAGTGTGAACTCGGACAGCAAATGGAGCAAACAAGAGGCTTGTTTTGCACGTGCGAATCAGGAGTGGCTCGCAGTCAATCACAACACCAGTGTCACTTCTGGAGAATGAATTCGATGTTCGAAACGTATTGCAAGGGCAAGTGAGCTTGCCAGCTGCCAGTCATATCAATATCTTTCATGAGGTTATGAACGGTTACAAAAATCTAAAGATTCATTAAATACTTTCTTTGAAAATGTAAATATACTGTTCTGATGCTACAGTTATCATAGGGTTATGGCTCCTGCGCTTATAAATATGTTGCTCTGTGTGCATGCCAAGTAACACGTCAGTCATTGTATCACGTTAATAGTTAATAGCTGAACTTGTAAAAAATAAGTTAATTGACAAATGTGAATAACTAAAATATACTGAGGTTCAAATCATGTTTTTCATACACTGCCTATTCCCGTTATATGTACTTTCTGTATTTGTAGTTATGCGTCAGTAGCTTTTAGTTATTTAGAGATAGCTGCCAAACAAGCTTTGTTAGAAAATAATATTTAGCTTCGGACGGACGGAAAGTCTGACTGGCCGTGGCAGACAGACTGACGTTCTCGCGGATGATTTGTTGTGACTAATTTTTCGACGGACTTGGTATAAAGTTAGCTATTTGAAGGTGACATTTCTTCTAACGAAATGCTTGCTAAGTGACTGGATTTGTGGTTGAATAAACTGTGTGACTGTACGTCACTTAACTTTAGGACAGTTGTCACATTAACCCCCATTTCGTGTGCTCAGATGGGCGGGCGGGCGGACCGAGATACAAACAACTAGGGACATAACAGTTTCCGATCTGCTTATCGACAGGGAATAAAAATAGCAGTATACCTGCTTGATACTAACAGTAACTTGTTCAAGTTTATGGTCAGTTGCCTTTAGATTCAGAGAAACTAAAATTGCAATCAGCCTCAGTCAGCATTTTAGGCTGTCTTTCTATGGAAAGCCTTAAATGGAAATGAGACTGGTTGGAATTATCTATGGAAACCATCCCCAAAATCACTAATTCTGAAAACTGTCACCCATGTTTTTCACGAAAGATGCGTTTCTAAGCAACAAGGATACATGCAGCTGTGAGTAGTTTGTTTTGTTTGATTTGATTCTTTACGTCTCTTCAACAATCTTTCAGTTATGGCGGGACGGGTCTTTCTGGATTGAACCAGTATCATGAGTACTAAGCTACGATTAATGTGTCTTGCTCAAGGACACAACGCAGTGACGCCGGTAAGGCTCGAACCCGCGGCCTGCTGTGAGAAGTAATTGTCCTTATCGTTCAATATCTAGCACACACTCTGAGCTTGTAACTTTGACCTACATTTCTCGCTCCGGTGACTTCGCGGAAATGTATTTCTCTGTAACAGTGAACAGCTGCGAGTTCAAAACTTGCTCAGTTGTTGTCTCCAGTATACACTTCGAGTTATTTCCATGGCCAATAATATAAATTCCATTAAATTCGCCTAGCAAGTTAAATATTAGAACCCCGGGAAAATCTTCTTTGTGTCGATCATAATAATAAGTACTTCAAACATATCAGGCCTTCAAAAAAATGTAAAACCCCTAATTTCAACCAGGACCTCAATAAGACCAAAATGCCAGTGCATATGGCGTAATTAGCGTAAAATTGCGATTATTTTCTTATCCATCAGTTTATACATGTGCTTTGGGTACTCAAAAGAACCGTCGTATCGAGAAGGTTCTTTTGAGTACCCATATCATATGTTTGGGTTGAGAAACAAAAAATAATAATTTTCAGTGGCGCACTCTTTTCTGGGGGCCTGACCAGAGCCTTTCACATGTATGTGCAGGTATTAGAAATGAGCGTAAATTAATAAACAGCAATAATTTACCAGAGTTTGGATACTTTGTTCCGCAGCTTCTTGTTTGCAGCGTAGTCAAGAATTTTAAAGGATGGAAGAAGGCAAAGATCAGGAATCGATACAATCAAGTACCACACCCGACCCAGGATACCGCATGGGAAAGTGAAAAATACACAAGAAAACACCACACACAGGAGAGCCAAGAGGTCAACCCTTTACCAGCAGGTGACCGTGCAAGGCTGCATATCACAGCCAAGATATATAGCCTCAGCTAGAGTATATAAAGCAAAGACAAACACAAAATTAAAAAGGCCCACAAAAGAAGAACCGCCTTGGAACGGCCAGTAAGAAAATTACTGGAGGGCTTAAACTAGTTTCACGGTATCAACCTTACCCTTAATTCTGCTGCGGATCAAGACAAATACTGAGACATTTGGTTCGCATGCAAGATCCTTAATTTATCCATGAATCATATCCAAGTAGGCATATGTATAAACCAAGATATAAAAAGCACTAGTGCCCAACTCCGTCACAACGATTTTCGGATTTTCGCTGATAGGTCGTCGCGAAACATTTCGGAAAACGGAAAGACGTTAGTAATTTATTTAACCGTTTTATGCTTTATAAAGGTCAAACATGTGCTTTTATTAATTGAAAACTGCCAGATGTATCTGCAACTTCGAGTTTCTAAGTTGTTTATCGTTTCTAACTGAAAATAGCAACACAATTTGCACAGAATTGTAACGGTTTGGACAGCGATCCGAGTTTTGGTGTCACGGTCTGTTTAAGACAATGTCACAGCTTGTTTGAGACGGGTAAAATGCCAAGTAAATGCATTTTTTCACTACATAAGCTTAATATTGCTCGTTAACTCATAGTTTTGAGTTCAATAACTCAATATCATGAGTAAATGTATATTATTGCATAAAAAGCTGTTTCGCATGAAATAACAAAAGTAACGTCCTAATTAGCATAAACTGATGCATCAAACAAGGCAGGTCACATGCCGTTGATGATCTTTTGTTGTTTTTTTGGAATTTTTGGAATTTTAATTATCATGTTGTTTCTGGGCCATCACAAAAATGACGTCATCAAAAGAAACGTGCATAGAGGTGAACATAATTAAGTTTTAGTCTGAAACTTCACCTACTGCAATGCAACACGTTCACTACACCTATGGCAGTGGCTGTTCAGCATGTGAATCTCATGATTTGAAAATTTGAAAACCCTTTTCTAAGAATATATTTGTCATTAAAACATATAATTCATCTTGAATTTCATGATTGGTCAGTATTCAAGCACAATAACAACTTAAACTCAAACCTTTCATGGGTGGGCTGGTATAGCTCGTGGAAATTAACCCGTACTCATGAATAAAATTTGCATTGATTATACGGTAGTTGCGTAGTTTATTAATAGCTTGGTACATTTCAGTATTTGCGATTGACAAAACAAAGTATTAATTGGTATTTGAGAGCATTGCAGAAAGTAAGCGGAGATTAGCCGAGAGGTAATGTGTAGTTTTTGAAATCTTGTGGTCATGAGTTCGATTCAAGAAAGGGTTACGGTTTTTTTTTTTTTTTTTTTTTTTTTTTTTTAATTTGTTAAGTTTTTCATGTAATTTACTATGTTTTGCTATATGTTTTGCATTGATGTTTCTTTTTTTATTTGCTTGAACGTTTTGGTGACATCAGAACGCCCGTGTCCATCTGCTCCTTCTAAATCTTGAACTAACCCCCGTCGCTTCTATAGTGCGTCGTATGTAAGAGGCTGTAGACGTTTCCTTCTTTGATTCCTGCAAAAAGTACTTTGCGACGTTTGCAACGATCTGCTTTGCTTTCGATCCTAGAGAGCCTGGAGACTGCAGTTTACTGTCGCTATAACAGTAATGTAGATTTAAGTGAAACTCAAATAATTATTTGGGTAGAACGATAATTTCACTTTGAACGGGAAACTAGTGGAAAATGTTTAAATACTTTATTCTTCAAAAAAAAGCAAAAGCAAAAAAAAAAAAAAAAAAATCAAGCACCGCAGGTGAGACTCGAACTCGCAGCCTCCGAGTTGGTTTCACTGCGCTACAACCACTTACCTACTCTGCAGGACAACACCAGATTGATTGCATATACTGTATTCTATCTGCACAATCGGAAATACCCGGAAAATTGTGAAATATAACGAGTTGTTTCGTCGGAAACTATTTCGACCGTGAAATTTATTCATCAGTACGGGGTTAATTTTCACGAGCTATACCTGAAGGTTGTCTTTAGCTGGGCCAATTCTGGCCTATTAGCTATTGGTTTTCCTTATCTCAAATTGTAAGTGAATTGTGTGTCCTTTTATTTTATTTTTCATATCAGTATGATAAATTGATTTTTTAAATGATGCATTGCAAAAGTTAGGAAGCCTCCATACCAGATAAACGATTTGTTTGTGAAGATTTGAATAGTACAATAGCCGCCCTCTCCCGATGGACTTAGCTGCTGTTAGTTTTAAGGTGGTTATTCTGTTATTGTTTATCCATTGTATGATGTTGCTCCCATTTGACGGGTTTGTGTTTGTAACTTGTTTTGTAGTGTAGCTCTTGGTGTGGGTCTATTTTAGCAATTATATAGCAAGTGATAGCTGGTTGCTTTAATTTAATTGTATTGTGGCTGTCTGTGTTCTACGTCTCTTTCTCATGATCCACTGAGTTGGTCTGCCTTCAGTGATTTTGACGTTTCCTAGATATACTCAGTTGTTTCTGTTCTTTTTTCTACAAAGTACGAGTCAAGCTGTCAGTTTAAAGGTGGACCAAACAGTGTTCATTTTAATGATGTTTTGATAAGAATACAAGGAAAACCAATATCAGACATTTTTTCAAAATGTCTTAAATAAACCGTGACAGTTCCATTTGAATCGTTTTCAAAACCATGACATTGTATCAACCAAACTGTGACATTACATTTTTTTTGTTTTGTTGTTTTATGCGATTATACAACAGATATGCACAATATATTAAATATAACTATTTTATAAATTTATAGAATCATGCTTCCAAGTTAAATTATTCTTATTTTACTAATCCTACTTAAGAAAACGCCTAGGAAACCTTATTGCCAATAAACACAATGATATTGTAATTGCTGAGTAAATAGCTATGAATGTTATTGGTGTGCTGTCCGTTATCACTTTTAAAACGATATCGACGATAAGCGATAAAAAGAAATGACTTACCATAATTATTTCGACCTTATGCGTGTCCTAGCATATTTTCGCTTAAATTCCGTGGCATTGTCTTAAAAGTTTCGGCACAGTTGTAAGTGAATATTCGTGACGGATCAGCGAAAATCCGAAAGTCGTTGTGACGGAGTCTGGCACCAGTGAAAAGGAGATTAAACAAATAAAGATAAGGACTCAACAGTACATACAACTGAATACCGAAGCAAAAAAAAAAAATCGAACACGGGTTAAGACGCTGTTGCCCAACAACAGGCACAGCATCAGGCCCAAACCCTCTCATATATAGCCTAGACAAGTCTTTAAGTCGGAAGGTCAGACCGGCCAAACTGCAATGAAAGAGGAAAGCAAAGTTGACAACCGTGATTAGGTTGACCGCATAATTGCATTGAGAATCAAACCTATTACCGACGCACTCAAAGCGTCACCTTTGTCAACCCATAGACCCGTGCAATGTTTAGATTTTCAAAAAGGAATTTTCGCCATAATAATGACAGCAAACACGGAGCCTATAATTACCCAATACCAAACCACGTGCAAGTCATCACCATGAATGCAGTTACGGATATAAATAAAATATAGAGACAGGAGTTATGAACAGTTGTTTTCACGCTTTGCTGATTCTTTCTTTCTTTCTATGCATGTACGCCTCGGCAGGTTCTGGTAGGTTCATTTTCCTATTTATTTTGTATTATTTTGTATAAATTAGACAAATATTTATATTTTATGCATATCCACTGAGGTCATACCACTACAGTACTACGGCAATTTGGGTTTCGTCACATTGTTAGATGACTTCCTCATCCAGTTCAAGGACCTCGGACAGTCTTAATGAAAGATTGCCCATAAAAATGACCAAAGAAAAGTTTCAAAGAAAATGATATTTTTCTATGAAAAAGATGGTAGGTTAAACCCTCGACTTATCCACAAAAAACGTTTACTCATCGGACAAGAACCAATTGATTATAAATTGAAAAATATGGGTTGAAAACTCTGTTTTTGCTATTCAACATATAGAAGATAGAAAAAAAAGTTTTTACTGAAGTGCTCTCCCCCCTGTGACAAAACTAATCCTTTTGCATAATTAATAATTGCTTATTAGAAACTTATTTTGTAAAAACCTGTAGGTAAACATCAATTTGCAATGGTATGTATCAGGGCTTTAGTTATGAGTGCTTACAAAGTAATAAATTGTCTCACTTCTCGCCCAAAACATATGTTGTGGGTGCTCAAAAGAACCGTCGCAATGAGACGGTTCTTATAAGCACCAAATTATAGGTAAAATCTGATGTTTTAGAAAATATTAACGGGTTTACACTCAAAAACTGTGTTTATCTAGACTATGATTTATGCAGTATGCAGATATGATACACGTCAGTGCACAAGTCAAACTGGTTGAACTTGAAACAGTACCGGTAATAGTCAAAAGTAATTGACAGCACACATTTTTAGATGAAACAATGAAATCTTCTCAACCCGAATTTTATGCAAACGCATTGCTTTTGTCTCAAGTTTTATGCCGCAAACATAATATTTACATGTCTTAAGGTGAATACTCGACAAAACTTTGACTTTCTGTGAAATAAAATTTGGTCACAATAAATACCCCAACCCCCTAAACCCTAAAGTCCTGGCATAAATATGCAATGTTTCAAAAAATTTTTATTTTACTAGGTGCACTAAATGTAAGGGTTTGATTTAAGCACAAAACTATAGTTGTCAGTTATGCATTATACTAGCCACAGTCTGTCAAAATTTGGGCAGATTGAATAGGAACCTGTCCGAGGTCCTTTCTTCATTTAATCACAGATAAACACCCCAAAATGCTTAGGTTCCGATTGATTTTTGTTCATCAAATTCACATTGTATCTTTTAGCTTTAAAATGATAGGAAAATCTCTTTCATTCAAGACCTAGCCCGATCAGCAGATTGCAATACACAAACTGACATCATAATTGTGGACTTTGCTAAAGCCTTTGATAAGGTATCACATAGACATCTCTTTTACAAACTTAATTATTATGGGGTCAACAACAATGCACTTCATTGGATTATGGATTTCTTGAACCGACAATCCCAAACTGTTGTTCTGGAAGGGGCAACATCTGACACCATTCCAGTTACCTCAGGCGTCCCCCAAGGGTATGTCTTGGGGCTTATCCTCTTTTTAATTTACATAAATGACTTTCCTGAAAACCTAACTTTCTGCACATTGCGGTTATTTGCAGACGACATTATTATCTATAAAGAAATCCACTCAGAGAGTGATGCAAGAAACCTCCATCAAGATCTTGAAGCAGCAGAAAGATGGGAACAAGATTGGCTCATGTGCTTCCATCCTGATAAATGCAATGTTCTTAGTATAAATCTATCAAATTTACCTATAATCTCCATGGCCATTCTCTTGAGAAAACTGACTCAACAAAATACCTTGTCACCACTCTGCAATCAAATCTCAAATGGGATAAACATATCAACAACATAACCTCAAAAGCCAACCAAGCACTGGGTTTTCTTCGCAGAAATTTATAGGTAAGCTCTCAGAAGATCAAGGACCATGCTTACAAAGCACTCGTGAGACCCAAACTAGAGTAGTCTTCATGTGTCTTGGATCCTCCAACTACCAACCAAATAAACCAACTTGAAAAAGTACAGTGTCGTGCTGCAAGATTTGTTTGTGGTTGCTTCCATAAAACATCCTCTGCTATGGAAATGCTGGAAGATTTAGACTGGTTCTTACTCCGTGTTCGCAGACTAAGAACAAGATTGATTATGTTCTACAAGATAATCCATTATCAGATTATAGATAGCTATATACCCTTCTGATCTTCTAATCCCAGTCGACATTAGAACGAGACACTCAAATCCAAACTATTGTCGACAAATCCAGACAAGCAAGGACATCTACAAATTCTCTTTCTATCCCCAGACCATATTGCAATGGAACCAACTCCCTTCATCTGTTGTTACTGTTGATACAGTAGAGTGCTTCAGAAACACACTCACTGTTCCATTACTTATCCCAATCCTAAACTAAGAGTTCAGTCCTGTAAATAGTTTTAAATCTATTTTGTAAAGTTGTTTTTACCATCTATCTTTGGCATTTAATCATGCTGTGTAAATACTTTCCTAGCGCATGGCAGAAAATCCTCAGCAATCGAGGGAGTGTCATTAAATACAAAGAAGAAGAAGAAAACTTTAACTTTTGATGTCTAGGCATGAAATAACTAATTACGATTTTGTCATCGTGGATAATTAATCAATGACAAACCGTATTATTATGACTAAACCTTAATCTACATTTTTATTAATATAACTGTAAAAACACATATAAAATCTGATTTTATCTCCGCTTTGGCAAAACAACACTGAGGTTGTTAACTAGAGGATGCAATCTCGAAGCAAACATATTCTCATTTTTGTCAGCCTTCATTTGACGGTAATTTTACTATAACACCGGAGTTGGTGACGAACCCCAAATTGCCATGGTAGTATAACCAAAGTGTACTCACACCAGGTAGGCTGCAAAATCATACTACACACACAATCGAGGAACTCCGACCAATATGACAATAATACTGACAGACGCCGTTCTTGGTAGAGTCCAGGGGCCAATTTCACCAACGAGTTTACGACGTGTTTTTGTCTTAAAAACATCGTACGAAGTTTGTACGTTAAAAATCAGGTTTCATCAAACTATTGAACTTTGCAAACTTCTTACCTTTTGTCGTATATTTAAGACAAACATTTAGGTGTCGCAGCTGGCATCTTTGTCTTAAATATTACTAGCTTACTATACTTAGCTACCAAGGGTGCTGCATTTTACACGATTCTAGAGGCTGAAGAGCGAAAAATCGTCAAAGGTTTAAATACCTTGAAAGTACTACAATCAATACCACCCTTTACATACCATATGGTGCACCAAAATGAGAAAATAAAACCCCCTTTCCTTGGTGCTTATGAGTTATTTATTTGTCCATGTAACCTCTCCCATCTCTTCCCATACCACGCTGAATACTGTCACCAAAAGATTCGCCTATGGCCACCATGCCGTCAGTAGCTGAATTTATACATAACCATCACGTCTAAGGTAAGGGATTCTGTAGTAAAACCAACAGGATATTTTTGTACTGTTTCACATATCACCATTATGGCATGTCAGGCGTTGCAATATTGTATGTGGAAATAAGTGTGTTGTATATCGAAATATTTATGGACTAAAAATATATTTATGCACTTAAAAATATATTTGTATTGTGTATAAAATATGTGTTGTCTAAAAAAAACATGTGTTGTGAAAAAACAATATTCATGTTCTAAAATAAATATTTGTTGTCTATAAATATATATATATTATAGTCCACACATATATTTTTAGTCCACAAATATATATTAGTCAACACATATATTTTAGCCCAAAATATATTTCTTTAGTCCACAAATATATTTTAGTTCATAAATATATATTTTAGACGATAATTATTTCGATATACAACACATATATTTCCACATGCTATATATTGCAACGCCTGACATGCCATACACCATTGCTTAAACATACTAATATACACATTCAAATGTACGGGTAAGTCCACGTCCATTTGCATGACTGCCAGGGACGACAATGATGAGGGGCTTTCGTCAATAACCATACGTTCAACATTCGATAAAGTTTCAATATGAGTATATATATGTGGGAGCTGTTCACAAGAGCTTTCAGTAGAACTTTACATTCTCCATGAAGGGACATACATCCGGGTTAGCACAATCTCAGTTCAGACTGTCTTACAAGTTTCACATTCTAGATTTTCACATTTTCGAAAATTTTGACTTGTTATCTCAAGCACCTTGGGTGTGATGTTTAACTCACTCAAGCCTTGCCTCCATCTTGTGGGACGTTGACAAACACTGCAGACCCAGATCAGGCGCCACATAACCACGGTGGCGTCGGATAAGGTTATGAGCTCGTCCAAAAGATTAAAATGGGAAACTCCATTCGACATGTATGGGTTAACATAAAGTGTGAAAAACGAGTAATTTTCGGGGCCGCAGTTTCATGAAACATTACATGTACCATTTTTTTTATGAATACAATATGATCTTCTCTTTTATGTTCAAATGATAATAGTATGTTCCCTTTAGGGATTTGTAATTAAGCATTACAGCAATCAATCATCGGGGTGTGTCTGTGAAGAAAGCCGAGACAACCGCCAATAATGCCCACGACTTGGGACCAAATTTCGAGAGCATACGAAATTTGTCGGCAGTATAGGACTGGTTCTTGATGCTATCATTAATTCTATGAATTGTATTTGTTATATAGATGTTGAGTATATCAGATTTCATAATGTATACTCTTGCTAAGAAAACAAAGGCCACCCTGAGCTTCGTATAAGGTTCGTTTAATTTGCATAGTAATTCGGGGTTCATTTACAGGCCAACGTTATGTGGATGAAGGCCTTCACACACATGTCGTGTCAATCTACCAGAATGTTTGAAACAATTTTCTCTTCCAACAAGACAATGCCAGTATACCTGCAATGAGGCAAGGAACATGTTTGCAAGCTGGCCATGCCATACTCCTTGACCAGCCGCCCAGGTCCCAATCCATCTCTGATCGATTACCCCTGGGACAATCTGGACTGGTGGGTACATGATCATGTCCCTTCCCAGCCACCACATTTCCCGGATTGGAACACTAGCTTTTTGAAAAATAGGCAATTGATTCCACAAGGGGTGGGGTGGGTACAGCTCAAGGCTTCTTTTGACCATGCGCAAAGGCTCATAAAATGCATTCATAAAGGTGGCGGTCATACAAGCTATGACTTACAATACATAACTTTGTTATCATAACATGTTCATGTCTGTAGTTATTTTCAACAAAGACGTATATTTGGGATGGCCTTCTTTTTATTAGCATGAGTATATTATTATTTGTCATCCAGACGTGTTAGAAACCCTTCAGTTACTAGTTCCTCTCAGTATATCTTGTGGTTTTAGGTAATCTTACTGATTTGTGCCTTACTTGGACATAGCTTCTTATGATTTCAGGAAACCTGTCATCTAAGTGTCAATGAGTTTTGCTCCAGATCAGACCGACGTTTGACACAAGTATATGCACCAGTTAAAGGGATTGATTTCTTAATGGGGTATGCTGTCGCCCTCTTATGCGCGGGTCCAGCAATTTTTGTCCGGAAAGCTTCAAGTTTGCAAGGTTCTGGGAGGGGGATCTATTATTTTCCAGGTGGTCCACTTGCTAATTTCTATGGAAACCCATATAACTTGTGGTTTTCAATGGGATGAAGGTCCAGACCCCCTGCCTTCATTCGGATCCGCACATGCTTCTTCTTTAAAACTTTCTTGACATACCTACGTATTTTTCACTCTTGGTTAAACCACTTTACATGGCTATATAAAGTCCGCACGTGACCAATCACATGATATTTGGAGACTGGAGTTAGGCAAAATTAAAAATACGACGTTTTTTAGTGAAACGCAATTTATTGATGAAATTGGCCCCTGCAGCGTAATTTTGACTATGTTGACATTTTTTATTTACAATAATATTTACCAATAACAAAGTTATTTTTAACTCACTATTTTTAGAATAATACATACATTTTTAGACGAAGTCTTATAATTTCATTGGTGACCTAAAAAGCTGACTTGATCTCTGTATGGAAGAAAGTAAATGCCATGAAATGGTTATTTCTCTATCGCAGCGATTAAGTAGTATGTTATGTTTTTTTTTTTTTTTTTTTTTTTGCACTTTTTCATTAGTTCTTAATACGATTTTCACGATGACGCTGAAAGAATGATAGTTAAAACGCGAGAAATGTTACGAAGTATCTGCGTCGATGGTTTAGAAAATAAAATGCATGGCAAGACGCCTCTTCCGTAGGAAATAATTGCCGTTATATTTAGGTTCCAGTCAACTAAACTAATAGCTATAGCTTCTATTTATAGCACAGCTGCAATACACACTGGGATCAGCTGTTTGACTGGAGGTAGGAACATGTAAACAAAACATTGATAAAGCCTTAACACAGCATGACATTTAAAGTTTAATACATGATTTGACTAAAACAAATAATTGAAGCAATTATGTTAATTAACTAGTTTTCACAATTGGTTTTGATGATATATCAATAGTGTGTTTTGGAATATATGCAGGCAAATTAAGTTAACCAAGATGTGAGTTTCTTGTCGTTTGCTGACTTTTAATACCACTAGAATATTAGAGTGTTAATGGCAATGTTTTTATTTTACACAGATAACAATGGCTTGTATTCTTTTAACCAAATCAATTAAAAATAAGGCCCTCCCAAGGGGTACCTGTTCCCTTGTTCCCCTGAAATAAATTGGATTGTCCCCCTAAATAAATAATTTGTTTTCTTATGTTCCCTGTTCCCAAATATTGTCTTTGTTCTCTTCAAAATTTGGCCTTTGTTTCCATGAAATAAATGACCTTTACTTCCTGTTCTCCCAAAACCCTGGGAGGGCCTACAATTGTATCTTATGGTCCTTCAATCGTTCCCCAATCGTGTAGACCTATATTACCTGTTCCCCTTGAATTTTCGCATTAATTTTGTTCCCTTAATTGTTCCACTGCAATAATTGGCCTCTTTATTCTATTGATTGAAGAAAATGTTGGCTTAATTTAGCCTTAAAATAGAAAGAAAACTGTACTTTTTAGATATTAAAACTAAAAGAATAGACCTAATAAAAATTAAAAGGACAAAAAAAAAAAAGCAAATTAGCACCTCTTGCCCCCTAATCTGATTCCCAAGATAATTTTTAGCCATTAAGTGCATGCGAAAATAGATAAAAACTTACTATGAAAGGAACCGCTGCAAGAAATGCACAAAACAATTGGTAAACAGCATAAGAAATATAGGAAAAGCGGGGAGGGTGAGTGATTTGTTTGTTTGATTTGATTCTTTACGTCCCATCAACAATCTTTCAGTTATAAAGGGACGGATCTTCCTGGGTTGAACCAGTACTAAGCTAGGATTAATGTTCTTTCTCAAGGACACAACACAGTGACGCGGGTGAGGCTCGAAACCGCGGCCCCTCAGTCTCGAGTCAAGCACCCATTATCAGTTAACACAAGTGTGGACCCAGATCAGACGGTTCCCAAGATTTGTCTGATCTGGGTCTACACTGTTTGTGGAAGTGACTTCAAAGGACAAAAGCAGGCGATCTGTGGGGTATTGGTGCTCTAGAGGTTGATAACTGTAACGGTCAGAATTTTCATGAAATGCACGCACGTTTGAGCAGCTCAAACAAACAAATTTACCAAATAGATAGAAGATAGAACCTGAAATCCCTTCTTGAGCAGATGAAATAGCCAAAACACGCCCAGATATTACTATTAAAGCTGCATAGTCTGTAACTTTTGATCTTTTAATTTTTGAAATAATGTTTCTATTTTTCAAGAACACTGTAAAAAACTAAAATTCAGGTATACATTTTACCAATTTCGTAAATCTTTACAAATTATCAGTATCAAAACAACAGCATTTATGTTAAAAGTTGACTGTCAATAATTATTGGAGGGACGCAAATATTTATCAACAAGAGTAAAAACACCTGTTTTTATAAGATAATTCACTTTTCCATGCAGTTTTCAGCTAAAGTGAACAGATTTATTGTGAAAACTTAACTTAATTCTGCTTTTACAAATGATTTAAAAAGAAAATATTTTTTTTTCTAAAAAATGTTCATAGTTGCAGACTTAGTCTCTTTAAAGTTGCCGTCAGTACAGTGACTGAATAGCTCTATAATACATGCAAGATGCATGCACTTTTTATTATTTATTATAATAATCTACAATGTTTTCTTTTTTTAGTCCTTAACTCATTTTACCGTTTACATAGGGAGCCCAATGGTTTTATTACAGAGAATACTATACTTTTCCAAGGATCCAGAGGGGGTCCAACATTTCCAGGGGGTCCAACTTTTTCCAGGGGTGGATCCAAATGCTAATTTCTATAGATACCCATATAACTTGTAATTTTGCAGGGGGAGTCCAGACCCCCTATCCCCCTGGATCCTCACATGGATTGGTCACCATGGCTTCAGAACTTTTGGTTCTAAATTTGAGAGAGATCTCACAGCTTTATAATAACATCAAGAGTATATTGAGTTGTTTACTATTGTAGATTTGGGAATTCTTATTATAACTTGAATAAATATCGTTTCCATTTCAGAAATGATGTGGACCTCTTCAAAAGGAACCTGATTTTGTTTCATGCAAATAGCAGAGTTGCAGTTGCCAAGTCTAACCAGTGGTTTCATTGTTCATTCTAATGAAATATAATAGCTTATTTGGTACATGGCAAGCAAAGTTTACCTTTGTAGCTATTCTCTACCTCTTGTCGTCTACTGATAACAGTTGCAAATAGTATTGACAGCCAGATCAGGGTCGACACAACGTTTGTCCTGATCTGGATCCAAACCATTTGACACTCTGTATGTGTTCTAGAAAGATTTTTTTTTAAAAAATCAGAGCCAACAACAACAACAGAAGCATGGTAAATTACCGAGCATGCCAACAGTTATGGAAAGAAAACGATCTCAAAATTGTAGCCCCTGCTGATGTCAAGGATGATTAACAAATGATGATAAATGTAAACTGAACTGAGTTGATGTTGTAAATGCATTTCTGGCGATGAGTAAGCACAAACTTCAGTTAGAAAAGGAGCAAACCGTGGGCGCTGCAGGAAAAGTTAAGTAAACCACGAAAGGCTCTTTGAAATGGAAATATAGTTTGTACTGAGCTTGATAAAAACATTATGAAAGATTTAGCTAATGCAGACATGCAAAGTTCAAACTATCCTGGCGATATTGTTAGTATGCAGGGGAATGAACTTGAAAATGTAGATGTCGACAATGAAAGGACTTTTGATATAATAGAAACGTTTGAGATACAGGGAGGTACAAATCTTGATAGCTTAGAAACAGTTGTTGTCAAAAGGGAACGAGACATTGATAATGGTGATACAGCTCGTGCTAAGACGGAACTGGATTTAGATATTGATGATACAACTGTTGCAGATAACGAATGCAACCTGGATTCCTCTGATATGCTTGGTTTAGGGAAAGAACGAGACTGTAATACTGTTGATGCAGTTATTGTAAAGAAAGAACAAGGTAACACTTATGCAGGTGGTATAAATAAGGAAAAGGAGAACTCCATTCAGATAATTGGAACAGTCGATGAAGATAACTTGATTCCAATAAATAAGAATAGTACAAACAGCAGTACAGCTTTAAGCAATGCATCAAACAGTAGTGACACAGCATCAACTTCGGATGGACAGAATACATATATATGTGGCATTTGTTTGCAACATTTCACAGAGATTGTAAAATTTAAGCTTCATCTCGTTCTTCATGGCAGGAAAATATACAGCTGCGAAATATGTGGTAAGGCATTTACACAGCAAGAATTATTGCGAAAGCATAGATCAGTTCATACCAATAACAGTTCAAGTGTATCTGGTCAGCTGTTTACTCAATTAGCAACTCAAAAGAAGCCTGAACTAAGTCAACCTGGTGAGAAAAACATTAGTTCCGTTAAAAGTGGCCAGCCTTTCACTCAATTAGCAACTCCAAAGAACCATGAGCTTAGTCAACCTGGCGAGAAAAATATTAGTTCCATCATTGGTGATGAGCATTTCACTCAGTTAGCAAATCAAAAGAACCATACACTAAGTCAACCTGGTGAGAAAAACATTAGTTCCATCATAGGTGATCAGCCTTTTACTCATTTAGCAAGTCCAAAGAACGATGAACTTATTCAACCTGGTGAGCAACATATTAGTTCCAATATAGGTGGTCAGCCATTTTCTATATTAGCAACTCACAAGAACAATGAACTTATTCAAACTGGCGAGAAAAATATCAGTTCCAGAAGATGTGGTATTATTAAGCCGTTTATTCCAGTAGCATCACCAAAGTGTCGTAATATCATGCCAAAGGGCGAGAAAAAATATAATTGCAATATTTGTGGTATGCACTTCGCATGTATTTTATCTCTTGAGAACCATAAACCCATTCATGCTGGCGAGAAAACTATTAGGTTCAATATAGGTGGTCAGGCATTCACTATATTAGCAACTCCAAACAACCATGGACTTATTCAAACTGGCGAGAAAAAATCTTGTTCTGGTATTGGTGGTCCGTCATTTACTCCATTAGCATCTCCAAAGAACCATGAACTTATTCAAACTGGCGAGAAAAATTACAATTCCATCATAGGTGATCAGTCATGTACTCAATTGGCATCTCCAAAGAACCATGGACTTCTTCAATTTGGTGAGAAAAATAATAGGTCAAATATAGGTGATCAGCATTTTACCCAATTAGTATCTCCAAAGAACCACGAAGTTAATCAACCTGGCGAGAAAAAGTATACTTCCATTATAGGTGGTCAGCCATTTACTATATCAGCAACTCCAAAGAACTATGAACTTAACCAAACTGGCGAGAAAAACTACAATTCAAATAAATATGCTATCATAAACAAGAGTACTCCCTTAGCATCTCAAACGTTCGATAAAGCCATACCAAAGGATGAGAGAAAATATATTTGTAATACATGTGGTAAGGAGTATAAAAAATTAACATTTCTCAAGAAGCATGAACTCATTCATACTGGCAAGAATAAATATACTTGCGATAAATGTGGTAAGCAAAATGCATATAAGTGTAAAAGGCATAGGTGTGTTGTGACATATGATTGCGAAATATGTGGTAAAAAGCTATTGCATCCATTATACCTGAAGAGACACATGTCTTATCATTTAAAGGTGAAACCTTATCAGTGCGAAAAATGTGGGAAATGCTTTGCCCACCCAACGTATCTCAAAAAGCATGTATTAAGTCATACCAGAGATGAAACATAAGCAGCGTATTCACACTGGTAAATGTATACGTCTATTTGGTGGTATTTACGCTTATTGCCGGAACTTCATAGACGGGAAATGGTAGATATTGGTGTTAATGCTATATAGAAAAACATGCCATATGCCTAAAGGACTATAGAATTAGATCATTTGTAAGTATTTAGTATGTGCATGGCGATTTATGTTAGCATTTAGGAATAGATTCGAGTACCAATCATCCAGATCGGTACTCGAATCTATTCCTAAATGCTTACATGCGATTTATGTAAGCATTTAGGAATAGATTCGAGTACCAATCATCCAGATCGGTACTCGAATCTATTCCTAAATGCTTACATAAATCGCCATGTGCATGCCGAATACTTACAATGATCTAATTCTATAGTCCTTTAGGCATATGGCATGTTTTTCTATACAATATTAACACCAATATCAACCACTTCCGGTCCATTAAGTACCGGCAATACACGTAAATACCACCAAATCGACGTATACATTTACCAGTGTGGTATTGACAATCTGCTTCAATACGCCAGAGGTGCCGAGCTGTGAGTCTTGTCCTCCTGAATCATCAGCACAAGTAGTTGTTATATGACTGATAAATAAGGAACACTAGGTGAGTGTCTTTTGATATCAAGTTTACCAGGCAAGGCTTTGAGAACGCTTGTTGACATCGTGAGGCTTGCCGAGCGATTCAACATGCGTTCTCCAAGCCGAGCCTGGTAAACTTGATATCAAAAGACATGAACCTGGTATTCTATTTATCAGTTTACCCATTATTTCACTCTTCAAACTGGCGATTTCATGACGTAATTTTCGATTTTTATGTTGACTCAGTGTCATTAGCGACGTCATTCAAAAAGTGCAACGTCATCATGACCTGATAAAGGCACATGCCGTGAGATAGACAACGTCTATCAGGCAACGTGCAACAATGCAGTTAATATGAGAGGTAACAAATAAAAGACATTCTCTGATTGGCTGAAACTAGCTTTCACTGGTTGTGATGGATCTTGATGTCTACCAGTGACGAGCAAAATTTAGCCCAGGACAGGCCGACATCAGGCCAGTGCTTCCAGACAGCTTAAATAGATTGAACTAAATTAAGCTCAGGACAGGTAAACAGAACTTTTTCACTGCTGCCTGACAGCTACAAATAGATTTTGGAGATCTGATTAAAGAGACATCATGCTTTCACAGGTCAAATAATTTGAAATAAGAATTTGTTCATTTTTGATAACAGTAATTTAAAAATGCATTTTTGCACATCTCATTAAAGGTTCAGAAACCTGAAAAGCAATCTTGAAATAATCTTGTTTTCAATGCACTAGGAACGGGGTTGGCATAAGACCTGAGTTTTATCATAAAGCCCAATCCAGCAAGTTTTATGGGTTTTATGAGGATGGGTTATGGGGTTTTATTAAATCTGAAAGTTTTTCATTAAATTAATCAATCATAACCCCTGTCCTAACCAACTGCTACCTAGCAGTTTTTTCTGTGCAAACAGTGCCAACCCAGATCAGACTGCTCTAAGAGCAACAGCCTGATTATGATCAGGTTTAAAACTGTTTGCATTTTCATCTGCATCTTTTGATGGGATTACTTCTGAGGTCAAATTTTAGGGTGATTGCAAAAAAACTTTTAGGGTACAATCCCAAAATTTAGAAAAATAAGAAAAGTAGAGTATTGACTGTGATTCACACATGTAGTACCTTTGTGACAGTAATTGAACAGTTACCCTTGTCTATTTAAATTATGATCAAATGCAGTCATTCTTTAAACTCGTCCTAATAACAAGAGAGTGAATAGATTTTTATGCTGTTATTATACCCCCCGCAAACTTTGTTTGTGGTGGGGTATACTGTTGTCATGTTGTCCGTGTGTGCGTCCATCCGTCCGTAACGTTTTGTTTTTTTAATAACTTGAAGAGTCATTGCTGGATTTTCATCAAACCTTGCAAACCTGTTCATATATACAAGACAAATACTTTAGACAAAAAAGTAAGGACTAGGGGCCAATTTTATTAGAGTTATTTCCCTTTGTAGTTCTAAATTGCTTTTAATATAGGGTTTTATGCTTATGCTATTATAGGCCATACACGGGCCGATCAACTCCTACCACAGCTTTTGATGGAACAATTTGATACTTTGCCTATACAATGTAGACACATTGAACATATGCATGTAGGAGTTTGGTTCAGAAAAAATAATTTTTGACAAAATGACAGCTGTGAGAACTTAGACAATTTTTCCATAGTAGGGCTTTTGTATATGCATAGATGGTGCCTTCATGGGCCGATCAACTCCTACCACAGCTTTTGATGGAACAATTTGATACTTTGCCTATACAATGTAGACACATATGCATGAAGGAGTTGGGTTCAGAAAAAATAATTTTTGACAAAATTACAGCTGTGAGGACAATTTTTCTCGAATATGACTTTTGTATATGCATAGATGGTGCCTTCATGGGCGGATCAACTCCTACCACAGCTTTTAATGGAGCAATTTGATACTTTGCCTATACAATGTACACATTGAACATATGCATGAAGGAGTTTCGTTCAGAAAAAATAATTTTTGACAAAATTACAGATGTGAGAACTTAGACAATCTTTCCCTAATAAGGCGTTTGAATATGCATAGATGGTGCCTTCATGAGCTGATTAACTCCTACCACAGCTTTTAATAGAGCAATTTGATACTTTTCATATACAATAAAGACACATTGAACATATACATCAAGGAGTCTGAATGAAAAAAAAATTGACAAAATGACAGCTATGAGAACTCAGACAATTATTCCCTTATATATGGCTTTTTGTATATGCATGGATAATGCCTTTATGGGCCGCTCAACTACTACCACAGCTTTTGATGGAGCAATTTGATATTTTGCGGATACAATGTAGAAACATTGAACATATGCATGAAGGAGTTTATAGTTTTTGTTTGCACAGATTGTACTGAAATCTTCTTTTCAAAACTTAGGTCTGCTGGTTTGAACTAAACTTGCCAAGTTTTTTCACTGAATCTTACTGTGCGGGGGGTATCTAATAAGCATTGCTTATTGACTTTTTTCATTTGGGAAAGGGATACATGCATTAAGAGGCTATTTGGGCCCCCTATGAGGTCAAAAAATAAAAGTGGCTCTTCACAAGTTTCTTCGTATTAGTTTATTAGAACACTAGCCAAAGAGTAAATGTCTGGCATTGATTTGACTTTCACGGTTGCTATGGTAACAAAAATGGCCCCCAAAATGGGCTGAAAATATGAAAATGACCATTTTGGAGCAAATTTGAGACATGTAACAGAGGAATTGATATAGAGCACAAGCAAATACCAAATAAAATATTTTAACAGATGATGACAATTATCACGGCACACAATATATTAAAAAGTTTTTTTTTTGGTATTTGCTTGTGCTGATATCTAATTCTTAAAAAATAGGTCTCCAAAGCCTCAAATTTGGCCTAAAATGGCAATTTCTCTATTTTAAGCCTATTTTGTCAGCCAATGTGATAACCATAGCAACCGGTAAAAATAAAATAAATGCCAGAATTTTATACTTGGGCTATTCTTCTAATTAACCAATAAGATGAAATTGGTGAAAAGCAACTCTCAGTTTTTTGCTCTAGAGGGGGCGAAAATAGCCCTTTTATGCACGTACCCCTTTTTCTATCATTGACTTATTCACACACTTAGATAGAATTATACAGTTGACTATTTAATTTGCTTTAACTGCCAATATGGTCAAGCGAAAAAACCCGAGTGAAATGATTTTGAAATTATTGAATACCAAAATAATTTTCGGGGAAAAGATGACATTGATTGATAAACTATGTTAATAGACTACATAATAATAATCAGATATAATTGAAAACTGACATGTCTGTATCTTGTATATACATGTAATATATGTTAAAATGTCTATGGCTATACTCATATCTTAATGACTATCTCACTATTACCATTTAAACTGATTAAAATATGGCTAATGTAGAATCATTTACACACTTTTATACCTATCAGAAAAAAAACTGAGAATTTTTATGACCAAAAATTCATAAAAACCCGCATATTGCCGAAAGTGGGTAATATGACCTAATTGCCCAACCCGAGTTAACTAGGGTTTATCGGGTGAGTCTACCCCGGCAAGTAATATAATGCCAAACCTGACTAGGAACATCTGACTTGAGAAAATTTAAAAAAATATGAAAAAGACTTTCTACCAAACTAGAAAGAGAGAGAGTGTCATAATAACAAAACGATTTGCACATTTTTTTTTTTTTTTTTTTTGGGGGGGGGGGGGGGGGGTAAACATCAGGAACATTTTCGAGAATAGTGATGTTGATTGATGCTCCTCGATAAACATCATGTTCTTGTGTTGACAGATCCTGATGTTAACCTCAAAAGAATGCATCAATTGTATATTGTCAGACTCGTTCATAGACCAAGGGGCCGCGGGTTCGAGCCTCACCGGCGTCACTGCGTTGTGTCCTTGAGCAAGAACATTAATCCTAGCGTAGTACTGGTTCAACCCAGGAAGACCCGTCCCTATATAACTGAAAGATTGTTGATGGGACGTAAAGAATCAAATCAAACAAACAAATCAGACTCGTTCATAGAGGACATGGTCGAAGTAAAATACTCCCAACATTACTTAAACTTGTAGATGCTGCTTCATTAAACTCTTTTTCAACTAGTTTAATCTGCCCCCCCCCCCCCCCATCAGGGTCAGAAGACATATCATTTTTGCCTGTGCGTCTGTCTGTCCATCCCAATTACTGTCCAATTTTGTGAATGCAACTCCTACAATTTTATCCAGATCTTTCTAAAACTTCGCAGGTTTTTAGCAAGGTCTGAAGATATGCATGAGGATTGACTGTAATCCTCAGATTTTTTGGATTATTTTTGTTTGAACTAAGTCAATGGTTTGCCTTAACTTCTACCAAAGCATTTAGAAGCGGGGTAGCTTGTGAATGCAACTCCTCCTACAACGGCCAGGCCCCGGGGTTATAATTTTTTTTTCCATGCTCAACTCAACTGAGCACGAAAATGATCCTGCTCATAAATGTTAAAATGCCAACAATTGTTGGCAAATTAACATTTATTAGCATGATAAATGCAACATCTGAGAGGCTTAAAGCAAGAAAGTTCTTTATTTGTCAGTATTTAAGTTTTTATGAGCAGTTGAAATTTCGTGCTCAGTTGAGTTGAGCATGAAAACGTTTTATAACGTCGGGGCCAGATCTTTTTGTATGTTCGCATGTGTTTTAAGCCATTACCTGAAGATGTGCTGTGGATGTGACAGATGTTCCATTATATTGGAATAAATCTGTGATCATTTACCTTTTCCCATATGCTGCTTTTGCAATAGTAAACTGCACATTTAATGACATTTGGACCTTTCTCTAACACCAAAGGGGGATATCAATTTTTTTGGCAGAAACACACATTCTAGTTTCGTTTGCTAATAATTTGGACCCAAATCAGGCCCGACAAACGTCGGTACTGATCTGGATCCAAGCTGTTTGACTCTGTGATATTTTTCGTGAAAGAAATTTTGAAAAAGAAGACAAGAAAGAACGAAAATTACCCAGTAGGCAAATAGTTAAAAGCCAAATATAGGTTGACCATCAAATCACACATCTACTACCAGAGTTCAAAACGATTCAAATGAGTATGTTTTTGGAATAACATTGTGCAATAGATTCCTGTCCTCTGAGATATTTTACTAGATATGCGATGGGTTCAAATTTATGCTTCTGCAAGTGAAGACTCTGACAAGACTATAGCAACATTTTACCTTTAGCCCTTGTCTAGCTGAATAAGCTATGTACTACACTCCTACCCAATTGTAATCATGTTAACCAGCAGCATGCCCATTGTAAGCATGCATTTCAATCGGAATGGAAAGCTTTTGAACTTGATCAGATAGTTTCGTGAGAAGCCACCTGATCAGAATCAACAGTGTTTTCAAAAAACAAAAAACAATCCAGCTTCATTATGACAAGGGATACTACCTGAAACTGTCGGGGGGGGGGGGGGGGGGTGGGGGTTAGTAATGCGTGATTTCATAGGTTTGGCTTAGCAACTCCACACAATAGGGACATATGCCACAAAGTAGGCTTCCAGCCTCCCTAGATAGCTGATCATGTATGTTTAAAGATGCGACTTCATGCATATATTAATTAAGTCGTGGAATGAGATTTCCGAAAATGTGGTATGTGCGACAAGCAAAACCTCAGACCAGCCTGAGCATATGCGCAGTCTGGGCAGAGCCTTTGCTAGTCGTTTGAATATTCTATGACTGTTAAGCTACCGCTGAACAGCATTTGGAGTTTCTTAGCTTAAAAGGAGGCTGCACAGGCTGGTCAGAGTCTACACTTTTCCAAATGCTACATTGTTGGAAATTCCAAAATCACATGTTGTTTCAATTGATAAATATATACAATATTATAACAGTAACTTGATCTGGCGTACTGTATCCCGTCGAGTGGGTTAGTTCATATCATAGGATCACACGAGATGCAAAGCGTCAAGGGTGATTCGATGATATGGGCTTATCCACGAGACATATAACTTTACGCTCGATCAAGTTACTATTATAACAATATGTTTGTTATATGCCAATCTTTCTGACGTTCTTTTCCTTGGCCCGGAGTTACAATGCCTCCTTAAAGTTAAGAAAGACTTAAGTTAAGTATTGATATTTCAACATGCTATATTAAATGCTAAATAAATTGCCTGGATCGATATGGTATTTGTGGTCAAAGATATCATTGTGATCTTCAGAAAAATTAAAACTATTTTGATTTTAATCATTTTAAACGTTATTTTTCGAATCCTGAAAAATCAATACTTAACTTTAAGTATTTCTTAACTCTAAGGAGGCATTGTAATTCTGGGCCCTGACCACCAATTTTTATTATAAATGACCTCCATCTTTCCCAAATGGCCCTATAAATGAAAGATATTTAGTATTTATTTCATATAAAGGGAGTCAATTGACTCATTTTCAAAAGGCAAAGGGAAAACCCTGCTGTTTTATAAATTGTTTTTGGTCTTTAATCCAGGAAAATGCGTCACTTATATTTGTTTCTTGACGTTACTTTAAGGGTAGTGTAATACCCGTGGCTATTACTGCTATTTATCTATCAAAACAAGGTGTGTCGGATTTAGGTTACACACAAGCACATGTGTCTTTCCGTCTATAAACATTCTTCCTGTGAATATTAAATTATTAATCAAGTTGTTTCAAGTGGTAAGATAAGCAATAAATGGGATCATTTATTGCAGCCTGTGGCTTTAGGAAGCCGAACATCGGATACTGGAGAATGAACTATTTTTGCCTGTGTTGATCATTGCGAGCGTTCGTCAGCGTCTGTCAAACAAACACTACGAATACTCTCAAGTACGGATAGTTTTGGACTGCGCTGTTCATTCCTTCATTTAGAATAAAGTCTGGGCTTTCTGCTCATACTAAGGATAGATCGGAAAGACTCTTGTTTAAGATAATTATGAGCTTGATAATGAAAGTTCGCAAGGCGCCATGTTTTGAATGTAAAGAAATGTCTATCCAGCGATAGAAATTCTCTTACCTTCAATTGTCCATTAGTTAATCTATTTCACAAAGCCTAAGCTTTCTATCCTGCTACCAGAAGGTCTAAAGTTTATTTATCCACCAGGATAGACCGCATATTCCTCAGAGATAAACCAGAATTTGGTATCACAAATGTGAAGTGGGTAGACATCCGCCATTGTTGTACAACTTAGCTAGAGAAATCTATCAGTCTATCCGTGCAGCGATTGGCTGATAGAGATTTCTACACCTCTTTCTGGTAGCTGATTGGCTGGCTGGAGCTGGGCCGAGACTATAAATAAGAGTCGATCATGCATTTCGAGCATCAATCTCAGATCGGTCAACCCGAGCAGACAACAAATTCTACTTTCACTTTTGTGCACAAAGGGAAGCGACTCTTTGGATTTTAGATATGCTCTTTTGGATAGCTTCCCTTGGATTGATAAAATCTACTGAACTGTTTAGGCACTGACTAAATTACTTATCTAGATTTGCCAAGTAAACTAAATCTAGATCTATTTCAATTCTCTAAATCTACTGTGAATCTACTTTATCCTGAGAGGTTGTTCGACATATGTGATATGAGCTCGGCCTGACAATAGAAAGTTACTTATTCTGAAGAAATACTGAAACTGATCTACTGTGAATAGTTTAAACATAAGTGAATAAATGAAATATAAGTTCAATGTAGTTGCTATTAATTACTGATAACACATAGAGAGAATACCTTCCACTACTACAAGAATCCACATCATTCCCCCCCAACTGAAGCTTACGGGAAGCTCACACTGGTGTCAGAGAAGTGGGATGTTGTTAGTTCAAAAACACATCCAGTGATACGAACCCACTGCCAAGGAAACTTGTGAGTTGTGACATTGCATAGACACTAAATCAACATATTAGAAGATCGGATCTGAGTTGTTCACTTAACATTATAAAAATAAAATAAAAATAGAAAAACAGTGAAAATATACAAAAAAAATAGCAAAATCGAAACTGAAAATTATAATATAAAATAAATTGAAACAGAAAACAAGCTTGTATGAAAGGAATTTAATTGTGTAAAATATAACTTATTTTAACTGTAGATTATGGCAGACAGTGACTCTGAAATAGAATTTAACAGACGACATAGTGATACAGAAATAGAGGAGGACCAACCAGGCACCCATACTGAGGAACTGGATCGGCAGCAAGAACATGATATACATGACAGGGAAGCATCAGTGCTGTCATCTATCAACGATATACCTGAACTGGAAGATGCCCCTGAACAAGAGCCGCAATCAAGACCTACTATGGACAGCGAGTACCTAGGAATCCCCATTGATGCACAGGCTAAAGGAGATATTAGCGGCAATGCAAGCTGTTCTATCCTGCAAACATCACCACATATGAAACCACAGACATACAATGGAGACGAAGACTGGGAGTCTTACCTCAACCATTTTGAACTATGCGCTAAGCTGGGAAGATGGTCATACCATGACAGAGTCTTGTATTTAGCTGCTAGCTTAAGTGGAAATGCTCAAGTCTACTACATGACACTGATGCCAGCAGAAAGGTCATCTTATCACACACTGGTAGTAAAATTAGGTCTACGTTTCAGTAACGCTCGTCAACAGCCAATGTGGATATCAAGGCTTGAAGCCAGAGTGCGCAGACAGAATGAGTCTATAGCCGAGTTAGGGGATGATCTACGCTGTATGTCCCAGCGTGCCTATAGTAGTTTAAACAATGAAGCTAAAGAGATGCTAGCTCTGAACCAGTTATATAAATCAGTGTCCTCTGAATTGAAATACAAATGCATTTCTAAGAATTGTACTTCTGTAACTCAGGCTGTGTCTATAATAGAACTATATGAAGCTATTCTTGGAGAAGACTCATCCAAGAATCTGGTCCGTCAAGCCACTGCAGAGCCAGACAGGAATTCGCAGGCTAAGGAAAGTTTAAGCTTCAGTAGAGACGACAATAATTTGCAAGGCATCCTCAGACAACTTCAAAACTGTATAGAAATGTTGAACAGACAGGGTAACACCCAAGCATGGGGTGATCAGCGTCCTAGGAACAGGAATAGCCAGCGTATTTGCTATATTTGTTTCTCTCCGCATCACCTACAAAGAGACTGTCGACATAGGGAGCAAAACAGAAGGGATCAGCGACTGTTTCAGCAACCATATCCCCAACCATATCAACAATCCATGGGGGAGTACATGTACTGTGGTAATCAACAGAAAAACTATAATGCACATAAGCATTAAGGAAACAATCAGAGATATTTAAGTGATATGTCATAATCCATACATGCCAAAATTAAAAGTTAAAAAAAAAATCTGTGAGATTTAAATGAAATCTGTGAGCACAATCTGTGAGTTTAAGAATAATGATCATAAATCTGTGAGATGTGAAATTTTCAGGTGCCAAAAGAGTTTTAGTTTTATTTAATTGAAAAGCATATAAGTTACACTAAGAAGTGAATCAGGTTTGCTTTTCATTAAATAATTTGTCAGCTAATTTGAACTTTCTATGTGATTTGAAAATCTTATCGAAAATGGTTCCAAACGGGTCAAATTTGATGAGATTTCTATCACAGTTAAACATTGAGGCATGTATGGGAAACATAGACACTAGGGACAACGGGGAAAAGAGAATGAACAACAAGTTAAACAATTTATTGAAACACAAGCATTCAAATAAATCATCATATCAAGGTTTAATCACATGAACATTGCAGTAGCAATTGAGATACAATTTTATCCAAAAATTTATACTAACCCTTTTCGTTCTGGATGCAGCAGACAGTGAGGACCTAGATGGGTGTCGCATACGATGGCATTTCATCAGGGTCTGCTCTGTTTGCTAGAAGGAAACAGTTTTAAGGACAGAGGTGCATCATTTTGTAAAAATTTTGACCAGCAGCCCTTTGAGGACAAATGTGCTTGTGGCCATCCATCAAAAATGAAAGGGGTTAAGATGAATTGCTCAAGGTAGTTGTATGATTCATTGATTATATGCAGCCAGCCTGTCCAGTAAAGCAACCATCATTGGGACATGTTCAAAATTGTCTGCTTGAAACAGTGTTTGTTTAGAGCAGGTATATTTGAGAAAGAAAATTGAACTGAAGGTTATAAAAGTTGCATCTCTGGATCAAGTTATTTTTAAATACAGTGGTCTTAAGGCCAGGTTCGGCTGTATCTATGTATGCTCAGTTATGATAAACTGGACAGTTTCCTCTGAAAACTGTGACAAAGGTAATTTATAAGGTACTGCATTATATAGAACATTTTTTGCAAAATGTTTAAGAGTCTGCCCTAAATATCTAATTATCAGGTATATTTAATTGAGTGTAATCATCTATCCTGTCCTGTTTTTGGCTTAATCATCTTGGGCAGTGCCTGCAGAGAATGGATGCGAAATGCCTTTAAATGCGGTTTAATATTTCCTGATGTTTATTATAATAAATATAAACTGGCTGTTGAGACAATAGTGCAGGTTGAGCTTTAAGGAAGTAAGCCTTTAAAGCGCAAATTTCACTATTGATAGCAAATAACAAAGGGATGACATTATGGGTTAGTCTGGCAGAATTTGACCTGTTGAATGAATTGCAATTAACTGCTTAAAATGTCATTATTGTCTGATGTTAAATGTTGTTCAGGTTCAAATTTTAAGTTTCCAAACTCTATTTTGTGACAAATATTCGGTGGTATGATTGCGTATGGAACTGTATATTTGAAAATTGTTAAAAGTATATGTATTTAAATTTAAATGGCAGTAATAGCGTTAAGGTTATTTTGGTCTGTGTAATATTGGGGTCAGCACATGTTTTGAATTTAGTAAATCTTATAAATCTTGGATTACAGCTCTGCGACAGTCAGCGTCTGAGACTGTAAAATGTGACAAATGTTTAGTAGAGTGGTCAGTGTTTAGGATCATTAATATGCTATTGTCGGTTCGGGACTGCACCTGAGAAATTCCGTGCACGGTGGGAATTTTACAGTGAGATCTGGCCTGATCAACCAGAGGTGCGTCACTGTAGGTATTGAAATTGCTGTAGGATGCACGATCACTTGGTGGTATTACCCCCAGCTAGGGCAAGTGAGAAGACTGTGTAGACTTGGTGATGAATATACCGTACCTGAAATAGGGTAGAAACAATGTTAATTGTGTATTGTAATGTCTGATAGAGACGGCAGTTGAACTACACAATAGTTGAGGGATTTAACGATATAAACACTTTCACTGTGACTATTAACTGATTTGTAGCTGACTGTTATGCCTTTAATATGATGAACTGACTTTAAGAAAACTGAAATCGAAATTTGTAGATTTTCATCATATGCATAAATAAATGAGTAAAAGGCAGCTTAAGGGCCGGGTTGCTGAACCCCTACAGAACTTGAGCAAGAAAATTGAGCCTTGCTATCTTTTATACTAATCTGGTTTTCATGTAGTTCATTCAATCCTCCAGTAGCCATTATAGCGGAGTATAATGTTTGAAGGTGGGGAGAATGTAATACCCGTGGCTATTACTGCTATTTATCTATCAAAACAAGGTGTGTCGGATTTAGGTTACACACAAGCACATGTGTCTTTCCGTCTATAAACATTCTTCCTGTGAATATTAAATTATTAATCAAGTTGTTTCAAGTGGTAAGATAAGCAATAAATGGGATCATTTATTGCAGCCTGTGGCTTTAGGAAGCTGAACATCGGATACTGGAGAATGAACTATTTTTGCCTGTGTTGATCATTGCGAGCGTTCGTCAGCGTCTGTCAAACAAACACTACAAATACTCTCAAGTACGGATAGTTTTGGACTGCGCTGTTCATTCCTTCATTTAGAATAAAGTCTGGGCTTTCTGCTCATACTAAGGATAGATCGGAAAGACTCTTGTTTAAGATAATTATGAGCTTGATAATGAAAGTTCGCAAGGCGCCATGTTTTGAATGTAAAGAAATGTCTATCCAGCGATAGAAATTCTCTTACCTTCAATTGTCCATTAGTTAATCTATTTCACAAAGCCTAAGCTTTCTATCCTGCTACCAGAAGGTCTAAAGTTTATTTATCCACCAGGATAGACCGCATATTCCTCAGAGATAAACCAGAATTTGGTATCACAAATGTGAAGTGGGTAGACATCCGCCATTGTTGTACAACTTAGCTAGAGAAATCTATCAGTCTATCCGTGCAGCGATTGGCTGATAGAGATTTCTACACCTCTTTCTGGTAGCTGATTGGCTGGCTGGAGCTGGGCCGAGACTATAAATAAGAGTCGATCATGCATTTCGAGCATCAATCTCAGATCGGTCAACCCGAGCAGACAACAAATTCTACTTTCACTTTTGTGCACAAAGGGAAGCGACTCTTTGGATTTTAGATATGCTCTTTTGGATAGCTTCCCTTGGATTGATAAAATCTACTGAACTGTTTAGGCACTGACTAAATTACTTATCTAGATTTGCCAAGTAAACTAAATCTAGATCTATTTCAATTCTCTAAATCTACTGTGAATCTACTTTATCCTGAGAGGTTGTTCGACATATGTGATATGAGCTCGGCCTGACAATAGAAAGTTACTTATTCTGAAGAAATACTGAAACTGATCTACTGTGAATAGTTTAAACATAAGTGAATAAATGAAATATAAGTTCAATGTAGTTGCTATTAATTACTGATAACACATAGAGAGAATACCTTCCACTACTACAAGAATCCACATCATTCCCCCCCAACTGAAGCTTACGGGAAGCTCACAGTAGTGATATGGAATCAGCATACCTCAGTTCGTTGATCCGGTGTAACGTGGAAACGGAGACCGTTGAAAAAGTAGACATAAGGGCTTTTGCGCATGCGCGTTGTGAAGTGGGTGTTATGTAAAATGTCTGTGCGGCGCTAAGAACTGAGACAACACGATTGGTATGCCAAAAGTCACATTCCTTTTCATTCCAGCCCACGAGAAAATGGTAAATGTACATATATATAGATACATTATAATATGTAAAATTGTACATGTATGCGCGGATCTAGGAATTGTCGTCAGGGGGTCCATCTGACGGAACAAGACTGACAACGTCTTTTTAGAGGGACGGGACGCCCCCTCCCCCCCCCCACACACACGCTCTGTGTCCGTGCGTGACATGTCTCTGCCATCTAGATCTAGTTAAGTTTATGCAATAATCCCTCATCTCAAGTCATATTTTGTGTGAGCATGAGTGACTGCTCTAAAGAGTCTGAATGCATGCTCAGGTTTGCATTCGGGAGAGTTGGTCTTCATATAGGTTAAACATATCTAGCCAACATTCTAGTGAGCCTAAACATGTAAGAGCGGGACACAAGTAGACATAGAGTAGCAGCATGGAAAAAGAAGACATAGTGGAGCAGCGTGGAAAAAGTAGACATACCGCAGCAGCGTGGAAAAAGTAGACATAGTAGAGCAGCCTGGAAAAAGTAGTCATAGCGCAACAGTTTGAATTAAGTAGACATTTGGTGTGTGGATGCATCCTGGGATGGTGGAGTGTCGTTACTATTTACCGATCACTGTGACCTTGACCTCTGACATAGTTTTTAGAATAATCGTGTCCGGAGCATGTCTATTATACTTTTGAAGGTAGTATTCCAAAATTTGGTGTGTTGATGCAACTATGAATGGCGGAGTGTCACCTACCATTTTCGGGTCACTTTGATCTTGACCTCTGACCTAGTTTGCAGAATAATCATGTCCAGAACATATTTCAATTATTTGTGATGGGAATCCCAAATTTGGTGTGTGGATGCATCTTGGGATGGTGGAGTGTCGTGTACCTTTTACGGGTCACTGTGACCTTAAAACTTGACCTAAGTTTTAGAATAATTATATCTTGAGCATATCTCTTTTATTATTTGAGGTAGGTGTGTGAATGAATCTTGATTTTGCGGATTGTCCCATTCCATTTTTCCGTCACTGTGGCCTTGACCTCTGACCTAGTTTTCAGAATCGGCATCGAGTCTCGTGCACATTTTCTTTGCGGTAGAAATTTAAAAGGGGTACGTGTATTAAGGGGCTGATTGGCCCCCTCTGGATCCAAAAACATAAAATTGCTTTTCCCCAATTTCTTTTGATTTGTTTATTAGAAGAATAGCTGAAATGTAAAATTTGGCATTAATTTAAATTTTACCGTTGCTATGGTTACAAAAATGGCCGACAAAATAGGCTTAAATAGAGATTGCCATTTTGGACCAGATATTAGGCTTTTGGAGACCGATTTTTTAAAGAATTAGATATCAACACAGCTAAATACCTAAAATCCTTGATAATTCTCATTTTCTGTTCAAATAAGTATCTTTTTTGTATTTGTTTGTGCTGTATGCTAATTTCTCCGTCAAACTCCAAAATGGTCATTTTTCTATTTTTAGCCTATTTTGGCGGCCATTTTTGCAACCGTAGCAACGGTAAAAGTCGAAGTAATTACAGATTTTTACACTTTGGTTACTGTTCTAATAAACTAATAAGAACAAATTTTATATTTAACCTCATAGGGCAGCCAAAAAGACCCTTAATGCACGTAGCTCTTTGGTGTGTGGATGCATCTTGGGATGGCTAAATGTCGCATACCATTTTTGGGTCGCTGTGACCTTGACCTCTGACCTAGTTTTTAGAATAATCATGTATTGTTCGGAGCATTTTTTTCTACATTATTTGAGCTTGGAATCCAAAATTTGGTGTGGTTGCATCTTGGAATGGCTGAGTGTCATGTATCAGTTTTGTGACCTTATTTCTAGAATAATCGTGTCAGGAGCATATCTCATAATATTATTTGAAGTAGGAATCCCAAATTTGCTGTGATTGGATACATCTTTGGATGCTGATGTGTCACATACCATTTTTAGGTCACTGTGATCTTGACCTATAAGCTAGTTCCTAGAATAATCGTGTCTTGGGCATATCTCTCATAATATTTGATTTAGGAATCCCAAATTTGGTGTGTAAAGATTCCTCTTGGGATGGCGGAGTGGTGCGTACCATTTTTGGGCACTTTGACCTTGACATTGACTTCTAACTTCATTTCTAGGTTTTTCGTGTCAGGAGCATATCTCCTATATTACAGCTAACTTTCCTCAAATGTGTCTTATGCTAGACCAATTCCTTTGGGGGCATTCGTCACGTTACTGTGACATTTCTTCTTTTTATATGTTTTATGGGGTTTCCCAGTTCAGTCATACATTTTGTCCCCATCTTCCCAATGTAAAAACTTTTAACAAAATAAAAGCATTTTTGTAGATTTACATATTCCTATTTCAAAATTCATGTAACCTGTAACACAAATATTCGTTTCTTTGGCCTCAGTAAACAATACAGTAAATTAAACGTTTTCCTTTTAATTACAACTGGCATAATGTTCCAAATAAAGCTAGAGAGATAGATACGTATGGGTGGGAGGAATCCTGGATGGGTAGACCATCAGGGAAGGAGAGAAATTTCAAAAGTTTTCATGTCCGCATCTAGGTAGTGCATAAGTTCACATTAACCATGTGCGGATCCAGAGGGGGACAGGGGGCCGGACCCCCCATGGAAAATCACAAAAGTATAGGGTTTCTGAGCAATTCTGGTGCAGATCCCCTGAAAATTACTAAGCAACCGAGCCAACATTCAATGTTGAGCCATCATCAGCACACCAGCGAAACGCCATTTAAATGGCGTTTCGCTGGCGGGTCGATGATGGCCCGCTTATAGCGCTATTTGGATCTACCCACCCCTCATAAAAAAAGAGTTGGTCTCCCTCTGACGAAATTTTCTGGATCCGCGCATGTTAACTTAGGCACTACGTCCATGGCGTCTATTATAACGTTGCTAAAAAGATGGCAATAGCTTGACATTTTCACGCCAAAAAAATGCGTTTCTAACTAATTTCAAAGTCCTGTGCTAATAGAACCTAACATATGTGCTGCTGTATTATTGAATTTATTAAACTCGTTGCGAAAAGGCGATAAAATGCTTGGTAGGCCTCGCGTTTTATCGTTTTTCATCAACTCGAGTAATAATTTCAATAAAACATGAGAACATAAGATCCTCTATTTATCAGCTGCCCCGTTCTGAGTTCTCTTTTCCCATTCATGTTCCTGCAGCTACAGCTGCAGATATATTTTGGAACAGAGTTACACTTCCTATTTTATCCAATGGACCACTGAACAACCGGGAAGTTGTGTTGACGCCAATTACGTCTCATGGTAAGGTACCTCTAGGTGCATGATTGATATATTTTCTTTTAAACCAAAATATTTTTGTTGCAGATTGTGATTTCAACTTTGATCGATTCTGGTATCGCCATCATCATAATTTACCACCAACGTCATCGGCACAGGAAGCGACTTTGGTCGCCAGTGACCTATATTGTAAAACAGGTCACTGATTATATTGAAATATAGGTCACTGATATAGGCCATTGAAACCGCCACTTGGATTGATGGTATTTTTTACCAAAAGGTAAGAAATGCCACAATCACACACTGCAGGCGGGGTCCCCAGGGGTTTTGGGGATCTGGGGAGAATGGCTAATTATTTTCAGGGAGCTGGGGAGCACTGGTAATTATTTTAGGGGACGTAGGGAGCAAGCTCATAATTTTGGGGATTTAGGTAGCTTGTCAAAAAGCCAAAAAAATATGGAAAAGCCTCGATTTTGTTTGATTTTTTTTTTAAAAAAAATTCTTCTGCTTCTAGGGGCTAGACCCCCACCCCCCCCCCCCCCCCCCACCCCTTGTAAATTATAAATTATTTCTTTTCGTACTAACAGTCTAATCTAGATTGATTTGAGAGAGAAATATAGCAATTCAGTTTTCTTGTTGATGTTTTCCTTAAGATTGTTGATTTTTAGGTTGGTAATGACATACTTTGGGACGCCCTGGATTGCACCAGATCATACCATTTTGTCACAAATTTTCCGGGGGAGCATGCCCCAGAACCCCCCCCCCCCCCCCTAGCAACAGTGTGACTACACAATGTTATCGAGCCACCTACACACCAACTATGTTATTATCTTTTTAGGTAATTAGCCTTTTTAAAGTCATTTTTGAAAGAATGCTTATCAGATATATACTTACTTGATTTCGACTGGTTAAACAAGCATATAGGCACTAAAAGCAAATGTAGAAAAGACTTTTTAAAGTTAAATGCTTTCACTAAAGTGTCTAGAAAGCTCTAGTCAAACTGTTGGAAAAAATCAGCCCCTGTTCCCAAAAAGAAAACCGAATTGTATGTCTCTAAACCTCCAAGCCTACTCTACCAGGTACAGCAACAAAATTTTAAGGATGGCCTCATACTTTGAGCCATAAATAATGCATTTCATTGAAATTAATAATATGGCATGCATTCCATGGCTTTTATATGTCCTGTATTCCATGACAAATACCTATAAAGTGATCTTCTTTAGCTTCATCGTTTGTAAGTATGTGATTCTAATCCTACGGAAATATAAATACATTTTAGGGATAATTTGCTTATATTTTTGTGGATTTGGGGAGGAGCTGAACTATTTTTAGAGATTTGGAGAGCGAAGGCAAATACTTTTAGGGAGACAAGGAAATTATTTGCAGGGAGACGCGGTGATAGATGCATTATTTTCAGGGATCAAGGGAGCACAGACCCCCACTCCCATGGTGGGCCTCATTGAGGAAGAGACTTTGTTTGATTTTAATCTTTACGTCTCGTCAACACTCAGTTAAACAGGGACGGGTCTTCCTGTGTTGAACCAGTACTAAGCTAGGATAAATGTGTCTTGCTCAAGGACCCCGATGAGGTGTGAACCCGGGGCCCTTTGGTCTCGAGTCAAGCACTCTACCACTGAGCCACTGCGCTTCCTATTGAGGAAGAGACACATAATACTAACAATCACATGACATCAATGACTTTATGAGCCGCGGTATGGGATTTTCAACAATGTGGCATTTTGATATGAATAGAAAACTCAAGCTACTAGCAAAGGCTCTGATCAGACTGCACGTATGCGCAGGCTGATCTGAGGCTTTGCTGATCGCACATACCACAATGTTGGAAATCTCATGCACTGGCTCATATTATTGAAGTAAAGCAACCAGATTTCTCTCCCCAAAATCAATGGATGTGATTGCAAAACAAGAAACGACACCAAGTGTTGCATGCAACAAGGGCCATATACAACCTCCAAGAAAACAATGGGGGCAACAATTAAAATGAATCGACAACAACAGACTGACCACCGCTTCAGAACCGACAGAAGCGGAGGGGTGGGTGGGTGGTTAATTTTATTGGCCAAATCGTCACCCTACGTTCTGCTGCTGTCAAAACACAAGCGTTATTGAATAAATACCTATTCTTATAGCTGTTAATCCCCATTGTCAAACAAACGAAAATTCATGTTAAAATCTGGAGATTTTCGTGCTGCTGGAACATGGGCTTAGATTTGAAAATACTTAGAATGAGCCCTGAATGATTTGCATTACGTTAAACGGAGTGTTACGGACCAGACTGGTCATTTCGCCGACTCTTCCGATAACATTGCGTACGTCTATGACGTTACGACGATCGGAAGTTTACAGCTGACGCCATTTTGTTGAGAGAAATCCAGCGTATTAGGTTGGAACAAGGATGAAGATCACACATATTTGCTTCATTACATTTACACTTTCAGGTTCCCTCGGAAGATGTTTGAACACTCGGTCTATCGTGGTCAAACAGCTTTCGAGGGACCCGGCAATAATGCACGAAAAATGTGTGCTCCCTAGGGTTAAGTCGGGTAACTTCGGACATCAGGTAAATTCCGACATACATTTGCAAACAGTGGAAACCAGATGAGACGGCTCCTTATAAGCCGTCTCATCAGGATTTTCACTGCTTAGTTAATTTACTTTTTCATTCCAATTATTAAAATATGAAACGAACAAGGCCACTGTTCGATTTTACCTGATGTCCGGAGCTACCTGATCTTACCCTATATTCTTTGATATGTGGTGTATTATATTTACAGATGCACGCCGGGAGTAAAGGAAAAGCGACAGGCGTGGAGAAAAAGAGCATAAGAATTGGGGAAGAATCTATCGCTGGAGGAGAACTTACACACATAGACAAAGATCGTTTTGAAAGGATGTCACAAGACGAGAAGAAACAATATCTGGAGAAACTCAGAGCAGATCCAGAAATAGGAAAGGTCATTGATTTCATAGGGGACAAAAACGCTAAAATTCTCGGTCAAGTGAAAGATGCTATGTCATGTTTTAAAACCGAAAGATTTAGTAATTTTTCTGCCGATCAACTTTTACCTTTTTTGTCCACATCGCCTACTGCGAGGAAATATATGAAAGCATGCAAGCATTATCTGGAAGGACGTACGACCTTGGACTTGTATGGTAAACAAATCATTGAGAGTGAAAAGGACTGTGATATCTTACAGAAATCATTCCGTAATTACTCCATCGGTCTCATGACTGAAAATGCCCTGATTAGAGAGTTTGTTCCGCATGACCACATTTTTAGCTTACTGGATGAGTATCTGATACGTCGTCCCAGCGATGTTTTTGCTCAGCATTTTAAAGTATGCATGATGTTTCGAAAAGTGGATGAGCGTGTTTCTAAATATGACAGTTACAAGGAAAAGATAATCGCTGAAGAACGATTAGCCAAAAAACTTCGGCCATATTCAGACATGGTAAATGAGAGGCTGATTCTAAAACATGTCTAATATATGTTGGGCTCTTTATATGTGGTGACCGACCAGTACATACGTGCGTGTGACTGCTTCGAAAAATGTTACAAACTTGACAAGTCGGACTATAAACCACTTTATGGCATTGGCTTTACAAAAGAACAAGACAACCCCAATGAAGCTATGAAACTATATCATAAATTTCTTGAAATGGCGCCTAAATGTGACAACCAGTACCCGGATGTGCTCTATCAATTGGGAAACTGCTACATGATACATTTTCCGAACAAAATTGAGGCGCTGAAATATTATAATCTTGGACTGAGAGCAGAAAAAGAAGACCGGCTACCATTTGAGGGTGTTGTTGATGATCCACAGAAATCAAATCTCAGAATGTTTGCTGAATTGGAAAAGTCTTTGGAGGCGAAGATGAAACACTAGGCACATGCTGTCGAATCCATTGTGTCAAAGACTCAGGCCTCCATTTATATTGACAGACCTTTAGTACTTACATAAGAGTACATACCAAAATAAGTTTCTTAGTTCTCAATCAAAACATATGTTGCGGATACTCAAAAGAACCGACTCAATGAGACGTTTCTTTTGAGCACCCGAAACGTATGTCAAAACTGACGAGTAAGAAATTATTTACAAGTTAAAAATATATTTCTAAACCTTTGAAATTTGAGAACTAATTTTACTATTTCTCAACTGAAACACATCTGTATTCTGGGTACTCAAAAGTACCGCTCAAAATAACCGTTTTCATTAAAAGATTGCTTGAATGGACATACGATACTTAACAATTGGGCCAACTAGTGCATCAAGGTACCTATCATATTTGTCACACTTAATAAGCTAAAGATTTCATACAATAAATTTTGGGAAGATCCATTGTATTTCGAGGGGTTACAGGCTATAATTTCCGCACGAAAATGTATTTCTTTCGTTGAAAATCTTTCTATGCCGCCAACTTTGGAAAAAGTTGAAGGGGCATATTGCTTTCGGCTTGTACGTCCGTTACAAAATTAATTAAGATACAGTTTTGAAATTTCATATATGGATTCCTCATCAAAAAATAATGTACAAGTATTTTTTAAGGGGTCATCATGAAATTTTGTAATCAAGATATCTCAAAACTATAACAGCTGTGAGCTTCAAACTTGGTCAGCTAATAGAGCATAATAAGTAGATAACCTGGTGAAAATTAAAAAGTAAAGGTATTTTTTTTAAGTTATTGCCCTATGCAAATTTGGACATAGAAAATTTGATATCTCAAAAACTATTACAGCTAGGAGCTTCAAACTTGGACAGCTGATAGAAGATAATGAGTAGATAACCTGGTGAAAATTAAAAAAAAGTTTTTTGGAGATATTGCCCTTTGCAAATTTTGGCATTAATTCTTGACACGCAAGGGGTTGGGGGCATAGTGTTTCATAAACGTCATTTCTAGTTGTCTAAGCATACAGTGTAGACCCAGATGAAATTCCGTATTATGTGGCATTTCATCACAGGTGTCTTCACTGTTTGCCAAAGTATGCTTTTAGAAGTCACTATTAAAGGGTTAAACGCACAACTGACTGACGTATTCAGTGGAGCTAGAGGTCTAAATCTTTGGATTTAGCCCCAGCCTTATCCATCAATTGCATATGCGAGCAGCAAAGGCTTTGCTGAGGCTGCACATTTGTACAGGCTCGTCTGAGCCTTCCGTACTGGAAAAGGCGGTATGTAACAAAATAGTGTGTGCTTGTTTGGTTGAAAACTGCGTACTTTATTGCTTTTGTACTTCTCTTTCTTGACAAGGCAGGCCTTAACATGTTTTGTTAAGAGTGCATAACAGAAAAATATTTTTTCTTATTTCTTAACCAAAACATATGTTGTGGGTACTCAAAAGAATCGTCTCAGTGAGACGGTTCTTTAGAGCACCCAAAACATATGCTAAAAATTATGGGTGAGAAAATAATTACATACACTGATTTTTTTTGTTTATCTAACCATGTGACAAGTATGTGCATATTATCCTAATAAGTATTTCATTTGCCTCGACTTAGCCTCAGCCAGAGTTGCAAGCCCAGAGTCTAGGTATTATCAGTGTTCATCTGTTTTGAAAAATATCAAAACATTCCGAGTAGGTTCTCAATTACACAGCACATTACAGAGAGACAGGCGGGCGGGCATACGAGATATTGTGCACACCCAAAATTCTTTATGGATTTTGCCCACTATATTGTTCTAAGACTCTGAATTTTTAAAAAAAATCAAAGTGTTACATAAATGATCTTACATGAGTTCTCCTGTTTATTGATATTATTAAACGAGTTGGGGGGGAATAAATAAAATGCAAGGCTTGTCGAGCATTTTATCACTTTTTTCACAATGGGTTTAACAAAAATAATACAGGAACACGAATGTTAGATTCTATTGATCATTATTTGACGTTTAATCTTACTAAGTACTCGCCAGTAGCCTCAGTTGAAATATATCACAATGTACAAAGTACAAATAATGCTGGTGCAATAGGTCACAGATCTGTAATTGTAAAAAGGGCAGTGATTGGCACAACAGACAGGTGGGTTGAAGCTCAACACAATATATTTAAGTTGTAAGGTGTTTCATGATTGGTCGTTCATAAAACTATGAAATATATTGTATTTATTAGACGGGTATTTCTTTGCTGTACTTTTTGAAACAGCATCTCATTGCTTTTGTTGATTAAGTTTACTGGTGTGGCTTAGAAAAAAGGACCTTGCATTCTGGTATTTTTTTCAGTAGAATCTTTCCTCTCATGTAGGGTGCCCACCTTCAGGGGCGAAAAAGTGGTAAAACATGGTGTTCACTGGGCTATCTCATTCTTGTTTATTGATTGAACTAGGTCCAATCTGTAACTCAAGGCAGACTCATTGTGATTGAAGAGTTGTGAGGATTACAGCCTTCTTAAAAGCTATAATGGAGGTCTATGGAAAACAATTACAGGTCTGTGTCCAATAAGCAAGTCATTGTATGGTTTATCGTCTATACGGGCGATAATCCAGTCACTTAAGCTGACTAAAGCTCGTGGATTATCTTCTCCAGCACACGCACAAATCATACTTATAGCGCGAGGAATAACAAATAACAAAATTAAAAATCACCTATCCAAAACAGCATTGGGACCAGCATATACTATAATAGCCATAAAAGCATCAGGGCGTGACTGCACTAACAATAATGAACTGCTCCATAGAATAGGGGTGTTACAACGTTATGCCATGCACTAATTCGTATTTACAAGTGAACTTTTACAAGCGATTCGATGGCGCAGTAAGTATAACGGTTGTACTCAAAGAATCTGAAAACAAATTTGAGGGTTTGAGCCAAAGGTTGAGGGTTCGAGTCCCAGTAAAACCTTTTTTTATTTTTTATTTTTTGCTTTCGCAAAGAAGCAGGAGTTTTTCGCGATTTACATGTTTGCAGAAAAAAGCATGTTCTGATGTATTATGCACATGTAAAGCGACTTCACTCAGTAAAATGGCGAGGCTTGTGTTGAGATACAGCGACGATGCAGGAGCTATTATTGAAAACGTGTACAAGTTCTGCATGGAAGAAAAGAAATCTGGAATGAAACTGTCACTGAATCGTGTATGGGACAGGACAGCAGCACTCACTGGCGTTAGCAGATCTACCGTTCAGAAAATTGTGGAAGAGAAGTAGAAGGCACATGACGAGCAGTAGCCTGGGTCCAGTCGTCAATATTTTGGCAATATTTTCTTATGCTAATATTCTAAAAAAAAATAAGAGAGCAAAAAGATGCCGCATAAAAGGTATCGGTTGTCCATTAGAGATTTCGATTAATATTGACATTTTGACCAAAAAACAGAAAAATAAAAAAAGAAGAAGAAAAAAATGATCAGACTGGAACCCAGGCTAGACGAGCAGCACCAATGTCATCTACGTTGAAAGTGTCACTGGATGGGTTTGACCAGGATGTTGTACAGTGGACCATCGCCGAAGAAGGTTCTGCCAACCCTTGATAACATCAGAACAGAGCTCAAACAGAGTATTGGTTACACTGGCAGCAAGGGTCATTTTCGCAAAGATCTCCTTCATACGAAGTCTGCTTACACACGCTGTGGGGTGAATCAAAAAGAGCTGATGGAGAGACAAGATGTAGTTCTCAGCAGGATCAGATAACTTCGCACGGTCAGGGAGTTGAGAGAGGCGGGTTACACAGATGAAACTTACGTTCATACCAGCCACGCTGTCCCGCAATGCTGGCAAGATAGTAGATACCATTTTTAAAGGTAATTAAAGAAAAGCGGAATTGTACGACCCTTGGGTTTGCACTATAATCACTAATTGAGTTCGTCCGCTCGTCCGTCCGTTCGCAGTTCGTGAAAATGTTCATAGCTCTTGCCTACATAGTATATTTTGATCACATTTAGCATGCATATGTCATTCCCTAACCACAGGCATGCTAAGCCACTTTTTTATGGAAGAGGGTTCATTCAAATTGGCAAACATTCAACGTTGGCCGCGCATATTACTGTCTGTTGGTTTCACTTTACATAAAATTAATTTTTTCTATGTACTAAATCTGCTTAACTTTTATATTTCCAGGTGAAAGAATGATCATACTCCATGCTGGGTACAATGAGGGATACGTACCCAACGCACGAAAAAATCATTTTACTTTCCTATATTAAAATAATAAAACATCAATACATGCAATAAAATTGCAAGAAGAAAAAAACAAGTTCGAATTGAGGCTCGAATTTACGACTTCGCGTGTTTCAGGAGAGCGTTTTAACCACTGAACCAATGGGACAGATATAAATTGAATATAGCTTTTAAGGATATAAAGATTTTTACAAACAGTTAACGGTAAATTATAACAGTTAACGGTAAACTATCTGCTCAACCCAGGAACATGGACTCGACCAAAGGTCAATACTGAGAGGTCACAAATGAATAATACTTTTGTACTAATATGTTTCCAGAGTTTAAGTGACCTCCGTTTTTCTTTTTTTAAACAGCTATAAATTGAACTTAGAAGAACGGCACTTAGCATGTGGATTTAAATGCACACCGCGTAACTAAAACTTATTTTTGGGAGACGCCCTTATTTGTAAATGAAGCCCAGATCCCCTGTACAAAAGAATAACTTAGTTGTTTTTCCTTGTGAATATACCCATGTGTACCCCAATAGATACACGTGGTATATTTGCATTGCTATGATGCACGAAGATTGGGCCAGTTAAGCAATTTTAGCGTGAAGTTGCGACTGTCTTCATCAGTTCAAACACGTGTTTTGGGTGCCAAAAAGAACCGTATCATCGAGACAGTTGTTTTGAGTACAGACCAAATATTTTTGCAAATATATTTTGCTTGAGAAATAGGAAAAATAATTTTCTGTTGCGCACTCTTATCTGTAGGACTGACGAATTACCTCCACTGACCCGTATAAGCCATGTTTTATTTATATCGTTAGGTTCACTTGGGGACTAATTCAAAGAGGAGTGGCAAAAACACACAAAAAATCCATCTAATCCCAGCCTATACAAAAACTCACATTTATGTGGAAAAAAATAATTTGATTACGCGGTCTATATCTAAATTCATTTCTCTAATTTATTTTTCAATTAAAATCACCATTAAAGAATAATTAGCAAAAAACGGGGGTCACTTAAGTTCTGGAAACACTATAATCATATTGCTGAGTAACGAAGGATCATACTTGCCAGCGCGTCACGAAGACTCACTAGAGCATGTGCTGCTCGCATACATGTAAAAGAAGTGAGAATGTAGAAAAAGACTTGAACAAAACTGTAGACATCTACATGTGTAGCCCCGCTAAACAAGTCAGCGTGTGTGTTTATATTTCTAAATGGTTATGTCCATGGCTAGTCTATAAATTTATTGGTCTTCTTTTGGTTGTCTGAATATTATCAGTACAGTACTCAGCATCAGCCTATAGACAAGCCACAGAGTAGGAAAATTGTTTTATATGAAAACTAAAACGAAAGCATTAATAGTGTATATGCCTTTGGTAAAGTCTAGAGGGGGACAGGGGGTCCGGACCCCCCCCCCCCCTGAAAAGTAAAAAAATATAGATTTTATTAGTAATACTGGTCCGGACCCCCTGAAAAAACCCGCAAAAAACAAGAAATGTCACAGTAACGTGACGAATGCCCCCAAAGGAATTGGTCTAGCATATGACAAATTTGAGGAAAATTAGCTGTAATATAGGAGATATGCTTCAGACACGAACAACCTAGAAATGAGGCCAGAAATCAATGTCAAGATCAAAGTGACAAAAAAAAGATATGCACCTCTCCGCCATCCCAAGATGATTCAACACACAAACTTTGGGATTCCTACATCAAACAATATAGGAGATATGCTCCAGACATGTTTTTTCTAGAAACTAGGTCATAGGTCAAGATCACAGTGACCTAAAAATGGTATGCCACACTTAAGCATCCAAAGATGTATCCATACAGCAAATTTGGGATTCCTCCCTCAACCAATATATGAAATATTCTCCTGACACAGTTATTCTAGAAATTAGGTCAATGTCACAAAACTGATACATGTCACTCTGCCATCCGAAGATGCAACCGAAATTTTGGATTCCTAGCTCAAATAATATAGAAAAAATGCTCCGAACATCATTATTCTAAAAAAAGTCAGTCTTCAAGGTCACAGTGACCCAAAAATGGTATGCAACACTTGCATCCACACACCAAATTTGAAATTCCTACCTCAAAGACAATTTAAGTAAGGCACCAGACTTGATACCGATTCTAGAAACTTTGTCAGAGGTCAAGATCACAGTGACCGGAAAATGGAACAGGACAATACGCCATTCCAAGATGCATTCACACACCAAATTTGGGATTCCTACCTCAAATAATAAAAGAATTATGCTCCAGATATAATTATTCTAAACACAAGGTCAAATGTCAAGTTGTTGGTCACAGTGACCCGTAAATGGTACACGACACTCCACTATCACAAGATGCATCCACACACCAAATTTGGGATTTCCTTCTCAAAGAATATAAGATATATGTTCTGGACACGATTATTGTACAAACAAGGTCAGGGTTTAAAGTAAAACGTGACCTGAAAATGGTACGTGACACTCCGCCATCCAAATATGCGTCCACACACCAAAGGGGTACGTGCATTAAAAGGCTTTTTTGGCCCCCTATGAGGTCAAAAAATAAAAGTTGCTCTTTACAAGTTTCTTCTTATTAGTTTATTTGAACAATACCCAAAGTGTAAAGATCTGGTATTGATTTGACTTTTACGGTTGCTATGGTAACAAAAATGGCCGCCAAAATAGGCTGAAAATAGAAAAATGACCATTTTGGAGCAAATTTTAGACATGTAACAGAGGAATTAATATAGAGCACAATCAAATACCAAAAATATTTTAACAGATGATGAGAATTGTCACGGCACACAATATATTAAAAGGTTTTTTTTTTGGTATTTGCTTGTGCTGATATCTAATTCTTAAAAAATGGTCTCCAAAAGTCTCAAATTTAGCCTAAAATGGCGATTTCTCTATTTAAAGCCTATTTTGTCGGCCATTTTGGTTAACAGAGCAACCTGTAAAAGTAAAATAAATGCCAGAATTTTACACTTGGACTATTCTTCTAATAAACCAATAAGATGAAATTGGTGAAAAGCAACTTTCTGATTTTGGCTCTAGAGGGGGCCAAAATAGCCCCTTAATGCACGTACCCCTTTGGGATTCCTACCTTCAATAATATAAAAGATATGCTACGAACACGATAATTCTAAAACCTAGGTCAGAGGTCAAGGTCACAGTGACCCTTAAATGGTGCACGGCACTCCGCCATCACAAGATGCATCCACACACCAAATTTGGGATTCTTATCTTAAATTATGTAAGAGATATGCTCCGGACACCATGATTATTAAAACTAGGTCAGAGGTCAAAGTCACAAATATCCGAAAATGGTATGTGACAATCCGTCATCCCAAGATGCATTTACACACCAAATTTGGAATTCCTATCTCAAAGAATATAGGAGATATGCAACAGACTCACTGTTTTTCTAGAAACTAGGTCAGAGGTCAAGTTAAAGGTCACAGTGATCCAATTATGGTATGCGACACTTTGCCTTCCCAAGATGCATATACATACCTAATTTGAGATTCTTACCTCAAATGATATAAGAGAAATGCTCCGGACACGATTATTCTAAAAACTAGGACAGAGATCAAGGTCACTGTGACCCGAAAATGGTACGCAACACTCTGCCATCCCAAGATGTATCCACACACCAAATTTGGAATTCCTACCTCAAAGAATATAGGAGATATGCACTGGACACGAAGCAGGACAGATGGACGGCCAGTGCGATTACTATATGCCTCCCAAAGTTTCTTTGGGGTGCATAAAAACATAAAACTACCAAGTCAGCATTCAATGTTGGGTCATCATCAGCACGCCAGCGAAACGCCATTTGATGATGGCCCGCTTGTAGTGGTATTTGATCCTCCCTCCCCTCATGAAAAAAAAAAACGTTGACAAAGTTGGATCCCCTCTGACAAAACGTTCTAAGGCTATGATCAGGCTGTGCATACAATGTCTTCAAAGTTCAACGGCTATACATGATGCAAACAAAATTTCAAGATCTAGCTAGTCTCTGTAGCAGCGCAGACGGATGAAAAACCATCTCTGTAGTTTGATCCTCACCGGCGTCACTGCTTTGTGTCCTTGAACAAGACACAGTTATCCTTGCTTAGTACTGGTTCAACCCAGGAAGACCCGTCCTGACCGACAAAGCATCGGGCCTGATCTGGACCCATACTGTTTGACACTTTGATGGTTTTCTTGAAATAAATTTTCCAAAAAAGTTGATTATAAAACAATTCAACAGAAGACGAAAAACGTATGACCTATTAGCCTGTAGGCAAAGATTTAAACAAATACATGACGGTATGGTCAAACAATGCGATTTATACCAATATTATGTTTGACCATCAAGGGAGAATCCAAGCAATTACGTATTATTTTGTTCGCCTCAAACCAGAAGAAAAGGTAAACCTTATGTAGTCATCGCTGTGTCTACGTATGGTGTATAAACGTTTAAGCCTCAGAATCCCAGCCCTGTTCACCCCTGGATTTTACTATCAGTCGCTCAGACCTGCTGCGCTGGCTGGTCTTGTGTTTGATTTCAGTCTGGCTGCGTCCTTCTAGTTTTTTGTTTTAAATTTAACTCCAGCTACGATGATGGCTATCATTTTAGCCCATTTACGCCCCTTGACGTTATTAACTATTTTGCACCCAGAATGGCCAAAAACCTATAGAGTACAATAGGTTTAATGTCAGACCAGCTGATTTATAGCAAAGCTGAGTTTCGTCTTGTACTGCTTAACAAGTGTCATCTGTTCGTTGTTTTTGTTCGTTTTGTTGTTAAAAGTCCAACAGCGACCAGAGATTTTGTTCAGTCCTGTTACTCCTTTGACGCTATTAACCATATTGCACTCAAAATGACTAATATTCTATTAACCGTATTGCACTTAAAATGGTCAAAACTCTATTAACCGAATAACACTCAAAATGACCAAGCTCTATTAACCGTATTGCACTCAAAATGGCCCAAACGCTGTTAACCGTATTGCGCTTAAAATGGTCAAAACTCTTTTCATCGTATAGCACTTAAAATGGTCAAAACTCTAATAACTGAATTACACACAAAATGACCAAAAATAGTAAGTGGGTATGATCAGGAAATGCCACGATCACAAACTACAGACAAACCCATGGCACCGCGAGGAAGGCCCTCACATCAATCACCAGACACCAGGGAGACAAACTAAGTAAAGCAACCAGCTCCCTCTTTCCCATCAAGATGATTGCAAAACTAGAATGTTTATAAAGTAACGTACAGCATTTCAAAAATCTATAAACCGTATTGCACTCAAAATGGCCAAAAACTCCGCAGAGTTTTGGCCATTTTGGGTGCAATATGGTTGATATCAGGCTAGGTGAGTTTTAGTACATCTATGAAGCTATTTTTTAACTCAACACTAGCTGTCATAGGGTCTTGTTACATAACGCGTAAGTACCTTTTCACTGGGGACACGTAGACTTCATGTCTACATACTTCCAGTACCCAGTTGCTTGAGGAGTTGAGATCCGGTATACATGTCCTTGTTAACTCTTGTTGGCACATTTTGGCGAAAATGAGGATTTTCGCGTTTTTTGGATTAACCTTATTTTGTGCCAACTTATTTTTCTGTTTTTCTAAAGAAATCGATGACGTGACAGGTACATTGTTTTAATTCATCATCATCATCATCATCATCATCATCATCATCATCATCATCATCATCATCATCATTATCATCGTCGTCGTCATCATCATCATCATCACCATCATCATCATCATCATCATCATCATCATCGAAAACGTGACAGGTAGATGTTTTAATTCATCATCGTCGTCATCTTCGTTATGTGTTATACCAGAATATTATCATTTTCAAAGAGCAAGCCTTTAATTAGTGATTTATTAGTTTTCGCAACTGTTCGAAGCCTCATCAACAACATATATCTAATTGGCAGCTTACTAAGCTGAATTGCACGTGGCATGCTCTTCAAACAGCGAACATCACAAGTAGCAGTAATACTGTAGCTGTGATTGGCAGCGAGCCAAACCTGATGATTCTCATGTGCAAAATACGCCCAATTTGACTGTTCCGTTGTTCCCTAATATCGTTAACATGACTAAAGTAGGTCAGGGTGCAAAGTACCAAATCAAGTACCACACCTGACCACACCTGACCCAGGATACCAATAGGAAAGTGACAAATTCACAGTTAGACACCACGAACGAGAGCCAAGAGGTCAGCCCTTTCCCAGCAGGTGACCACAAGGCACATATAAAAATACGCGCACAAAAACATAGCAAACACAAGACAGAAAAAACATAAAAGATCCACAAAAAGAAGTACCGCCTTGGAACGGTCAGTAAAATATTTTATTGAAGGGCTTAAACCAGTTTCACGGCGCCAACCTCGCCCTTAATTCTGATGTTGACCAGGACTCATTTGGGAAAGTGACAAAATACAGCAAACACGACAGCCAAGAGATCAGCTCATTCCCACCAGGTGACCACAAGGCTACAAAGAACAGACACGACAGCACAACACTCACCAACATGAAGCATAACTAACAAAAAACGATCCACAAAAGAAGCACCACCTAGGAACGGTCAGTAAAAATACTTTTACTGGAGGGCTTAAACCGGTTTAACGGCGCCAACCTCACCCTTAATTCAGCTATGGATCAAGACATATAGATATTTGGTTTACATGAAAGATCCCTAACTTATCAATGCATCATCTCCGGAAACAAGATTTATCATATAGTTTATAAAGTCATTCTTTATTATATATTATAACACTGTATACATGTTTATCATAAAAATGTAAAATATGAGATGTATTCCGTTTTCCGGAGGTTCGTGAAAAGGTGAACGCAATTGGTTAGTTCACACCCTCGTTTGATTTAGTTAAATTTCAAATAACATAGTCCGAGCTAATCATGTGAAAAAAAAAAACAGAAAATGAAATCAATTCACATACATGTTCTTTGATTTTCTAAATTTACTTAAACGCAATCGAGCTATCCGAATGCGAGTTATCAACTCTTCCTTGTCTCCAGGTAGCCCAAGAGTCCTAGATTTTATATCAGAAACAGTAAATATCAAAGAAAAGGAGGCGGGGACGTATGAATATCCAGACGACGTCGAATTCACCATAGATATCCAAGGACTTGGAAGAAAACATATTCTAGCGAGAAAAGTTGGAACTGCAAATAAAAACCCGGAAGTAGTGAAACTCGGAAATCGTCCAAAACCCCACAGGAAGAGTCGGAAGAAGAGGGTATGTATATATGTAAAAGACCCATTAAGCCATAGCTGAATCGGCTTAGTTGACATGAACTTGAAAGCAAAAATACCAGCATGGTCCATTTTATATATTAAAGGGTCATATGTTCTAATTTCCGAAAAACTCTCTGAAGGTCCATTTCGTCCAAGCAAACAATGCAAATCCTGATGAAATGTTCCCGCTTTGCAGCGTTTAAGGGAAGCTACGAAATTGAGCCAAAACGTAGGACTACTCGAAAAAAAAGTATGCTTTATTTTGTCAATCAGTATATATACCGTCGGAAATATGTGAATCATTTTTTAAATGAGTTGAAAAAAATTATTCTACATCGCAAGAACTCCAAAGTTGTCACAACTCTGATACAAATCGAATAAAAAAAATAGTTGATTTAAGCTCTTTATTTCTAGAATAGTTTGCCAATATTGATATAAATCTCATAGACTAAACTCGACCATTGAACAAAATTTCATCCCCATAAATATTCGTATGTGTCCCCATAGTGTACATGTCACGTGGTCGCTGGAAATTCATTCATAAACAGGTGGACGCAATTAGATTTTATTAGCACTTTTTTAAACTCGTGAAATCAAGGGTTTCGTATTAAATCGACATTGCCTTTTTGACTGTGTGCACCATAAGGCGTTGTGAATCAGTTTGAACGGGCGTGGTCGTCATATTTTGACTGGCTTTAAGCGTTATCTGCTCTACAAACTTCTGGAACCTTCGAGTCTTTTGTTTGGAGTAATTGGGTGTTGCTCATTTCTTGAACAGGCGTAGTTATCATTTTTTTGCGAAATATCTTTAGATATGAATTATATGCCCTCTCATACGATATGAGTTCAGATACAAGGTTATCAATACCATTAACTTTGTAAAGATTTTTTCCTAATTTTATTACCGGCATTCAGAGTTGATTGTTAAATACTATACTTGCTTAAAGACTTGTGCAACAAGGCATATCAGAACCTGTATTTTATGGCGATGTAGTTTATATTTAAAGGAATTTGGAAATGCGTAATTTTAGTGATCATTTTTTCAAAAGATTATTAAACGGATACAACATGAATATCATGCGACAGTCTGAATGCCTAGCTGTAAACCAATATATGGTTTAAAGCTTTGGTTTTCTCTTTAATTGCACGTCGGTGGGTCAGGCCTCATACTAAATGACGGCCCTGACTTAAAGCTTTTATCCGTTGGTTGGTGCCTGATGCTTGTCGTTGGCTGGGCCCACCGTAACTCAACTTGAGGGTTTATTTAGTTCTGACTATCTGCGAGTCAGGGGGCAACATCATCTAGGGCGAAGATTTGGCGCCAGTAAAATGCATTTAAGCCCCCACCCCGCAGCCCTCAGGTAGATTAGGCTACTGTCCATTCTAAGGCGGTGGTTCTGTTGTTGTTTATCTATTGTTTAATTTACTTCATATTGTTTGTGGTGTTTGTGGGTGTTCTGTGATATGCCTTGTTGCAGAAGTGTCTTTCAGCAAATATTATAGTATGCACTATAAGTTTAGCAATTTCTTATGTTTCGCATCTTTATTTTGCTTTGAAGTTAAATGATTGTCAAGTGCCGTCTGTTGCTTCGGTTGTGGATCCACAACCTTAACACTCTGTTGATAAGGTGGTGATTTCTTTTTGCCGTTTGATGTTACCTCTGCATATGTTGCGTTCTCTCGCACCTCTAGCTTGAAGTATGGGTTGCCATTAACGTGAGATTGCTTGAAGTTCTCCGCATAGTCGTTTAACCACTAAAAATATTATGTAGAGTTTCAAAACAGATAAAGATTTTTCATAGTAAATAAAATTTCTTCACGGTAGTTAGAAAATTTTTTCAGCAAAAATACAGGTGTTGATTAACTTAAGACGCACATGTTATAATATTTATATGAATAATGTACTTATTTCTCTGAAGAGCATTGTTGCCTTATCAAAGAGTGCAGACCCTGATGAAATGGCGCATAATGCGGAATTCCATCAGGGTTCTCATTGTTTTCCTGGATTACCCTCTTCTTACCAGCTATTGTATTCAGTGGTTACATGTATATCAACCTTTTGTGTTTATACAGGAAATTGAATATTACACGAGCAAGGATGGATCCTATGCCTGTAGACCAACGACAAGAAATGGAGCGCCACACTGTGATTGGGTAAGTCACTTATGTAGCTAGCCCCAGGTAAGCGATTAATCAAAGCTTAAATGTTATTTTTCCTTTGCCAATTAACACAAAAAATGTTTTATTCACATATATCCACGGTAACCCAGGCTTGACCCATTTCCTTAATTCTGCATTCGTCATGTGATGATTGCAGAGCAATGGAAAGATGCATATACTTGGATTTGTTGGCATGTTTGAGTACATTTGTTAGACCAATTTTAACATAATATTAAGCATGTGTACAAAACCATAAGGTTGGATGTCTAGTCTGAATTCGCATGTGAAGGCCAGCAATTAGGTCAAAATTCACTTACTGCAAAAAAGAGAACTGTTAAACAACTATACATTTTTATATGTAAACCTGCTTCATTTCAAGCCACAGTTTATATGCGCATAGTTATAAGTCGGAAAAAGAGTGAGAACATAATTTTTACAACTAAATGTTCATCTGTCGACTCTAAAACGGGATCAAAGGTCATCAGGTGCAACAATAAGAGCATTTTTACGAACTGTAATTCTTTTTATATCTGATCCAATAACAAGATGATTTTTAAACTCTGTAAAAGGTAGCAACCATTCAAAAGGTTTAGATTACCATGTTTGTCATTTCAGAAAAAAATCCTTTTGAATCGTCCTTTCAAGAAATTTACAAAGACAAACATAGAAAGTTTTGTGCATTTATGACCAAAATTCTCCCTCTAGTGGCCAAACTGAGATCTACAGAGTATTTTGCGAGTTCGTTGCAGCCCCAGGAAGAAACCTTGGTTACTTTTATGAGTTAAGAACATGTCTTGGGGCGTTAGAAATACATGTTTTACTAAGTTTTCTGTGGTCAGTTTTATGTTTATGACCTGTATTCAACGTTACCCTAGTGACATTGAAAATAGCTGTGCACAAACACAAGACTAATATGATTTATTAAAACAGTATAAACGATACAATTTAAGCTTTATTTTTTTAACTTGATCCAAAAATCAATTGCAGACATCTGTGATATGTATTTCCGCTCCTCAGTGATACTTATGTTATATTTTATCAACAAAATGCAGGTTATAACTTTACAGACTACATAGTACATATAGAATAAACGGTGTTCGTTGACCTTAAATATATAATGTAGATCTATAATCGAATGGAAAATGCCCTTTTATATATTTTGAAGTTATTTATAACCTTGAACTGGCAATATAGTGTAGTGAAATAAATATTTAAGTATGCTAATTAGCATTTTAACTTATGCCGGCTTATAGATTTCTTATTCCATTAATTTCTTTGCATTGAAATTGGCAAAATCGCTGTCACTATGAAACCAAATTATAACTATATTATCAACTATAATGAGTCTTAAATTGCTGCATATATATTAATAAGGTAACGTTTGTGACAAAAAGGTGTCTTGCATAAATGGATAATGATAATAAGTTTTCCAGGTAAATTTTGAGTCTGCTCTCCACTCTTGGCTTACATATATTTCAGACGATTTATTCTATATAACAATGATTTAAAAGAGTTTAAAGAGTGCCCTGGGTGGTCGGTCTGCATCAGTGTTCCACGCAGCTGTGCTAGTGTAATTTTGTTTACAATATTCAAAAGGTATTTTTTGTGTGTTTTGTTTATGCACTATTGGATTGTGTTGAGCTATTTGTAACACTAATGCATGTGTAGATATGCCCTGCTTAGGACGAATTATGGTCTTTGTTGTTTTCAAAGGGTTACTAAATAAGGTTTATTGTGATAGCTATAAATTTATATGCAAAGTCATTGAAATAAGTAAACAATACTGCTGACAACAGCTTAGATATAAACTGACTCATTCTAGTATCCATATCCTTGTAGATATTTGTAAAAAATGTAAGTGTTTGAGGGCTGTCTTGTCTATAGTGAAAGGAAAGCATTTTTTTTTATTTCAAGAGTAACTATAAATTTTGAGTATGTTTCTTGCCAATATTGTATAGTGCACATGTATCTACAATCAGTAGGTAACATTAATGTAAAGACCAGCCATGTATGCAATCACTCTCTGTTTGAGCAAATTGACATAGTTAACAGATTAATTTTACGTTGGGACTGGCGAATTTACCATCTAAGGATTTTTTCAACATCAATGAATCGGAGAAGTTAAAAATGGCAAAATTAAGCGCAAAATTTTTACTGAAAAACGCATAAATACCTCTCTAGAGGATCTTTCTATAGCTTTAAATAATCATGGTTGGCATGGCTTACTTTCATTTTTAGGTTCATTGCCTCAGTCTCAATTTTACGTAATTTAGAGTTGGAGGCTAATAAATTTTACATAACAAATTATATAAAGCAGCACTTCTGACAAGGTGTTATGTTAAACATTTCCTTAGTCCTTGTATCGATTCTGAGGTCAACCCTAAACGACATTTTATCAAAATTCCATTCATTAACAAAGGTATGGAGTTTAATGATTTACATAGTATCTTTATGTATAATTCACTGATTTCCTCTATTCCAAAATACTTTAATAATTCAGAAACTCCTTTCATTTGCTATAAATATATCAAATCAATTAGGCATACTATATTTAACTTCAATAAAATTGTAACTGATATGAATATAGATTCCAATACTCGTGATTCCTGAGATTTTCGATGTTATAATTATGTATATCTTCCTGCAGGACATGTGATTACAGGTAATCTAAATGTCATTCATGACGCTAGACTTCGCATTATTATTTCTAAATGCCCCATAAATATAGATTTGCCTCTAGTATTGATTTTCCAAAATGTCATAGAGAGGTCGCTGCTTCTGTAAATGACTTTAGTAATCGTTGGTGTAAACTAGAAAGTGTTAAACCTGATGCTTTGAAGGAATGGAAGATCAACATTTTTAAAGTATTAATACTTGTATTTCATTTTACTCTCCTAATACACATATTTACCGCCTAAACCTAAATTTTGTTTTCGTCATTTTAAACGAGGTATCCAGGATTTTCATATGAATTATGTTTGGTTCCAGCAGATAAAGCTGCTAACAATGTTGTAGTTGTTTGATGATTGTATTATATTGATACTCTTAAACGTGAGCTTATTGACGCCAATGCATATAAACTGCAGGCTTCACAAAGTTCCTACGATGTACTGGTTATCTTAACTCTATAAAAACCCCTATAAAGCAAGATTTATTGGTAATTCTAGTTCCTGTACGACAACAAAACTTTCTTAATCGTGTCTTACAGCTGTTAAAAACACTTTGTCAAGTACTGTGAAAAGGTATATGAAATGTCTGATAAGAAGCTTTTTTGGTCTATTAAAACCTCAGGTGAAGTTTTAGATAAACTTAAAGCTAGAGATTCCAATGCGACCAGTTTGTCTTCATATGATTTTTATACTCTTCTATAACCTTCAATAGAGAAGGCTCTCCTTCTCTTGCATGTAAGTACAGAAACGCATGCTTTACTTCGGAGAAACGTAAAAAATATCATGCATGGTCTTGTCAATATGTATGCAATGCGCTATTTTTTGTTGGACAACATGTTTATTCGATTTGGCACTAAGTTGTATAGAAAAGTAGTTAGGATTCTTTTGGTCGCTAATTGTGCTCCCATGGTTGCCGATTTATTCTTGTTTTGTTATGAGAGAGACTTAATGATGTCTCTTTCTGATGATAAGCAGGCTGATATCATTGACGCTTTAAACACTACATCAAAATATTTGGATGATATTTTAAACATTACTAATGTTTATTTTGACAATATGCTAAGTCAAATATACCTTTCAGAGCTCCAACTTAATAAAGCTTATACCGAAGCCGCGTTTTTAGACTTGCATTTGTCCATTTCTAATGATATTGTTCTACTAAAATTTATGATAAACGGACGATTTTGTATCTGAAATTGTCAATTTCCCATTTTTAGATGATGATGTTCTTGATCTACATCCTACTATGGAGTCTATATCTCTCAACTCATTCGTTTTGCTAGAGCATCTAGCCATGTTGCTGACTTCAACACTTGCAATAAATCGTTAACTCAGAAATTTCTTAAACAAGGCTATCAGTATCATAAACTTTGCAAAACCTTTTCTAAATTGTATCAACGATACTATGATTTGATATCTAAATTCCAAGTTGGACTTTAATCTCTCTTGCGCCAAGGACTTTTCATAACCTGACTTATATGGTGACTTGGTGTATAAATTGAAGAAGAGTGTTGGCTCTACTATTTTTTCAGAACAGTTAATTAAAATGATTTCCCATTATAAAAAGATTGGCTATAACATTAATGTATTGCAACAGACTGCATGTTTGGTGGTCAATCCAATCACGGTTGGCAACTTTGTTTTCCTCTTTAATAACACGCCGGTGGGTAGGACTTTAGATTCTATAATGGTTCCGACTTAAACACTTATCTATTGATGAGATGCTAGGGGCCTGATGCTTTGGATGTTGTCAGGTCCAACAGGGTTGCCTGTTTGATTTCTTTTGCTCCGGTATTCAGCTTTTTGTACTGTTGAGTCATTATCTTTGCTTTATCTCCTTTTTATATCTTGATTTATATAGCATACGGAATGGTGCTTGAATAGGTTAGAGGTCTTTCATTCAAACCAAATATTTATGTGTCTTGATCCACATCTGAACTATGGTAGAGGATGGCGCCCTGAAACCGTTTTAAGCCCTCCAGGAAAATATTTTTACTGACCGTTCCAAGGCGGTACTTCTTTTGTGGATCATTTGTGTTATTAGCTCACCTGAGCCGAATGCACTGTTATATTTTCTTACCCCTATAGATGGGCATCGTCCATGGTAATAACCAGACATGCTTGATTAAAGGAGGAGTGGCGCACTGTGCAGACATCATTGAGGGAACCACCGAAGCTTATGAACCACCAAAAGAAACAGGTAAATAGAGAATACTAGGTGAGTGTCTTTTAATATCAAGTTTACCAGGCTCGTGTTTGAGAATGCTTGTTGACATCGTGAGGCTTGCCGAGATATAGAGAATACTAGGTGAGTGTCTTTTGGTATCAAGTTTACCAGGCTCGGCTTTGAGAACACTTGTTGACATCACGAGGATTTCTGAGATATAGAGAATACTAGGTGAGTGTCTTTTGATATCAAGTTTACCAGGCTCGGCTTTGAGAATGCTTGTTGACATCGCAAGGCTTGCCGAGATAAAGAGAATACTAGGTGAGTGTCTTTTGATATCAAGTTTACCAGGCTCCACTTTGTGAACGCTTGTTGACATTGCGAGGCTTGCCGAGCGATTCAACATGCATTCTCAAAGCCGAGCCTTGTAAACTTGATATCAAAAGACGCGAACCTGGAATTCTATTTATCAGTATACAAGTAAATTCACTCTACAAACTAGCGATTATGACGTCATTATCGAGTTTCGTGTTGATTCAATATCATTGACGACGTCATTCAAAATGTGCAACGTCATGATGACCTGATAAAGGCACATGCCGTGAGATAGGCAACGTTTATCAGGTCAACGTGCAACAATGAAGTTAGTATGAGGCGTGACTGATCAAGCCTCATATTCGGGTAATTGACACGTAGTTTTGTCTAAAAGGGTGGCTGGACTGAAATTAATTTGTATCTTCCCAAAGCGCAATACTTAGCGAAATAATATATCAAGTAGAATTAGAAATCATTTAAAATTTGCTTTCTTAATCAAAATAATGCTTTGTTTTCCAAGTGAATCGTTCGTCAGTGGATGATTTACATGACATTGCTTTATCTCATTGTTATATCTTGATTTATATGTTTTAGGAGATGATGCATTGATAAGTTAGGGGTCTTTCATGCAAACCAAATATCTATGTGTCTAAAGCCACATCTGAATTAAGGGTGAGGTTGGCGCCGTTAAACCGGTTTAAGCCCTCCAGTAAAATATTTTACTGGCCGTTCCAAGGCGGTACTTCTTTTGTGGATCTTTTATGTTTTTGTTCTGTCTTGTGTTTGCTATGTCTTTGTGCGCGTCTGTTTATATGTGCTTTGTGGTCACCTGCGGGGAGAGGGCTGACCTCTTGGCTCTCGTTTGTGGTGTCTACTGTGAGTTTGTCACTTTCCCATTGGTATCCTGGGTCAGGTGTGGTACTTGATTGTATCGATTCCTGATCTTTGCACCCTCCTTTGCAAACCCCACAACCCTCCACCCCTCAAACCGAAGGTCAATAATGATACACAATCGGGCAGATTTAGGGGTTATTTGTAATAGAACTGGGTGAATAGTATCAATTATGATCGGTATAAAACATATATATTTCCATTTGCAATGCAAACCTTTAATGGTTCTTTAGATTTTAAAACAGTTCAAAACCTCATACACAACAGAATTGCGATTGACAGCGGCAAAGAACAAGTGGCAATGGATTACTCTGCGCACAGCAAATTCATTCATCAAAAGTGACAAAGAACTTGTTAGTGACAGCCAGTCACACTTCGTTTGCACGTGTAAAACAAGCCTCTTGTGTGCTTCAGTGGCTGATCCATGTTTCATATTAGCTGTTCATTTTAAAGACATGTGCCTCTTATTCCAATGCTCACCATTCCTGCGTCGGATAACTCAGTAAACAAATTAGAAAGTTTACCACCCCTGTATTTCGATTATTTACAAATTAGGATCAATACAGTGCTCAAATAATTTTATGTCAGGTCGACATTCCCACATTATCACTTGGTCCTTGCGTCAATCTTCCCAAGGTTTCATAGACCTTATTTGATTTCAGTTCCAGTTGTACCCTACCCTGGCAACAGAACAGTACAACCGGTAAGAAAGAAACGTCAAATTACACAACCTGATGCTGGTGTGAGGGTGATTCAGGCAGCTATCTTCGCAGATGCCAGGATTATGCAACGGTAAATTTTCATTCACACAATCTACATGTATGTACTGTATTGGACGTAATGCGTTTCAGAATCATTATCCTATTTGAAAAAACTGTGGTGAAGCCAGCTCGTCAGGATCTACTCTTTTTTATAAGAGCCGAGGCATGAGATTTCCAACAATGTGGTATGTGCGACCAGCAAAATCTCAGGTCAGCCTGCGCATATGCGCAGTCTGATCAGAGCGTGAGCTAGTCGCTTGAATATTTTATAACTCTGAAGCTACAGACTGAACATCATTTGGAGTTTCCGAGCTTAAAAGGAGGCTGCACAGACCCGTCTCAATCTACACTGTCAAAATGCAACATTCACTGGAAATCACATGTCACGGCTCAAATCATTCATCACAATCTACATGTATGTACTGTATTGGACATAATGCGTTTTCAGAATCATTATTCTATTTGAAAAAACTGTGGTCAGGATCCACACTTTTTTTTATAATAATGTATCACATAATTGACTTAGAAACCCGTGGTGAACGTAGATTTATTAGTATCCAGTGCCCGGAGTAATTTACGCATGCGCGGATCCAGGAAGTTTTGTCAAAGGGGGTCCAACTTTGATGACGTTTTTTTGCAGTTGATGAGGGGGGGGGGGGGGTGGGGGTTGTGTAATTTGACGTTTCTTCAAAGTGATCCAAATACCACTATAAGCTGGCGTGCCGATGATGGCCAAACATTGAATGCTGGCTTGAAAGCTTTGTGATTTTCACGGGATCCGGGCCCGTATTGCTAAGAAACACTATATATATGTGATTTTAAGGGGGGTCCAAAACCCCTGCCCCGCCCCCCTCTGGACCCGCGCATAATATGGAAAGTAAATTGGTCATTTCCTGCAGAATATGATGCAGCATAATTGGATCAAAATACACGTTATGGATGTTATAATGAGTGCCTTAAAAGAAACATGTGTTTGATTGTTTTGGGTGATGGTATGAGTTAGGGTGCTTGTGACATGTGCACTGATAAAGTTTTTTTAAAACTTCGGCTATACATTCCACATAATGCTAATCTGTAACGAACAGATTTTCAATAAAAGACCTGGACAGGCACAAATGAAGCCTAACCACCGTTTTGCATACCAGTGGCTGGACAATGTAAAGCTAAACAAGTCTGCAAAATTAAATATATCATGTGGTTCAAGAATTATGAGCATTTTCACTAACTTATCACAGAATGGACATACAGATGGACATACTCATATAGAGATTACAGTGCAGACCCAAGGGTCATGCAAGAGTATAGTGCAGATCCAAGCGTCGTGCAAAACGCAGAGTGATTATAGTGCAAACCCAATGGTTGGGCAATTTTAATAGGTAACAAACAACACTGATTCTAACGCACTTGCAAATGCAACGCGACGTCTGATTGGATAACGCCATTAATTTGCGACAGTATATCCTGCGATGTACTGTCGGAAACCCGACGTCATTACGTAACGTCGCTTTTCATTGGTTGACAAGTGAGTATATGCAACTGGCAAGCGGTTTTATGCAGCTGGCGTCGCTGGACGTATAGGCGCAACAAAGTACATTGTCACTGTCTTTTTGAAGGGAAATGCTAATAGTGCATTAGAATGGGGAAAACCATATTGAAAATTTTCATTTGGGGAGGTATATCGTCGGATATACGTTCGGAAATCACGTTTTACGGCTCCGCTTACACGTCGCCGTAAAACTAAATTTCCGACCGTATATCCGACGATATACCTCCCCAAATGAAAATTTTGAACACAGTTATCCCCTAAATCAAACCGCATGACAATGTCGCAAATGTGCGACTATGGCACTCTGCTGGTAAGTCGCCAATTGGCGACAATGGCAGCGAAAGAGTTAAGGGGGTGCACAGAGTTAAAGCGAATCAGCTTATTTCTGAGACTTTGCTACTCATCACACATGCGTAGAATCAGTCTGTATACATGCATGTACATCTGTCCAGTGGGGCTATGGGTTATATTTGTATATATTGGCCTGAGCCGTCACCAATGTCCCTGCTTTGTATTTGAGAGCAGTAAAGGCTATGACTTGACTGCACTGATCTTGTCTAAGCATTCGATTCTTACATAGCAATAAGCACATAACCTTCAAGAACTGGATCCTTTGTTAATCAGACTCAAAATATGTTAATGCTTTTTCAGGTTTTACAACTTGAACCCTGGTGATGTCTCAGCTGCCGAAGAAGATTGTAAAACATATATCACTATGCTTGCTAATGAGGTGAGACTGATTGAGACACCAAATTGTCCTATACTTTCGTTGAGATTTACCATGAACTGTTCTGTACGGCCATTTTCCTCCTTCCACTAAAGAAGGGCTTCTAAAAGTTACAAGCGAAAGTATGTGCAATTAGTACTGGTTAACTTGCCCATGAACAAAAAGTGTGGTGAGGTTAACTGACCGTACCTCAAACAAGACCCCAAATGACAAATCTTACAAACTGACACGGGTGGGCGTGCATAACACTGTTGGTTTGACCGCTTATGAATTAACTCAGGCCTTTACTTATGAGTGCGTAACGTAAAACTAATTTTCTTATTTCTCAACCAAAACATATGTTGTTGGTACTCAAAAGAACCGTCTCAATGAGACGATTCTTTTGAGCACCCAAAACATGCGTTAAAACTGATGGGTAAGAAAATGTTTACAATTTTACGCTCAGAGTTTTTGTTTATCTAAACAGTCATGTGATAAACTGCATGATTCAATCGAAAATGCTTTCTATAAATATCTCCTTGTATTTTCTTGTATCACTTAACTATTATTTAAAGACATCTAAGTTCACATAAGGACAACCCTGACTGTTTATATTTATTTACCCAGTGTTTCAAAACAATAAAACTAAATTTTACATTTCATTGCATAAAGTAACAACCTGTCAGCCAATCATTGCTTACTAGCTTCAGGGCATTAACTGGTTTTGTAACAAACAGCTACACACGGTCTAGATTGGTGAACTTCGCATAAACACACCGGATAGGTGGCAAACAAGAACGCTCTTAACAATCGACGAACGCGGATAAAAATCACCAGAAACAGTGTTTTTGATTGCCACTACCGCCAGTCGGACGACAAATGGCAATTGCAAGCTCTGTTTCATCAAGACGGACAATGATGCAGAGTCTCTACAAGATGACCTTAACAAGCTACAGGACTGGGAAACAGACTGGCAGATGTACGTCAACTCTGAGAAATGCAAACTGATCAGAATTATCAACAAGCGTAAAACCATCAGCGCAGCATACCACATCCACAATATTCAACTGAAACAAGCGACGAAGAGAGCCAAAAGCTAAGTCTCACATTCAGTAATACGCTGTCCCGGCCCCGGGGTTATAAAACTTTTTTCATGCTCAACCCAACTGAGCACGAAATTTCAACTGCTCATAAGAACTAAAATATCGACAAATGAAGAAGGTTCTTGCTTTAAGTATCTCAGATGTTGTATTTATCATGCTCATAAATGCTAAAATGCCAACAATTGTTGGCATTTTAACGTTTATGAGCAGGATAAATTTCGTGCTCAGCTGAGTTGAGTATGAAAAAAAGTTTCATAACCTCGGGGCCTGGAACGCCAACATTGACACCATAACCAAGAAGGCCAATAATATCACTGCTTTCCTTTTCAAGGATCCTGTCAACATGTCCAACGAAAGTTAAGAACACTTGTTACCAAACTTTTGTGAGGCCTCAAGTGGAATACGCAGCCACAGTATGGGAACCACACACGACAGAAAATACCAAAAAGGAAGAAGCTGTCCAAGCGGCTAGATTTGTGACAGGAGACTATCGGTACACCAGCAGTGCCACTGCCATGGCTGAGAGCCTGTCATGAGAAACCCTCCAACACAGAAGACAGCAAGTCAATGCCATTATGATGTTCCGCATTGTACATGCCATGGTGGCTATACCAGCCTTTCCACACCTACAACTATTGGGTCCTGCTACAAGAGGCCACAAGTACAAGTACAGAATCCCATACTGAAGGACCAATACATACAAAGATTCCTTCTTCCCATCAAATATCAGACTGTTGAACCAGCTGCCAGAAAAGCTGACGAATGCTGAATCCATTGAGGCCTTGAAGGCAGGGATTTCAGCAGCTACACAGCCCTAGTCTCCAATATGTTTTATCCTGTTATTAGCCTGCTTCTAACCAGTCTTGGGCCACTCGCCATGTACATAGTTTTAGTCAACAGTGCAACAATGTTTGATTTACCCGTTTTGCACTTTCACGGGAAGAAGAAGAAGTTTCTAACATTTTTTGATCTACGTTTGTTTATAGTATTAACGCTTTCGATTGCCACCTATCCGGTGTGATAAATATATATTGTATTCAGCTGACACTACTGTGTTTCCAGGATCAAAGTGACCCCCGTTTTTTGCCGTTTATTCCATTATGGTAATTTCAATTGAAAAATAAATTACAGAAATGAATTTAGATATAGACCGCGTAATAGGTCTTATCCGGTAAATGCTTTCAGCAGCAGTTAACAGCTGTGCTAGGTACAAATGCTGCCCTTTCTCTGCACCTAGTGTGTGTAAAGATAGGGGATAAATCTTGAAGTGTGTACTCTGTTAACAATTTATTCTAATTAATTGAAAATGGGTGGAACTAATTTGAAAGACGGAGGGATTGCATTTTACTGGCCAGATTTTTTAGATATTTACTAACAATGAGAGGCTTGGAACAGAAGTACAAACCAGATAGACTTCCTAATGATAGGGACAAAATATTGAAAGAAAAATTAATAACAAAAAATATATCGAGTCATTGCCTAATCTAAAAACTGATCAAGAATCAAAATTAAATAATTTTAGCCCCACTCCCAGCCCAACAACAATAGTTTTTGAAATCTAAAATTTATCTTACTGTTTTATTAAGAATATATGTCAATGAAATCTCTTGATTGTAACTGTGCCTAATCTGAGCATGCACTGTCTGCCTTTAACTACTGTCGTCTGCTTTAATAACCTTCACCAACTTTTTAGATCCAGATCAAGTCTGATAAGCTGTGGGGCACGTGGACGAATCCTGGATTTCTTCATTGGGGATTGAAATCTACAAATGGGGTTCGCATTGTAAATTGTTATTTTTTTCCTTATTTTATGAAAATTCTCCATGGAAATGGAATAATTTTGTCTCAAAGGGGGTTTGAGTGAACCCTCTGGAGCCGCCACTGGGACATGATCTTAATCCATACTGTTTGACGCTCAGATTAACTTTTTCAAAATATTCCTTCACAAACACAATCAGAGTGTCAAACAGTTTGAATCCAGATCAGGACCGATGTTCTGTAGGGTTGATCTGGGTCTAAACTGTTTGCAAAGGTTAGCAGCAGATAACAAAAGTCGCCTCTGGCAAGGAAAGAGTTAAAATGTGAAGTAGCGTAGATCTGACCAAAAAGTTAATTGTTACTAAAATAAATAATATTGAGATAGACTGGAAATTACTATCACTAATTTAACAGCTCATTTGCTGTATCTCTTGACAATATTACAACAACCTCAAGAACATCTTTCAGATTGCATTTTAAATAAATTACATTAGGTAAAGACCCGAAAATTAGCTGAAAGAAAATAAATTTGAGAGATTTCCTCTCCTCTCCATATGATTTCCAATGCAAATACACAGAAAAATGCTGTCTGCTACAACCAGAATGTACCTAGTGGAACTCAGTGGTAACATGATACTGCTGTAGTTTCATACTACCGGGAGTAAGCCTATTAGAATATTTTTCTCACTTAAGTATGGCATTTTAAATAGGCTGGGATTAGACGGAATTTCTGCGTGTTTTCGTTTCTCCGCTTTGAATCAGTTCCCAAGTGTACCTTATCGATATATACGAGGGTCGTCCCACTAATTCGTGGATATTTTGCACTGTATTGAAACCATACGACTTATCCAATTCAAATGTTCATAGATTCTTTTTGTATTATTTAAGAATAGATGTTGAAAATTTGACGCCAATAGCTCAAAGATTATGGTTTGTAGCACACTTCTAGCAGCACCACATATCGTCCTACAGACCACGGCAAACGTCAACGCCAGAATTTTATGAAGTAACGTCATTTCTTTTCACTCTTTTACGAAGTATTCTCCTACATAGTTAATGCATTTTTGGTGGCGTTTCACCCATTTTTCATACACTTCGTTGAACTACACAGTATTTAAGCTCAAATAGCATATCTGATCTCCTCGCAGTCTTGAAATCGTTTTCCACGCAAATGCTTCTTTCACCGTACGGCCAGCTGGTACCATGTGGACTAAAATCACACCGAACTATCCATGAATACGACACACATCACTTTTCCCATCAATTTACCTACTTTCGCCTTCTTTAGGGTGGACTGTCTTGATTCTTCCATACCATAGACAATCTTTTATCCTCAGGTTCATAATAATGCACCCACGTTTCATCCGTAGTGGTAATGCGATCGAGAAAGGTTGGGTCTGATCGACCTGTATCCAAGAATTGCCTTGATGCGCCTATACGAGGAGATTTTTCTTACTATGTTAGAAGTTTTGGTACCCATCTAGCTGATACGTGCGACAAACTCAGGTCTGCAGTTAAAACGCATTGAGCAGTAGACTTGCTGCAACCGGCACTAACAGCTACTTCGTGCACTGTCTTTCAACGATTGCTTTCAATGACGTTCATGACGGCCAGAGTTTGCTTTTTATCCTTGCATAGCGGTCATCCACGATGAGAACTCAGTTCAGACAGTCTGTCCACCCATTACTAAATCTGCCATGAAACCTGTACACAAGTTGTTAAAACACATTCTTATATCTATTCGTGCTTTGCATCTGTTTTAATGTTTGTATGGGTGTTATTCAACCCTCGACACATAAATTCATTACTGTCCTTTGGGCCGTTGCGTCGTCAAAAGTCGTCATTTTCTTCAATTTTCAAAAGGCAGTGGTGCATGTATAACTTGCCGCATTCGTACATAAATGACGTAAGACGTTCAAACTTGACATGCTGACATCAGAATAATTATGATGTCCACTGTCCGTCACGTTTTTGCACACTTTAGAGTAACTTTGTCGAAAACAGTTGTTAAAAGAAAATGTTATGACTACATATCTAAGCAAATTTTGACGTGGTCCGTACACCTCTACCTGGGTTTATTAAAATGCTGCTATGATCAAAACCAACACTTCAATTCTCTCCAAATTGACTTATTATGCGTGTAATAAAGTATTTGATTTATGCTAAAAGTTTCTTTATTCTGCGACATTAGGTTTTTGATATATTTGTAAAGTCCACGATTTACTGGGACAACCCCCGTAAATAAACTACCGTTCAGTAGTTTAAAATTCGTGCATTATGCTTATGATAACTAATATGGAGGCGAAATGGGTATATATTTCAAGGCAAAAGACTTAAGTTATTCTGAATTGCAGGGCATTTGGGCCTTAGTTCAAAATAAGGGATGGTCCCAAAACTAAGTTTTAGATACGCGGTATACATCTACATCCACTTTTTAAACGTCGATCGTATTAGTAAGGATTAAAGTCGTTAAATAAACGAAAAACGGGGGTTACTTGCAACCTGGAAACACAGTAGAAGACTTCGTCACCAGACTAGACTCATTAGCAAACATTCAACTCGTGTCAGATAATTCAGAAAAGTAAGGTGGCATGGGGAGTGAGGATTTTAAGGTCAAAGTCATATCAGTCAGTAAAATGCACAGAATTGGTACCCTATTTCACCTTATCAAACACACATATTTTTCATCTCCAGACAAAAGAGAATTCAAAATTACTTTTTTTTATTTCTCAATAAAAACATGTTGTGAAAATCAAAAGAACCGTCTCAGTGAGACGGTTCTTTTGAGCACCCATAATAGATGTTCAAACTGATGGGTAAGAAAACAATTATAATTTACACTAAAAAATTGCGTTTCTGGACCTATGCATTTTTAGTCATTACTTCATCTGGCCTTTTACTCCTAATGTATTTTTTTTCCAAACAATCATATTTTGGTTGATAAAATCGTCCGATTTTTATATGATTATTTAGTTCTTTATAGTATTTATTTTTAAAGACTCGTACTATAAGATGCGTCAAATAAGCAGTGCTTGTCATATTATTTTCTATTTCATATTTTTCTTGTGTAAAAAGAGTTCTTCCAAAACTAGGCACAAGTAAACATATTTTTCATTACGAGAAAACCTGTCTTCGGGGGTTTGCTAACAACACAGGCGCAGACCAGACTGCGCATCCACGCAGTCTGATCAGCGCCTTTGTCATTCGCGTTTTTGAAAAGTATCATATGTAAACTTGCAACAGGTGAAATTTTAATTTTCTAGCTAGTCTCTATAGCTGAGGAGACTGGTTTGAGACACGCTTTGTCGTACCCCCCCCCCTACCCCCGAAGACAGGTTTTCTCACGAGGCATATTTTATCTTCAGATAACGTATAGACTCCAGACAATAAAAGACTTGAATATTCCATACAGAGGAGGAATATTAGACCTTGCTGTCAATCCAAAGATTATTATATATCCAGACGTAAGTTGAACAAGGCGCAGAGGTTATATCACTTTCTTCATGAAATTTCAACTGCTTATTGAAACAATGCTGAAATTAAAGCTCTTGCTTTATCATATGACGTCGGATCTGAGAGTGAAATAACGCCATGAAATAAAATCGATAAACCACTAGTGGTTAACAGTTTTTCGGTACACGGCAGAAATGAGATTTAAAAGTAAAGTTAATGTCATATGATAAATAAAATCTAACATTCGTGCTCTTGTAGTATTGAACTTATTAAAGAGATAAAAAAAACTTGACAAGCCTCGCATTTTATCTCTTTCCCAACTTGTTTAATAAATTCAATAAAACATGGACACTCATGTAAGATTCTCTATTTATAATATCATTCGAGAATTGTTGGTCTTAAGTTGTTTCAGTAGGAAAGTAAGTGTAAATTTTCACCAAAAGAGGTGGCAACTCAACTACCAACTCTTTTGGTGTTTCACACTTAATATCAACAGTGAACAGTACTTTGTCAGAAACACGTTTAATTTGACACTAATGAAATATCGTAGGAATCCATAGCAATACTAATGCCCCATCCCCCAACTGAATGGGAGTTGGACCTATTGTTTTGGTGCAGAACCAGGGAGGCGTTGGTATTAGGATTTCTCGTATTCAAGAATTCTCAGAATGAAGCAAACGTGCATAGATAAAAACATTGTGGCGTGATAAAGATGTGATTAGGTTACGGTGACCTTGTCCTTGTTTCCAAGGTCATAAAGAAGCGAGATAGGTCAATTGTAAAACTAATAGAGCTCATATCCAAGAAATCTCGAAACTTATTGCTACATTTTGCATACAATAAAATATTGGGACAGAGTAAAGACTTGTTCAGCTTTTTGGGTGACTTCTAACTAATTTTGAAGGTCAAAGCAGAGCTAAATATTACAAGTTAGAGCTTGTGTGCAAGCTACCTCATTAAGCATTAGGCAGATGATTTCCACATTTTTATGAGTAAAACATTAGAACAAAATAACAAACCAATTAGCTTTAGATGGCATTGACCTAACTTTCAAGGACACATCAGCCTTTAAAGTGGTGCAAATGGTAGGAGGCATCTGTTTTCTATGAAAATATTTTTGTTGGCAAAGATGTATATATATATTTGATATGAGAAACCCTGATTTTTTCTGCATTCAAACAAAAACGAGCAGATCATCCTTTTCATCCACGCAGTGTAATCAGTGCCTCAAAAATTCACTTATTGGAAAGTATAATATCTACATTTGCATAATGTCATTTTTCAGTATGTTGACTAGTCTCTGTAGATGAGCAGGTCGGTGTAAGCCCAATCTTGTGAAAAAAATAAACAAAAACTGGACAATGCTACTGGCCTGCCAGCCAAGAGTGACAGTGACTTCATGTATTGTTCACAAAGTTATAATGGACTTATAATCGATCGATTACTTGTGTATTAATCCTATCCACGCGTTAGCTCAAGTGAAGTGCACACGTTAGTGGTTTACAGTACTTAGCAATTGTAAACAAAGTATTACGTCACTGTCACGCTTGGTTGGCACGACATTAATATAGTTTTCTTTTTTGCAGTTTGGAGAAGACCTGCCATTCCTCTCGAAATCAGGTGAATATTTGTTCACCTCTGCTACCCTCACGTCATTCAGAAGTTACATCAATACTGGCCAGGTGGAAGGAACATTTGACCATGCCATGCTCATTTCAGGGTAATCATTATTAGGGCCCGGAATTACAATGCCTCCTTAAAGTTAAGGAAGACTTAAGTTAAGCATTAATATTTTAACATGCTATATTAGATGCTAAATAAATTGTCTGAGTCGATGCAGTACTAGTGGTCAAAGATACCATTATGATCTACAGAAAAAACGAAACTATTTTGATTTTAATCAGTTTGAAACGTTACTTTTCGCATCCTGAAAAACAATACTTAACTTAAGTCTTCCTTAACTTTAAGGAGGCATTGTAATTCCGGGCCCAGGTCTTTATTTAACATGGTTGAGAGTGCGTAATATTTTGTTTTTATTTCTGAACCGAAACATATGTTGTGGGTGCTCAAATAGACGGTTCTTTTGAGCACCATTAACATATGTTAAAAATGATGGGTAAGAAAATATTTACAATTGTATGGTGAACAATTTAGTTTATCTTATTGTGCGCATAATATATCTAGACTACCATACAAATGGTCCAGTGAATGAGAAAACGTACAACTTGACAGTCAGCATACGTTCTCCAGCCACTATCGGCCCACAAGCTAAGTGCCATCAAACTGCGTTTCGCTGGTGGGCCAATGGTGGCTGCTTTGTGATGTCAAGGGTAAATTGTCTTAATATTGGTATGGGCAACTAGCTTATTTATTTCGTATGTATGCGTTTGTATGCGGGTAATGAATGTTCTAGTGAAACTGCACAAATGCATAAACTCTTCCAAGCATTAGATGGTGTTCCTTCAAGGACCAATTTATAATGTGTTAGCTTTTTTAAACCATGCATGTTTATGCCGAATGGAATTTCCTATTCTTATTAGTTGTAAAAGTCAGATGTGCCAAATATTTGTTTTTCATTTTCATCTCATATTGAATCATTAAGTAAACACTAAAGAGACAGATTGGACGCTGTGCAGTGCTATGTGACTTTTGTCTTGCAATGGCTCTTGTTTTAATTATTGAGCGAATGTAGCCTTTCCAAAAAATAATTTGAATTTATGAACCGAATCACCATGAAAGGCTTATCCTGATATGTACTACTGCTGCAGAGCTTTAAACTGCTGTTGAGCCACGACATGAGATTTCCAACAATGTTGCATGTGTGAACAGCAAAGCCTCAGATCAGCCTGCGCATAGGCGCAGTCTGATCAGAGCCTTTGCTAATCGCTTAAATATTCTGAGTGTAAAGCTACTGACTGAACATCATTTGGAGTTCTAAGATTAAAAGGGGCTGCACAGGTTCGTCTGAGTCTAGACTTGTCAGCATTGTTGGAAATCACATGTCGAGGCTCATTCGTTAACCATGTTAACGATAAGAAGCAATATTTTATAGTTATCTGTCAACATGAGTACTGATTCTATAAGGTGTACTTACATAACATAGATTGTTGATATGATCAGTATTTATATGTTCAATAACTTGGATTTTTATAATAGCCAGCGTATAAGATTTCCCAAAAATGTGGCATTTTGACATGTTTAGACTCAGACGAGCCTGTGCAGCCTCCTTTTAAGCTTAGAAACTGAAAATGGTATTCAGTCGGTAGCTGAACAATCATAGAATACTCAAGTGACTTACAAAGGCTCTGATCAGACTGCGCGTATGCGCAGGCTGATCTTAGGCTTTGCTGGTCGCACATACCACATTGTTGGAAATCTCATGCACTGGCTCATATCATTTGTCCCTTTCTATTAATAATTTCAGATTAGATTTATACTCAAGCAGTTCATCCACTTTAGGTAAATATATATGCTCTTTTGATTCAAACAATTAAAATGATATTTACATATAATACTGATAAATAACATGTGCTCCTAACACAAAACGATCTACTCCATTTCTGAAAATGAATGTAATATGATTGTTATTTTCCCCTAGCTTTTTTTTAAAAAAAGTGACAAGGATATTGTAATTGCTTCCATCCATCCGTCTGTCCGTCTATCCGTTATGCTATCTCTTATGCCTCGGTTACATTTGCCTTACGACGAGTATACGATGTCCGTACGATGTCCAAATCACCGTTTCCGTGCGGCCTCCTTAGGGTGACCTTGCGATCATCGTAAGGATTTACGGGCATCGTGGCCTCTACGATTTTGTTTAACTCCGCACAATGACGAATTTGAAAAAATCATAAGCCCGTAGCCCATAGAAACATCGCAGAAACATCGTACGATCCCCGTACGGGCATCGTACGGTGATCTTGAGGACAACGCGCGATTTTAGATTGTCATTTTTGCCAAAAAAATGATCGTAGACTCGTGTGCTCGTCGTAGGGTACCCGCAAGGTTTCCGCACGATGCCCATGCAGGGCTCATAAAATCGTACGGACATCAGGCGGTCATCGTGCGGTTACCCCAAGGCGATGGCACAATGATCGTACGGTTGCCTTGTGACGTATCAACAATTTTCGGACGGGTATATATTGGTTTTCATCAGCCGTTTATTTCATTTCAATATATATACAGAACCGTACTTATGTTGTAAAATCGACAACCTTGAACTTCTGCTTTCAATTTCTTACAAGTATGAGCTCTTTGCCTGTCTCCAGAGTCCTCCGCTGATAACCTTTGCATACAGTTTTGACCGAGATAAGGTCCTGCAAAACGTCGGACCTGATCTTGGACAAAACTGTTCAGCACTCTGATAGAATTCCTGAAAGAATTTTAGGACGAAAAAAACAGTAGAAGACAAAATAGCATGGCAAATAACTCAGTTGGCAGAGAGCAAACTTAACTTATACATTTTACATTTTATGCCTGTTTTGCGGGTGTATGCCTATAACTCCTAGGGGTTTGGGGAACAGGGGAAAATCGCATTTATTTCAGGGGAACAGGGGAACAAAGGCTAAATTGTAAGGGGAACTGGGAAACAAAGAGAATATGTGTGAATTGAGAGTACAAGATAACAAATTTGCGATTAATGGGGAATATGGGAACAAGCCAATTTATTTCAACGGAACAAGTACTATCCCCCTCCCCTGAGGGCCTCGATAGTTAATCGACAAACTGCGCACGTGTACATTAGAATGGGACTCGTGAGTAAATGCTTTCATGTGACAAAAATAAACTAGCAAAGTTATTCCCTTACAGATGCGTTGAAACTCGTTTTCTCTCCAACTTACGTGCAAACCCGATACTCTCTGCAAACACTTTCAATTCCGCCCCCTTCAGTTTTTTGTTAGCCCATCCCTTATGGCTGATGTCATAATAGTAGGGACGATCTTCAAAGAACTGAACAATTGTGTCATTGACGGCAGCTACTTCGTCGTCCTCAATATCGTCCCCATCAGGCCTCTCAATGTCTGATAAGTCTGCTGGCAATTTTGGCTCAGCGCTCGGGGCCTTTCCGGAACGTTTCCCTTTACCGCCTTTTGTTTTAGGCGCCATCTCAATTAACTACACACTAATGCACATAATTACACGACAATCGCGCAGTCAGCGTACCGACTCCTTGCGACTTCCACAAGGTCATCGTGCGGGCATTGTACGATTTATATGAGGAGGTTGTGAAGATAACACGATGACTGTACGATGAACCTGCGGTTGTCGAACGATATCCGCAAGGTCTCTGTAAGGTTTTGTCCAAGTTTGTCGCCAAAAGAAATCGTAAGGTGATCGTAAGCAATGTAAACCCAAACGTCTTAGCTTATTGCCGCCTACGATGCCGAAATAAATCGTAAGGAAAATCGTAGACAACTAAATCGTACGACGACCGTAGCATATGTAACCGAGGCATTACTAAACCATTGGACGAAATTCTCCCAATTTTGGTGTGTGAGTTACTTACATGTATGGGGCGTGCACCAGCAAACCTTTTTGGCCCAGCCCCTGGGGCCCTGGAGAGGGATCAAAGGTCAAATATCATTTAATTTCAATTACAAAGTCAATTTCAAAGGTTTTAATACCCTTTGTGTGTGTTCTCACAAATGAAAGATACAGAACACATCAGATGGGATTTTACCTCTGTCGCCTGGGTCATGTCCCAGGGGTGGGACTTTGGGGCGCTGGGAGTGCTCAAGGGGCCATTTTTCAAACACGGCCATGTGGCATATCAAATCAACGGGAACGACGAGCAGAACAGAATGCAAGTAAAATTCATCCTAGGGCCAAAACGTGTGACCTTGGGGTGGGGTCAAATATCATTAAATTTCGGCTACCATGTCAAACTCTAAGATTTTTATACTAAACTTTGTGTGTGTTCTTACAAATAAATATTGGTTTTCATTCTGTTGCTGGGATTATGTCCCAGGGTGGGACTTTGGGACGCTGGGTGGGTCAAAAACTTTAGCGTGGGGATTTGCGATGGCGCCCCATCAACTGTGTGTTCTAGTTTTGATATATTATTAGAAAATATATTTAGTGGTATGTGAATAACTTATCCAAACGACTGTGTAAAATATGTTCTTTAACAAACGCACTGTGTGAAGCCTTGTCGAGCCCCCGTCATACCTGTATGAGAGTATGGAAGGCTCGTGTAAGCACGTCCATATAAGACGAAAACACACAGTGGGCGTTTCTTCTCTCTCTCTCTCTCTCTCTCTCTCTCTCTCTCTCTCTCTCTGCCTTATCATATTAACTTGATTCTTTATTATGTTGTATATAAAACTCATTGAGATACTGATGGTTTAATAAATGGTTAACCCAAAAATATATTTTAACCTCATATTGGTACTGGTTTAATCCAGGAAATATCCTGACATGGCTGAAATCTTATGGGATTGGACGTGAAGAAATAACTGAAGCCGTTTATGAATACAGCACAATTTATTATGAATTTTGATCTATTTATGAACTCCTCCCAGCGCAATTAGTCAAAACCCAAACTCCCCTGAAAGTGAGCTCGAATAGTTAAACAATTGCCATAACCTTTGCTGCTATCATGCACAGACAAGATAATCGGTAACACCGATGGATGCTCCCCAAATAGATGCTTGTTCGAAAAGGGCTGCAAGTTGAAATCTTTAATAATGTTAATGTAATGCACTGGACAAAAAATTTAGTATAACAAAGGGCAATAACTCCAATATCATGCAAAAGAGTTATAGGTTTTGTACACTGCATCTGTCCTCATTGAGATCTATCTAATAATGTAGTATCAAGTCGATATCTCCTATAGTTTTTGAGTTATGCTTCGGACAAATTACAAATATGAAAAATAACAAAGGGCAATAACACTAAAATTATGTAAAAGAGAGTTATGGTTCTTATACTTGCATCTCCCTTTATTTAGATATATATACCAATGAAGTTTCAGGTTGATATCTCTTATAGTTTTGGTGTTATGCTCCGGAAAAAATACAAGTATGAAAAAATAATTTAAGTCCCCCTACACTTAATGTTTGTCTTTAAACATTTCAAGAGACCAGGGTGTGTGTAGGGTCAAAATCAGTGCATACAATTTGCTCTATGCTTCAATCTCTTTAACTTGATAGGCAACGTGACCACATACAGAAAAATAATAGACCCAATCCCATGAATTGAAAGTGTGTGTGAGAGCAAAATGTTTGCATGTACGTTGTTATATGCCTCATTCCCTTTTATTTGATAGGCGACATGACCACTTTCAGACAAAACACTGTGTTGACATTTGACCCCACCCCAGGTATCAAGTGTGTGTGTAAGGACAAAATATTTGCATTCATCCTGTCGTATGTTTCATTCCCTTTAATTTGATATTAAACCTGACCACCTTCAGAAAAAATGCTTGACCTTTTGACCCCATCCCAGGGATCGAAAGTATGTATAAGGGCAAAATGTTTGCTAGCATGTTATTGAATGCTTTATCCCCTTTAATTCAATATGCAACATGACCACTTTGAGTGTGTTAGAGCAAAATATTTGTATGTATCTTATCGTATGTTTCTTTTCCTTTAAGTTGATATGCAACATGGCCATATTCTGAAAAAAATATTTTGGCCTCGGCCCCATCCCAAAAGTCCACCAAGGGGATCTGACTCAGACATTCAAACAAAATTCTTGTTTAATATGCTTCATATCTATCGTTCTTCGTATTGTTCCCCTGTCTGCAATCAAAGTTCTGGTTACAAATACTGACACTGACTAAGTTACTGCAAGATTTAAATATTTGACCTTTGACCCTGCCTAAGGGGTCAGGTGGGTGGTTATTTTTTAAGTTTTAGTGCTTATCAACAGGCACTGGATAGTCATTACCCAAAGTGAGAAAGTGCTAGATTTAAGCGCATTGGGAAAATGTGAAGTTAATAACACATATAGTGAATAAAGCTTTTGCACTATATTTGACTATTAGGGCAATAACTGAAATGTTAAAGAGTCGATTTTTACAAAAAGTAGAGGATGTCGACTGTCCATGGTACTGATAATTTATGCCAAGAATGCATCAAAGATGAACAATATTGTACTTAGATATGGTTCCGAACGAATTGAAGGACAGAAAGCTTAATATTTAAAGGACAATAACTCTGTTATAAAAAATTGACATTAACTTTGAAACGATGTGCGATGCTCAACACCTTAGCCCTTACTATTCACCTAGTTTCATCTGAATTAAAACTGTAGAAGACTGAGTTTTCCGGTGTGAAGCCAGGTAACCCAGGTAACTCAGTTTATAAAAGGGCAGTAACTCCGTTAAACTGCGCAGCGATAGTCGCTGCTCCACATCATAGTCTGGAATAATTCGGTCTAGTTTTCAATAAATAATGTTTTAGCAATCCAAAATTAGCAGTCCGATCTGAGGCTATCTTCTTTTCACCTGCTTTTCCTGTCTGAGTGGTTTGATTCTAATTTTGATTTTACTTATATATACTGACTGACAAAAGAAACGCTACATCTTAATTCAAAGCCATGTTATATAATTGGTTATGCACAAGGTTATTAATGGAAATACGAATTATTTTTACTTTTAATGGCATGTTTATGTTGTACCTATATTTATATGGTAACGTTGTTTGAATCAGTTATGAAAGCAATGACGTTTTCGGATGGTAATATAGTACATACGTTGTTTTTAAAAAATAAATCACAAGTTTTAGCGAGTCTTTATAGCACTACTTGGTCCGAGTTATAGCTAAGATGAGTTTGAGTGATCACAAACCAGATTTTCTAACAATGGGGCTTATACTAGGCCAAAATATAAAGATTAAGAATATTGCGCGTTAAATGAGAGTTACAAAATTCCATCTGCTATCTATGTTTCGCTACTGTTCCTGTCACACATTATTCCCATTGTTTCATTTACCTCAGTCAACTCAAACCAGTGTACTGGCTGTCTTTTTATTTTCAAGTTTTTCACATGCACATTCATTTAATTTAGAATTACACATGTAACAACTACTGAAATCACAAGTCTAACATCCAATATGCTTGAAAACATTTTAAAACTTTAAAATTAAAAGTTACACATTGCTAATTTACGATGCCAAAACAGACACATATTGAACGCGAAAAGGCGATAAGAATGTTACAAGCTAACGTGACGCAATCGGTGATAGCCCAACAATTTCGATGCCATGCAACGATGATTGAACGTCTTAGGAAACGTTTCTGACATACCATTGGAACAATGTCGGACCGTGCACAGTCATGACGTCATCGCATAATGACGCGACGTCAAGATCGATAAAAACGTAGGTTTAAACTGCTGAATCAATTTCGTCCGGTGACAATGATAGCTAGCGAAACCCCAGAAACTCATAATCCAAGAATCAGCGCTCAAACTGTGACAAATTGGTGAAATACCACCATATACAATGTATGTTTATATGCGGCGTTTCTTTTTTGGCCTAATATATATGAAATCGATCATTACTTATCATAGGTCCATAACTATTTTAAGACTAACATTGTAATACTTTTCTTTCGACCTGCATAAATAATGTGCGTATGATTATGTTTATCATTGCTTTGTAGGGGTCGCATACCTAAGCACTGTGTGTGCTACAAGTGGAAACAGATTCTATCGAGTATCCCTAAATGAAGATAGAAGATACAATGTTGCCGGTACAGCCGCACATGAACTCGGACATGCGTATGTTTATATTTGTCAATACATGTCGATCTTATACGTATAGCAAATGCGAGCAGCGAGGCTCCGACGACATGCGCGGATCCAGAAAAATCCGTTGGGGATGGGGGTCCTAATATCTATTTATTTTTTAAGTCAGCAACGTATAACACAGAAGGTCGTGCGAACCTCACTCGAACCTCACTGGACTCAAAGGATCTAATGCTTCTCGAGTGGGGTCCGTTCAAGAAAGTGTTTCTAGCAGGGTTCCCACAAGCTCTGGAAATCATTGAATACCTTGAAAATTACGAAAAAAGTTCAATGCATGGAAAAACCATGGGATTTGAAAAAAAAACTGTATAATCATGGAAAAATCATGGAATTTTGTGAAATAATTTGAAAAAAAACAACAAACAAACAAACAACAACACCAGTAGCCAGAAAACTAGCTGTCAGACACAAAAAACGTGTGTCTGACAGTAGTTTTCTGGCTACTAGTGGTTTCAAATTTTAATTATTTCAAAATGCATGAATGGTCTACAAGGATGCTTATTTGTATTACTATTGCTGCATTCTGCATTTATGCTCAGTGTTATGTAGATGTCGCTAAAAGGGGAGGTTGGAGGCCGTGCATTTAATAGTCATGGAAATTACATTGTTGATCATGGAAAATCATGGAAAAATCATGGAATTGTGTTTTTTGAATTTCTCTGGGAACCCTGTTCTAGGAAACCTACAGCCACTTGTGATTTTCCAGGGGTGGGGGTCCATCTGTACAGTCTCCCAATAGCCTTTGCTGCTCGCACGCACAACGTTGAAATTTAGTTAACCCATTTAACTTGAAGGAAATTTCCCACCCTTATCAATTGTACCAGTCCAGTTCCGCCGATAGTGATTTTTATTCAAATTTTGATAGAACATTCTGTCAGCAAACATTGGAGTCCCTGATTAAACGCCGCGTCCTGGGGTGTCTGATCTTTGTCTGCACTGTTTGCTTTTGTCCCACGAGAAGGACGCTAAGCTTAAATAGCAAGGTCAAGATTGTAAGGCTTTATACCCCTAAGATAGCTGCGCATGCATGTTTAAAAATGAATTCCGGCATGTGCAATAAGTACCAACAAGAAAGTGAGTATGATCAGGAAATACAACAATCACACACTGCAGACCACGGTACTGAGAGGAAGAGCCACAGAACACCAACAATCAAAAGACATCATGAAGACAATTAAAGTAAAGCAACCAGCTCTCTCTCTCTCCCTCATGAAGATGATTGCAAAACTAGAAAGAACACTAAATAAAGCATAACAAAACAAGGGCCAACATATCTTGCAATGCGCAAAGTACAAATGCATGCTGGTGCAATATGCAAGGTAATGTATGGTTTTGGGTCTGTAAGGGCAATAATCCACTAAAGCTCGTGAATTATCTTCCCTTACAGATACACAAAGTAAGAAAAAGGGCAACGATCAGGAATCGATACAATCAAGCACCACACCTGACCCAGGATAACAATGTGGAAGTACCAACTTCACAGTTAGACATCACAGACGAGAGCCAAGTGGTCAGCCCTTTCCCATACAATAACTTACACCCAGTGTGCACTGCTCAAATGTGAATAAAAGTAAGTATGACCAGGAAATTCATGAAATCACAGACTAAAGTCCAACCCACACCACAGGAAGGAATGGATACAGCAAAGAAGGAATACAAAACACTAATGGCCACACGACAGCATGAACACAATTAAAGTAAAACAACCAGCTTTTCCTCACCAAAATGATTGCAAAACTAGAAAGTACGCTAAAACCAATATTACAAAAAGAGGAACCATTGCACAACAAAGATTCAACAATAACAGAATCAACACTTAAGAACAGACAGCAGCCAATTTCCACCGGAGGGCTTTGATTAATTTTTCTTGGCAAATCTTCAACTGAGACCCTGCTATTGTTATAATGCAAAAACCACAAAACTTGTTTAGCCTGCATCGAGGCTTCATAACTTATGCAATGTAACAGCTTTGGATACACGAATAGCAATTTAATTTACTGTAATGAAGCATAGAAAATGTATATTCGCTCACAGTCAAAGCTAAATAAAAACCCTTTTTGAGCCACGTCAGCTCCAGCAAAAGACAAGCATCAGGCACCAGAGGAGTAGCCAGAGGCTTTATCATGTTTAAGTCCACAAAAATGAAGAATTAAGAGATATCTGCCTTAGTTACTTTACTCTTAAGATAGTGAATAACATAGGCAATGCTCAGGCTGCTCAGATTGGCAGCCTGGTCTGCGCCTTCGTTTTTTGTAAGTTACAAAGTCAGGGTATCTCGCATCGAGGCCCATATGATGTTGAAGCACAGAAAGTCCTCCGCCTGGCTACGCGCCTGGCACTAACACACCAATGGCAGATTTTGGTCAGGGTCCTCATTCAGTCTGAAAACTGCTGAATATCGGTGAAACCGGTCGGTGTATATGTGATGCATGGACGTTGAAGGTAATGAGGTTTGGAGGCACGTCGCATCCAGGAGTTCATAAGCCTCTCTATATAAGTCATTGCCGAGGTTATAAAACATTTCCTAGCTAAACTTGCATAATCATGAAGTTTTTAAATCTTCATAAGTATCAAGTTGCCAACAGACTTGCTTAGAACAGCTGCCATTATTGTTTTTATTTTGTTCCTATAGTAAAACCTGTTTAAAACGGCCACTATAATAGACAACACAAAGATGTTAGTGACAAAAAGTAATTTTGTTTGAAAACCAACTTTCGGTATTATTGAGAGTGGCTGTTTTAAACAGGTTTTTCCGTATTTTTTAAAATGCAAACACATGTTTGAGTCATTATATATAAACAAGGATGGTTCAAGAATATTCTGTCAGGGGGGTCCTTGATTTTTATTTGTCATCAACACACATCAAATAAGGCCGTATGAACCTCCCTCGAGAAGCAAATGGACTCGAGGGGGTACGTACGAGTATTGAAAAGGGAACCTATAGCCACTTGTGGGGGTGGGGTGTCCGTCCCCCTTTCTTCCGCCTGAATCCGCCCATGCGTTCACTTGATATCAAGGAGATTATGCTTATACTTTTAAAAAGGCTTACACCATTAAGCTTTTCATTATAACAAGGCTCAGAAGGAGATAAATTATCGCATATTTTGTACATTCTGATTTGACAGACTTGGTGCCCAGCATGACAGCAATGGAAACTCTTGCCCATCAAGTGGGTATGTCATGGCAGCAATCAGCCGAAGACCAACCATATCAACACAAGATACTATCTTCACGTTCTCCACCTGCAGTGGCACGTATTTTGCAAACCATCTATCAAGGTGAGCTTACAAATTGTAAAAGAAATAGGCGAAGCTCCTATTATGCAAGTTAGTATTCTTTGACTTTTCGCTTTCTGTAAAGGCGGCGCCTCATGGATGCGTAATTAGGACTGGTCAACCTTAGACATAGGTAAAAGCTGAAAATGAGGCGTGGTTTTATTCAAAAGTAACTGTATCATCTTGCGCCATTATCTAAGTAAAGACGCAAAACACATTATTTAGTCCTTAAAACGCCAGCAAAATAACTGCATCTTAAAATGTCTATTTTAACATAAGCATAGATGCAAACAATGTGGGCCAAGATCAGACTGCTCCTACAGGAGCAGTTTGATCTTGGTCCGCACTGTTTGTCTATGAGGCTTAACATATTTTAGTGGACAACAAAAAAGTACATTTTGTGTTTATGCGCTTTAAGGGTTAATAAATGTGAGTTCAGTGTGTATACGGTTAGGATTTTCATGAAATACACGCACGTTTACGCGGCTCAAAAAGCTTATTAACTCTTTACCAAATTATGAATAAAACCTGATTTCCCTTCCTTATCAGATGAAATAGCCGAACCACACCCAAATATGAATATTAAAGTTGCCGCCTTTACAGTAAGCGGAAAGTCAAGTAATATGCAATATCCCGATCCCTTGTAAAGCTAATGGAGACAGGAACTAGTAGGGGGCGTGAATAGACAGTGACATAATAGTTGAGTAATACATGCGTAATGAAAATTGTACACATCATATAAAGTGGAAATAGTGTTTCCATATTTAAGGGACTGCTCTTACAGGAAAGAATTTGCTCCCTCTACACACTGGTAAAGGTATACGACGCTTTGTCGGTATTTACACGAATTGCCAGTTCTTCATAGAGCGGATGTGGTAGGTATTTTCATTTTTGTTGGTAATATTACTATAAAGAAAAAAATGGCGTATGCCAAAGAGGCTATAGAATTCAATCATTTTTAAGTATTCGGTATGCACATGGCGATTTATGTAAGCATTTAGGCAAAGTAAGGAGGCCAATCACGTGGTCAGCATGATGGTGTTCACGGATTTCCTGAGCCAGTTTCCGGACATCACAGGTAAGGAAAATCGTTCATAAATTTCACAATACTGTCAAATTCCATGCGGTAAAGTGCAACAAAACTCATATTTATTCTGCACAAGACTTGTCAATGTTTCTCCTGGGTTTGCTGCAGTTTCCCAGATTGCCTCGAACAACTTTTTTTGACTTTGGTGTGTACCCAATCACAGAGAATTTTCCGTTTTTTCTTCACTTGTTCGAGGCTATCTGGAAAACTGCAGTGAACCCAGGAGAAACTTTTGCACAGTCTTGTGCTATAGATCTATAGATCACATCATCACACTGGTCAATGTAAAAGCACCAGTGGTTGCTACAACGAGGTGGTGGTGGCAATTTTCCGCACTGGTGCTGGAGCTTGCAGTTACACTAGAAAAAAGCACCTGCCATGGCAAAACTCCAGAACTGTGCTGGATTTGCAGTCCAAACCATGAATTAAATCACCAATTGCTTGGCAGAGCCATAAACAGCAATGTTACCGATGGTCTGTGCGCCAGGTGCCATCACAAATACAATAAATGCAAGCTTATAAATAAATCATAAAGGCAACTGGTATAGATTTAATTACCTTTTATGCCAGCTCCAGTGCGGAAAATTGCTACCACCAGCTCGTTGTAGCAACCACCGGTGCTTTTACATTGACCAATGTGATCATCAGGATCAAAAAGATAACGATAAGCGTAACATTGATTTGGAGTAACAATGAACAAACAGAAAATAAAAGTACCGCCTTATATAGGCCCTTAAATAAGTGTGTGTAATTGAAAATAATTTTGCTTATTTCTAAGCCATATATTGTGTGTGCTAAAAAGAACTGTCTCAATGAGACGGTTCTTTTACGCACCCAAAATCTATGTTTATACTTATAGGTACAAAAATAATAACATTTATATGATCAAAAAGTTTTTTTATCTAGACATATGATGTGTATTGTTTTTTTGTTTTTTTTCAGCAATCCTGATTGTCTTTCAAGCAGCAGTGACAATGGCTTTGTAGACAATTTTTGTGCTGGTCCTCGTGGGCTCCGTGACGTATCTTTCGACTACCAATGCCAGACATATTATAGATATGGGTCTGACTACTCTGAGTGTTTTGATACCGTAAGTAGCCTTCAGGACTAGGATCAGCCATTTGTCAATTTCGTGCTTATCAGTAGTTTACATATGGGCTCGACGCGAGAAAACATGTCTTCGGTGGTCTTCGAAAAACAAAGGCGCAGACCAGCCTGCGCATACGCGCAGTCTGATCAGCGCCTTTGTTATTCGCTAAGTGGAAAGTATCATATCTAGACTTGCTTCCAGCAAAATTTCAATTTTCTAGCTAGTCTGTGTAGCTGAGCAAGCTGGTTTGAATATCACTTTTGTAGAAACCCTGCATGGAGACAGGTTTTGTCACATCGCAGCCTATAAAAGCTTAAAGCTTACTATATTGTCATTGTTTATGTATGTCTATTGCAAATATCTGAAAAAAAATATTGCTAGAAACCAATTTGAGCCAGTGCATGAGATATCAAACAATGTGGTAATTGCGACCAACAAAGGCTCAAGTCAGCCTGCGCATATGCGCAGTCTGATCGGAGCCTTTGCAGGTCGCTTGAATATTCTATGAGTGTTAAGCTACTGGCTGAACATCATTTGGAGTTTCTGAGCTTAAAAGGAGGCTGCACAGGATCGCCTGAGTTTACACTTGTCAAAATGCCACAATTTTGGAAATCTTATGTCGCGGCTCATTTAATATGTCCATTGCAAATATCTGAATAAAATATTGCTAAAACCCAATATCAAAGGAAGCCCGTAAGCAGTGACCACAAGGCAATCAATGAAGAAACAAACCAAATGCTTCATATAAGAAACTTACATAATTTGGAAATCTGGACCAGTTATGGCTTAATTAAAACCATATATTATAAGAAACTGTTAGGTTTTAATAAGGACACTTTTCGAGCTCGCATTGCTAATATTTGCTTACCAACCAAAGGTGAAGCTGCCGTGAAGCCGCCGTGGTGTAGGGGATAAACCTAATTCAAAACCAGGGGTCGCAGGTTCGATTCCCTGCTTCTCCATAAAACCACCTACGGTGAGCCTTTGGGTGTTCCCGTTATAAAACCAAACACAAATCTTAAACCAACCTTATACACAGGAAAGCCACAAAAGTTTTTTTAGGTGGCATGTTTATGTGATTGGTGCTCAAAAGAACCATCATAATGAGAAGGCTCTTTGTGTACCCACATTATTTGTTTTGGCTGAGAAATAAGGAAATATTTTCAACCACACAATCTTATGTGGAGGCATAAGGTATCTCGTTTTCATTGTATCAATATCTATGGGAAAAAGCATCAGTCCAAAAAGTCTATCTATATACATATCTTTAAAGTAAGATATACAGCAAGGATCAGAAATCAATAAAATCAAGTACGAGGGTCATTTTTTATGTTCGTAGAATCGGGCTGTATCTCTACAAATATAGAATTTACGGTACCATAACTATATATATTTTAAAAGGTCTAGCTTTTGTCTATCAACTGGTATATATTTTACAGCATTAGCGCCTAGTTCGGTCAAGATATATAGCTTTGAATAGGGCAGAAAATGACACTGGTCAAAATCCATACCATTTTAACCACGCAGCAAGCAGAAAATTAGACGCTGTTAAGTTCCATCCGCTGTGCTGATATAAGCATTTTTCAAGCCGATTTTTCTTTTGCACCATCAAAATTAATTATTCAAACACTAATCTAAGACGTTTGCAGCAAAACTATAAGCATGCTGTTTGCTGTTCTATAACAGTTTTAAAACACCCATCAATATACCAAAATAATAACAGTCAAGTGCTAGTTATTATGTCTGTTTAAATTACGATTATGAACAAATTTTAAAAAATCATCTGTTTTTGCATAGCACATGATATACTCAATCATTCGTCAGCAGTTATATTGATGTATCTATTTAATCGTGTAACTGGCAACTTCCGGTACTGGCATATCCCCATGTTATAAAAAGTGGGTGGGGTAAATCAACCCCGCATAGAGAACACAATGACAATAGGATCTGCATAATTTTCTTATTGCAGTGAATTCAACACCTGTTTAGAGGCACAAAAACAGTTTTAATGTATTTTCTAAGTATAGTAACGCTCCATGGCGTCCTTTATGTACAAAATAAGGTATTTAAGCACCCCCTAGGCTATTTATTTTGCAGTTCATTTCTAATTAAACAAAAGCATTAACTTTGTTTCGAGATGAAAGTTACCACAACACTTCCATCTACCGTATAAACAAGAAAAAATATAATTCTACTTTACAGCTAACATATTTAGCCACATTCAAAAACCCGTATCCAACTTCGACTTGTGTCAACTTTTTACAATAAAAGTTTATATGCCTACTGTTCACTTTGCTGAGGTTTCAAACAAATCTTCCATATCAAATAATTGCTGCATATTTCCTATAATGTTTATATAATATTGTAGCACGTGGTGTCCTTGATCTGCAGCCAAATTTTCAGAAGCTGTGTATGGCTATGGACCCATTTTCATACAATTGTTACTGACGTTCTGTCAGAGACTAAGTCCATAAATGTCATATTTCTACCATATTTCCAGTGTGCGATATATCGGTATGTTTTTGCCTCTTAGATGACATAAAAGTAATGTATTTTGAAATGATTTTAGGTTGCATATATAGATAAAAGCCCAATCTTTCCAAATATATGCACGATGTGTGCATTTACTTTCGCCGTTTTCATTAAATCTACCTCTCTACGAACATAAAAAACGTCCCTCGTACCACACCTGTACCAAGATACCAAATGGAAAATCAAAATAATAAAATCACAATAAACATCACAAACAAGAGCCAAGAGGTCAGCCCTTTCCCTTCAGGTAACCGCAAGGCAGCAATGAACAGACGCCAAAGCATGAAAAACACAAGACATAAATAACAAATGATCCACAAAAGAAGAACCGCCTTGGAACGGTCAGTAAAGATATATTACTGGAAGGCTTACATTGTTTAAGTTCAATTGAAACTTTGTGTTAAAGGTAGCCAAATAAATGCAGATTCCAGTGGACACTTTAAAAATTTTATAACATTTTAAAGTGTCACATGGCGTCGAGTCTGGGAGTGCTATAAAACCATGTAATAAAATCGATAAAACACGTGTTTACACATTTCATAACGTTACATTATGACATCGAGTACAACGTTGCGTTAAAGCTAATATAATACTGACGTTTTGCACGCTAGAATGCGATTTGTCATGTGATAAATAGAATCAAACATTTGTGCTCCTGTATTATTGAATTTATTAAACTCATTGCGAAAAGCAATAAATGGTCGGTAATGGTCGCATTTAAGCGCTTTATCCAAATTCAATAAACATGAGCACTCATGTAAGATCCTCTATGTCTATTGAAGGGACGAACAGTCATATCTAAACAATTATTTCCCTGTCTTTCACTCAACGAAAATTCCAAGAAAATTGAAGGAAAAAAATCATTTTCAGTGTAAGACAAACTTCAAAACTTTAATAGGCACAAGTACTCGAGTTTTATGCATGCTTTCCTTTCAATATCTTAGATGTCGATATTCATTATTTTTTGCATCAATGTATTGTTTTTCAGCTCAGTCTTTTGTTTCACGAAGAATTGTTGAAGCCTTAGCTTTTCCCTAACCATACCATGTTGTATAATGAGGGAAAAAAGTTTAGCAATATACTTTGAGGATTCATAGTTTGTTGACAAACGTTCACGAGTACGATGACATTAACAGGTTGACATTTCACATAATGTAAAGTCTGATTTTATGTCCACTTGCTAAAACAGCTTATCTGACAATAGTGCGAAAAGTTTTCGACTAAAAGTTTAATTTTTCTGTCAAATGCTTTGATCCAAAAGCAAGAAAGTGAAAAACGGTTTAAAACTGAATGTTATGTTCACCCTATTCGTACAGTTTTTAGTTGAAAATCTTATTTTTCCAAATTACCTCCCTTTCAATTGAATAACGTTTGAAATTAAAATGCTCAGAAGATCAAAACCTCACTATAAAGTAGGAGTTTGTTTCTTTTGACCACTTGCGGGTAGCCATTAGGTCATTTTCAAACAACTTACTTGTTTGCGAACCTGCCAATTAAAAAAGATCTAATGCTTCAAAGATTGCCTATGGGAAACCCCAATATAAATAATTGCTAAACTTTTTTCCCTTATTATATAATTGTTCGTGTCTTATTGCCTGCGCTTTTCTTTCGAAATTAATAGTATCAAAAGCCAAGCAGTTTGGACCAAGACCAGGCATTTCAAAACTGAGCTCGGTTCAAACTGTTTACAACATTAGCAGGTACAGAGCCTAGTTCTTGTGCGGATCCAGAGGGAGAGGGGACAGGGGGTCCGGACCCCCCTCAAAATCACAAATATATAGGGTTTCATAGCCCTGGAAAATCACAAAGCTACCCAGCCAGCATTCAACGTTGGGCCATCATCGGCACGCCAGAGAAACGCCATTTAAATGGCGTTTCGCTGGCGAGCCGATGATGGCCTGCTTTTAGTGTTGTTTGGATCTTTCTCTTTATTAGAACATAAAAAAAAATTATAAAAAGTTGGACCCCCTCTGACAAAACATTCTGGATCCGCGGGTGTAGTTAATGGCTGGGGCCACAGATGTTTGACTCGTTTGCAATGCACTGGCTCACAATATATTTCAGACCGCCGTATCAGCTGATGGGTGTTGGTTACCATATAGCATCTTTTGTTACCCAGGATCTGGTGGAACATGCTACGGTTTACCATTCTTGATTGATGGCTCCCCGTGCACGCCATCTAACCCTCAGGAAGGAAAGAAATATGTAAGTGTCAGTTTCAGTGATCAAATTTAATACTCTTATCAACTTGCTAAAAAAGACAGGTGATCATATTTCTTACTTGCTAAAGTTGATAATCAGTTTGCTTTACATTCGCTCCATATTCCCTAATTAGAAAATACAAGTAGAACTAATTCAATTAGCATTATGTGTTGACAAGATTGTGTGGCAATGTTCTTTTATAAAATATCATTGCCTTTCTGAAATCACATTTTGGTTACCTTGCAAACAGTGTAGATCCAGATCAGCCAGCTTCTTCAGAAGCTGGCTGATCAGGATCTGTACTGTTTTCAAGCAATTTGGAAATTAGTTCATGTAAGAGCGACTACAAGTGATTGTAATTTCAACTTGCTTTTTTTTGAAAAAACTACTAGCATTCAGCAAGTTAGCAAGCGCTAAATTTGATCCCTGATTTTTATCAAAACAAATAGGCCGCATATGCTTTTAATGCATTAACGTTCACCAGGTCCCTCAAGACCTGGCCAACGTAAATACATTGACAAACAATCAGCCTATCTGAGTTATAAGAGTAATTGTTACATATACGCCAGTTCATAAGATAAGGCATGGGCGGATCAAGAGGGGGGAAGGGGTCCAGACACCCCCCCCCCCTGAAAAATGCAAAAATATAGCGTATCTTGCAATACTGGTCCGGATCCCCTGGAAAATCACAAACCTACCAAGCCAGCATTCAACGTTGGGACATCATCGCCGATGGTGGCCCATTTATAGCTGTATTTGTATCCTCTAAAAAACAAAAAAAAAACATAAAAAAACAACAACGTTATCCTATTTAGACCCCCTCTGAAAAAACATTCTAGATCCGCGCATGTAAGGTTACTATTGCATATGAGTAGCTAACATACGTGCTCATCTATCTAGTGGGTCTAGAGACATATAATTTTACAGTGGCTGTTTTTCAAGTCGTTACTTTATTGTACGAGCAGCTATTGCTCTGGTACTTTCCAAGGCTTGTCTGAGCCGTGGCTGAAAGCCTCCTAGCGAAACTTATAAAACCTATAATAGCCTATAATTCGGAGTCAAATAAGTTAAAACCTATACAATCTTTATTTTGCTCAAAAAACCTATAATTAATCTATATTTTCCTTTAAAACCCTATATTTAGCAGAAAGGTCTGCCATATGAATGAATTGTTATGGCCAGTGTGAATTTTATGCATGAAAAAGTATTGAAAGTGGGGTTTCTTTTGGTTTTTTGGTGTGTGTGTGTGGGGGGGGGGGCGAGAACACCTGCCTCTGCTCTTGTTTTTCTCTTGAACCTTATGGGTGCTGTATATACAAAGGAATTCTTTTAGGAAACACAGAGTCTAATTGTTACAGACTCCAGTAGACAGGTTAAAGGAGTTCTAGCGATAAGGCGTATATTTCCCCTGGTTGACATGATTACAAACACCAAATTTTCAAATTGCCCTAATGTTTTTTAAATTGGTGTAGTTTGGCAGTACAATATGCATAGTAGGCAACAAAATACATTCCAAAGCGATTCACAATTTACGATACCGTGAAACGTGAACTTCCTACTCCCACCCCTCATTTTACATCTTTATACTGGGTGCCGTTTAGACCAAACTTTGAGTAAATACATTTCTAGTTTTAAAAATAAAGGTGCTAAAATGTTAAGGATTTAAGTGCTCTTCATTTCCAAAACCTTACCGTATTCCTTCTGTGCATGCGTACGAAATACACCTAAAATTGTGACATTTGTCATTGGAAAGATGAAACTGGTGTTTTTCAGTTTGTTTTATATGCTTTCTCCCCCTAGACCCCATATTCCCTTTACATATGTTGTAAATGTTTATAGCGGCATGTCATGTCCAAATGACATCTTAACTGCTGAACTACACCAATTTTAAAAATCATTAGGGCGATTTGAATATTTGGTGTTTGTAATCGAGTCAGCTAGGGACAAGGGGGTCCAGCGGGTCCAGCGGGTCCAGACTCCCCTGAAAATTCACAAAAATATAGGGTTTCTTAGCTATACTGGTCCAGGTCCCCTGAAAGGTCACAACATACAAAATTCAATGTCGGGCCATCATAAGCCCACCATTTAAAAGTCATTTGGAAGATTGCCCTGGTTATAATGGAATTTGGGTCCTCTCTCCCCTCAAAAATAAAACAAAACAAAAAATGTTGTCAAAGTTGGACCACCTCTGACAAAACTTTCTGGATCTGCGCTTGAGTATGATAAGTACCATAATCAAATGTACTAGATGTATAGACTGATGGTTTAAAAACTATTGTCCCAGTCAACCTCATTTGCTTCTTTGGATATAGAAGCCCAGTGGCACAGTAGTAGAGTGTTAGACTTGGGATCGAATGGTCGCTAGTTTGAGACTGACTTGAGGCACTATGTTGTAACCTTGAGCTGAGTAATCTACTAAATACTGGTTCAACACTGAGAGGAAAACATCCCCACATGACTGAAAGAATGCTAACTGGAACGTAAATTATTATCACAAACAAAAATATTTAGTTATATATCATATATACTAAAACCAAGTTCTAATCGGTCACCTTACATTTTTACGCTAGTTCAGAAAGTGAGACAAAGGGTATGCAAAATTCACGTTTTTGTAAGTGAAGCAATACTTTGCCAAGACTGCAAGTTATTTCATTTAAGAATGACGTGCACTTCTTCCACAGACAAAGTTATAGAAAAGATACTCTCATTTCAAAAAGTCACACTTTTTCTACGATATAAACCATAACACAGAGTCCTTATCAATTAACGTTTTTGTTTGTTTGAATATGTTACTGGCTACTGTGATATAAGAAGAATAAACCTCAAAAGTTTTGTTTCCATCGGACTCTTAATGCTCAATAACATAAGCAAAACACCCTTAGCAGGTTAATCATTGAAATTCAACTTTAACCTTGCAATTTACATAAAGACTTTGCACTGCTCTGTACGCTTTATTATCAACCACAGGGCATTGAAATTTTCAGTGATTATTCATTATCACCAGACGTCACTGTTCTTCTTTGAGAATTGAAAAAAAAATATTATGCTATCAAATCGATTTTAAACTCTCACATTGAATCCAGAAGTGTACAGTAGTCGTGAAACTTCAATTGCCAAAAATTGGACTAATCAAGTTCTACTGTGTTTGGCCTACAATGTTCAAATCAAAGTAAGTGCATTTAACAATTTTACCAGGGAATACTGGTGAATTTAAAAAATCTCCAAAAGTTTTGAAAAATGCAACATTTCAAAAATGCGTTAAAATCCACTATAAGCAAAATTTCAATTGTTTTGTGTTTTTCAAGTCGGACAGACCAGTTAGTAACAACATAAACATCAATTTTATAAAAACTACTCTCAAAACCATTTTTTTAAAAGTCGATTTTTGCATTTTTAACTCAAACAAGTTGGAAGTAAAAGAAAACTGTTCAAAAACACTGCTAAACGTTTGCCCATTAAAATGCACATATCTAGGCAAAACATCATTTCAATCATATTAGCGTTTGGTTGGTAATAATGAGTTTGAAAAGTGGCCGATTAGAACTTGGTTTTAATATAGTTTCTATCTCTTCTGTTTCAGTACTGCTATTTAGGAGACTGTGAAGAAGAAGACACAATCTGCCCAGTTGGCACACCTGAACCACCAACACCACCACCACCTACGCCTCCTCCCCCAACACAGCCACCACCAACACAACCACCACCTACACCACCACCAACACAACCACCACCAACACAACCACCACCTACACCACCACCAACACAACCACCACCTACTCAACCACCACCTACACAACCACCACCTACACCTCCACCAACACAACCACCAACTACACCATCACCTACACAACCACCACCTACACAACCACCACCTACACCGCCTCCGCCTACACCACCACCACCTACACAACCACCACCTACACCACCACCCCCTTGTGCATGCGATAGTTTACGGGGGTTTCGTCGTTTCTTATGTTGTCTGTTTGCTACATGTTGTTGAGATGAATTAAAGTGGCCTAATTGCAAATGAAATTAACTTTTGTCTCTGTTATAACTTTATTTACATATTTTTCTTGTTCATTTATAGGCTTGTAATGTTTTAAAAAAGTATGCATGACCTAGATGTTTTTAATTGCTATAAAATGGAAAATTTGCCGCTTTACAAAAGATACACCATGGTCAGTAAGGTAATTACTATGTGAGCATGAACACTAAAATGTTGCTGATTGTGTGGCTCCAGAGACTATTTTGAAAACAGCAGGGTCTATGGCGAAGATTTGGCCAGTATAATATATATAAACACCACCATTATTTTCTGAAAGTTGTCATGTTAGATATGAAATTAAAGGAAAGTAGAGCAGCAGTCGATGGTACACCATCGCAAACACCTGCTTCCCACCTTTGAACTTTACCTTGTTGTCAAGGTAACACAAAAGTACCCCCACAGCATATGAACATGCAAAGTATGAAGTTGCTACGTCCACATTTAAGAGATGCATTTACAAGAAAATACATACAAGAAAATACATATCATAACAAAAAACTCTTGCCCAATACCCCACATCATAAATATGAGCATGCACCCGCAAAGTTTTAAGTTGCTACATGCAACGGTTTATAAGAATATGCTTTGACAAGATCTTAGATTATATGACCTTGACCTTGGGGATAAATGGCCACTTAAACTGTTGCACTGTACCCTCCACATTATGTTTACCATGCACCTGCGAAGTTTGAAGTTGCGACATCCAACGCTTCAAAAGACACAATTTTAACTTCTTCAAGTGATATAAATTGTAACTTTTACAGGTTATGCCCCTGACTGATTGCCTTGCTAAAATTAACATATCCGGCAGTTTTTTAACAGGCACCGCATTTCGGCTTGGTATATATATTTCGTTAGAAATTTTGATTTTGCGGAACCGTGTGTGCTGGTAGGAAAACCGATACAGTACGAGTTGTTTCCCCGTACCCCATACCCTTTTGTTTCGTTTCGAAAAGGGCCGGAAGAAGGGTAAAGCAATCTCGAAAATCTATTAATACCGTGTGTGTGTGTGTGTGTGTGTGTGTGTGTGTGTGTGTGTCACGAGAGTAGATTTTATATTCAAGCATGGGCATTTATGGTGGAAACTCATTAACTTGATATCAATCGGCAAAAAGTTGGTATGCATCGGACCGTATTTTTGAAGTACTCTTATAGTATCAAGCTATCGGGCCACTGTACGGGTGGGAACTTTAAGACTCGCACATGTATCTATTTCAAGAGAGAAGTTTAGGTTATATTGTTTTAACTTGGTTTAGATTTAACATGGCTGATAAATTGTTTGATCCGAGCAGACAGTTACTCATTCATGATATGGCACCTTTACAGTGACCCGAGGGCTTGGTAATAAGGAGTTAGATCTTGTGTGCCTGAAGGAGCTCGAGTTAGTGAGATTCAACGGCATATTAGTGCCCACATATTATGTATATATTATATATTTGATGGATATGACGTTGGTATATGCACCTCATATTATGTATATATTATATATTTGATGGCTATGACGTTGGTATATGCACCTCATTATACACGACAGCCCTGTTCACCTCTTTCATGTACCTAGATGTTATCTAGGATCTATGTGCTTCTATTTTTTCTCTCCTCACTGTCGCCTTTTGGTATTCGATACACAAATGCTTACCACCAAGACATTAAATGAATCTCTCTCTCTGCTCTTACAATGTTAGGGGTTTGGGCAATAAAACTAAGCGAGAGCAAATATTCGCATGGCTAAAATCAAGTAACCACGCGTTCTGCATGCTGCAAGAAACCCACTCGGGAGATAACACTCATGACTCATGGAAACATGAATGGGGTAATGACGCTTTTTGGAGTGGCACTAGCAATAGCAGTGAAGGTATTGGGATCTTGATAAATCCGACAGTTTCATATACTATTCAAAAATATTCTGAATTAATTCCTAATAGAATGCAAATTCTTGAAATAATTATAAATGACAAAGAAATCAACTTAATAAATATTTATGGTCCAAATAATGATGATGTAAATTTCTTTGAACATTTAGAAAAATATTTAAAAGAAAATGACGAAAAAACGTTTATAATAGGTGGTGATTTTAACACGGTACTGAATGAAAAAATTGATAAAAGAAATGGCAGGATTGACACACACAAACGCTGTAGAACGGTGATCAATAACATTATAGACGCGTATAGTCTCACTGATATCTGGCGAGATATGCACCCAGACTTAATGCAATATACATGGCATTCTCACCACAAACCACCTATATTTTGTAGGTTAGACTACTTTTTAATTTCAGAAAATTTGAGAAATTCTATTGTTTCCAGCAGACATAACATTGGATATAAGTCAGACCACAGTATAGTCTCCTTAAATATTGATCTAATAAACCTTACCCGAGGACCTGGTTATTTTAAACTTAACAATAGTCTTTTATTAAATGAAGATTACCAGGAAATAATTAAAAATAGCATCTCAGAAATAGCTGAAATAAATAAAGAAGCAAATCCAAACACAAAATGGGAACTTATAAAAGGCACTGTTAGAAACGAAACAATAAAATACGCAACATACAAGAAGAAAGAGACAATTAAATATGAAAAAACCTTGACAAATGAAATTACACAATTGCAAAAAGAGCTGGTTGATTCATCTGATGCTAACAGAATTAATATATTGAAAGATAAGCTAGATGAAAAAAGCAACATACTTGAAAACTTAACTGAAACGAAGTTAAATGGGTTAATCATGCGATCAAAAGCAAACATAGTCGAATATGACGAAAAAAACAGCAAATATTTCGCTAGTCTAGAAAAAAAACGATCTGAAACGAAATTGATTTCAAATTTATCCATTAACAACTCAATAAGCACAAATCAAAGGGAAATAATTACAGAAATTCAATCTTTTTATAAAAATCTCTATAACAAAAGACAACAGAATAACTCAAAATTTAACTTTTTTGATGAGTCAATAAATAAATTAAGTAATATCGACCGAACTAAATGTGAAGGACTAATTACAGAATCAGAATGTTTAAATGCCCTAAAATGTATGAAAAATCAAAAGAGCCCTGGCTCAGATGGCATTACAGTAGAGTTTTATAAAATCTTTTGGAACAATATTAAAGAATTTTATGTTAACTCTATAAACTACTCATTCGAGACTGGATCGCTTACAGAATTACAAAAGCAAAGCATAATCACAATTATCCCAAAACAAAACAAAGATCTGACAATACTAGATAACTGGCGACCAATTAGCTTGTTACATGTAGATTACAAAATCGCAACTAAAGTTATTGCAAATCGCGTTAAACATGTAATAACAAAAATAATTCACAACTCACAGACAGGATTCATAAAGGGGAGATACATAGGGGAGAATATTAGATTGCCTTTCGAAATTATCGATAACGCTGAAGAAGAAAATAAACCAGGCTTAATTTTTTTCTCTGATTTCGAAAAGGCGTTTGATAGTATTGACCATACATATATAATTAACTGTTTAAAACATTTTAATTTCGGTGAAGATTTCATAAAGTGGGTAAAGTTATTTTACAATGATGCTAAAAGCTGTGTCACTAACAATGGTTACTTATCAGACTTTTTCCCTGTTCTGCGAGGCGTTCGTCAGGGATGTCCCCTTTCCACTTATCTCTTCATCATATGTATTGAATTACTTTCAAATAAGATAACAACTACAGAAGACATAAAAGGCATTACTTATGCGAATTACGAATTTAAAAAGTCTCTTTTCGCCGATGACGCATCTTTTATCCTAGATGGTTCACTAAAATCTTTCGAAACACTTGTTGATATATTGGATAATTTTAGCTACATTTCTGGACTAAAGTTAAATTCAAATAAATGCCAAGTCTTGCGAATAGGCAGCATGATCCAAAATGAAGTTGTATACTTAAATAAAAGAAAATTTAGATGGAGTTCAAAAGAAGCTAGCGCACTTTGATTTACATTTTGCACTGACAAATCTCATATATTCCAAGCAAACTTAGAACCCAAAATCGTACTTTTTGAAAAATGTTTAAAACAATGGCAACATAGAAAACTAACGCTTATGGGTAAAATCACAGTTGTAAAAAATTATGCTCTTCCAAAATTGATATATGCCCTTTCGTCTCTACCTAACCCACCCATTGAAACTGTAAAAAGAATTGAAAAACGTATGTACGAATTTATATGGGATGGCAAACCTGAAAAAATTAAGAGAGATATACTCACGATGGGATATGAAAACGGGGGTTTGAAAATGATAGATATAGACAATTTTATAAAAGCGTTAAAAGTATGTTGGATAAAACGGATGATAAAGGCTGATAATGATTCAATATTAAATAGAATATATATCTACAATCTTCGAGCATATGGCGGTAATCTTTTGTTTGAATGTAATATCTCTGAAAACGACATTTGTAAATTTACGCAAAATATATTTCTAAAAGACGTTTTATCTGCGTGGTGCAAATGCACAGCAAGAGCAGTAATATCAAGTTACAGACATGAAATTTTGTGGAACAATAGTCATATAAAGGCAGGTGCAAATACAATAATGTTTGCAAACTGGTACCACAATGGAATTAAGTTTTTTAAGGACATATATGATGACGTAACAAAAAAGGTATATTCATACAATAGATTACGGGAAATAAAAAATCTACCTGAAGGCGATTTTTTAAACTATTACACTTTGATACACAATATACCATACTCTTGGAAAACCAACATTAAAAATGAAAATGAAAACACGCCAAAGCCAACAACAATACTTAATCAATTAATGAAAACCGAACACACTAATAAATATGTATATAACTTATTACAGAAAAACAAAATACGCCCAGAAAAGAAATCAGAAGTAAAATGGACGGAACAATTTAACGAAGAAAATCTTGATTGGAAATTGATATACACGACCTCCTTACAAGCAACGAAGGACATTAAACTTCAAAATTTTAATTATAAATTCTTAATGCGCATTATTCCAACAAACAGATATCTATTAAAATGTAATATTGGGCATACAGCATTATGTGATTTTTGCTCAATGGATATTGAAACACTAAATCATCTATTTTGGGAATGCATTCAGGTACAACATTTTTGGACAAATTTATCCATACTCTTGCAAGAATATAATGTACACATTAAATTTAACTTAAGATATATATTGTTGGGGATAACGGGAAAAAATCTAACAGAAGTTCAATTAAAAAACTACATAATTTTGCTTGGGAAATATTTCATTTTCAAAAGTAAATATCAGAAGCAACAACCAAATTTACTACGCTTTAAATCATATTTATGCCAAAGAATCAATATAGAAAAACAAATTTATTTCATGAAGGACAGACTTGCCCAATTCAACAAGAAATGGGGTAATCTCAGATCTTTGATAGAGTAATGAAAAATCAATGCACCCAAACACTCTAAAACATAAAAAGGCGACAGTTCTCTCTCTCTCTCTCTCTCTCTCTCTCTCTCTCTCTCTCTCTTATACCATATTATTTTTATAAGGAAGAAACAGATGTTTGAAAATTTCCAGTGTGCTTCCTGCACTTTTTTTTCCTTTTTGTTTTTTTTGTAATTCTTTTATTTTTTCTTTGGTTAAAGCAAAATTTCCCCTTTTTTGTTTATTCAAAATTATTTCTGAACATATTGTGTAGAAGATACAATTGTAAAGTACCAGTACATAGACAGCATATATTTGTGTTGAATAGCTATGTTAAGACAGTTATATATCGTTATACATGTATATGTTAGATTCCATTTATGATACATGCATGTTGAGCTATGCTGAAAATGTATATGTTTCAGAAATAAAATAATAAATAATAAAAAAAACAAACGCTTTAACAGGATATGCATTTACAAGTAAATACGTTAGTTGACCTTTAATTTTAAAGGTCACACGTTTTGTGATATATGCATCTGCAAAGTTGCAATATGCAACGGTTTATCTATAGACGGATGGACAGATGGACAATGGACCAACTTTGGTATGAAATGAAAAGTATAATGAAGCGTACATCAGCATGGAAGCAAAACATTCTGCCCTTACACACACACTGGAAAGGGTCAAAAGGTCAAAACACTATTTTCAGAATGTGGATATGTTAAATATACTGAACTACTAAAGAAACCTGACACTTTTTACTTGCTTCAAACTCGTAAATAACAGATTATAGAGCTAATCCGATATGCTTGTTTTAATAACAAGACATTAGAAAGTATTCTTCGAAAAAATATATTTATCAAATGTAGAACATGACGTAACGACGTCAAAAACACCGTTTTTATCACTTTTGCCTCGGGAGTGTATGTCTGAATATTTTTTGAAAACTTTTTTCATGTATGCAATGCCAATACCAGTACAGACAAAAGTGCATTTTAAAAATTTGCAATTTCTTGCTATGACGTATGATATAGGTTTCTTAAGTTTTGCTTTTGACGTTGTCTAAACGGCAGTTGTTTTTCCTTGGTTAAAGCAATTTCTAGAAACTAAAATGACTTGGAGTCAACCAATCATTTTAAGAGAATGCATTTAAAAAAACTTTTGTTTCGCGTCACGTTAAATGGTAAAAGCGGATTAAACCAAGTTTAACGTCAATTAAGGAACAACGCAAACTATGGATAATAATCGTTTTTTTCTTTGTCAACGTATGTCGTCGTTTAGTGTTTGCTGTCTACTTTGTTATAGTGCCAATTGGCTACACTTTACTTTGATCGCTTATGAATTTCAAGCTTTGCAGTATACGCATATCAGCATGTCATTGTAAAGTTTGACGTCGCTTAATGTACGGAGGCGGCAGCTACGGAGTTCAAAAGGACTGAAACATTGTCAAAATACATTCCAAACATCATACAAAGTGAAAAACGTTGATAAAGTGGCAGTGTTTTATAAAAAGCTCATAAAACGCTGATAACGAAAAATTGACGTTAAGAAAATGAAAATAGGCATTTGGGTTGAACAATGCTTGCATGCTTTATTTGAATGCCAAGAAGATGCCAATGAAATAACAAAGAATCACACTAAAGCGGTTTCTCAAGAATTTTGCGTGATTTCTTAGTTCTTGCGAAAATAATTTTAGGGGTTACGTGACGTTTTGATAGCTGACGTCTTAAATTAGTTCATCTTTTCAAATAATCTCAGTGCATCTTAGTCTACCTTTGTTCAGCTTTACGCAATGGAAAGACAAGTGTGCATCGTATTCATTTACTACCAAATAATTGACACACAGTACGTGTCAGGTTTCTTTAGTAGTTAAGTATATTAAGTTAAGGGAATGAATGTAGAAAAATTCGAGCAAACGCAAGCAAATGACCTAATGCTCCAGTCACACAAACACTTACGGACTTTGATGGAGAGTTACGGATCAAACCGCAGTCGTCCGCAGAAAAATTAAGGGCGTGGCCTAATTTCCTGAGGCGCAGTTACCTACAGTTTCAGGTAGTTACGAATGGTTGAGGATAAAAACAAACGTCAACGAATAGATGTGTCACTTTGAACATCCACGATCCGGAGAGACGGACTACTTCCCTTACATTATCTTCTTTTACATTTAGATACAAGTACATGTGAATAGATACATACAGATGCGTACTGTTGCGTATGCCAACTCAAGCATCCAGCATCTTCTGCGCCCGCCGACCTCAGCATATTATGAAGTGTAACACAAACATTCACCATAATCTCTACATTCTGTGGCTTTTGTCGAAGGGTTGTGAGTAGGCAGCCCCAGCGATTGGCCAGTATGCCAAAGGCATTCTCAACGCATCGTCTGGCGCTAGAAAGGCAATAAATTGAAGACCCGCTAGTCCTTATCCAGAGGTGCTCCAGCGAACGACTTCATCATCCACTCATTCAGAGCAAATGCATTGTCCCCGATTATGAAATACGGTATGAGCCAGTGATCATCTGGCAGAAGATCCTGTTGTGGGATATCGATGGAGTTGGTTATGACTGCGTCTCGCAATGTCGACTCATTCCACAGCTGGCCATCAGATGCTGACCCTGGGGCTCAAACTTGGGCCCAAGTAAACCTGTAGTTTGCATCAAAGAGCACAATGAGCACAACGGAATGGTACATCTTATAGTTGTAGAACTGGGACCGTCCATTGGTAGGACACCGTATGTGAATTTGCTTGCCATCCAAGTCAACTAGTACATGATGAAAATTCCATCTGCTGGAGTAGCTTGCAGCAATCTGCTTCCACCCTTCAGCTGTCGTAGGGATGCTGATCACCTCATCGCCATACTCATCCCAAATGGCCTGGCAGGCGTCTCAGACGAAAATGGAAATGGTGTTGATAGAACAGATACATCAAAGACTTGTAGTTTTCCCACGTTGCGAGGTGCCCGAGTGCTATGGCCACATTCAGTCCAACCACCAGCGAGTCTGTGTACCATGTGTCTTTCTTGCGAAGTTTCAGTGTCAGTCGCTCCACCAAGTCTAGGAACAGCTGAGGGCTGAGGTGGGTAAAGTTGCTGAACTCCAGCACATCCTCGTTCCTCAAGAGCATCATGAGGTTTCCATTTGCCCCTTGTTCTGGCCTAAGTGAGATCCAACGGCGAAACCACCACCTTCTTTGCTGACGACGTGCCACCCAGAGGCGCAAGAGCTGTGGATAGATGGTAGTTATGTTCATGTTAGACTGGCTTAGTCTCAGCATGAGCAGTCTTTGTTCATTATTCATGGCTGTAAAACTGAAAACTGATTTGACGCCAGTACTATAAATAAACATATAGTTGTTAAAACCTTCCTAATATGCCAATTATACGTGATTATCAAACGCAAGAGGCCGTAAAAATACGTATTTATCTGGATCGATTGCGGAGTGATAGGTTTTGATACGTTTAGTTACGGATGAGATAAGGATAAGATATGTATACTTACGTATGAATGCCTAGAGCTACGTATTATTGCGTTTTGTTCATCCACAGAAATTTTTTAATATTTTTCAAAATACGCACATGGAACAGGTCTTGCAGGTAAGATATGAACTGTTACGGACTATGTGGATAAGATATGTATAGTTACGAATAGTTATGGAATGCACTGATCGATGCGGGTGGGCTTTACGTATCATCGACAGAGTTCGTAAGTGTGTGTGTGACTGGGGCACTAAAATTGCAGCGACCCTTGGATTGGGTTGAAAGTACAAATATCAAAACTGTGCAATTAAGTATAGTTTAGCAAACTTAGGCATGCTATCTTTGGCTGTTTGCCGGGTCCACCACGGTTTACCTGTTGGATTTCTTTTGCTCCGGTATTCAGTTTTATTTACTGTTGAGTCCTTTGCTTTATCTCCTTGTTATATCTTCATCTATATGTTTTAGGAGATGATGCGTTGATTAGTTAGGGCTCTTTCATGCAAACCAAATATCTATGTGTCTTGATCCACATCTGAATTAAGGGTGAGGTTGGCTCCGTTAAACAGGTTTAAGCCCTCCAGTAAAATATTTTACTGACCGTTCCAAGGCGGATATTTTATGTTTTTGTTCTGTCTTGTGTTTGCTATGTCTTTGTGCGCGTCTGTTTATATGTGCTTTGTGGTCACCTGCTGGGAAAGGGCTGACCTCTTGGCTCTCGTTTGTGGTGTCTAACTGTGAGTTCGTCACTTTCCCATTGGTATCCTGGGTCAGGTGTGGTACTTGATTGTATCGATTCCTTATCTTAGCACCCTTACTTACTTTAGGCATGCTAATACTGAAGTAAAGGTGTACTACATAATTGACTGGCTTTAGTTATTACCTCAATGATACCTAGATAGACTGAGATGTAGGAGAAATGCAAATTATGATTTGTGATTTAATTTTCTCGAAAATACTCCTTCGCCTGGAAATTAAACTGCAACAAAAATTGGGCTGTAATTATAAATTTTATTGGAACCAATTAACCAATGAGAATCAAGGGAAATGAACATGTGACCTATCACGTTACCAATCTTCATTACTTAGCTGCATCTCTTGTGTGACAGGTCTTTAGCCTATATTTTCAGTTTGAAATTGCCTTTCAGTATGTTTAAAAGTGCTATTATATGTTGAAAAATATTACCAAAGTATTTAATCTATCCTGATCCGATGTTCATTGGATTAATTGCGATGTGATCATGACGGATTTATCTTATTTCTACAGGAAATAATTCGGGGAAAACTTGTCAAAACTTTCAAAATGGCGACCATTATAAACGGAATATAGATCTACTTTTGTGTTTCACATTTCATAGCTACAGATAAAACACATAGCAAAATGAACAATGGAAAAAAGTTTAGATTTATTTGCAGTGAAAAATATCTTAAGTAATGTAACTTTGTTATTCTAAACTTAAAAGAGGGCTGGATTATTTTTGTCGAAACAATATGGTCGACAAAAGGCCAAACCATGCTAAGCCTGAATGCAGCGTGGATAACTTTAATGTCTCATTGGGGCATTTAATTTTGCTTTCAAATGTAGATGGGATCAGAAATAGTAAGTGAGTATGATCAGGAAATACCACAATCACAAACTGCAGACAACCCCTTGGCACCGCGAGGAAGAGCCGCTCAACCATCACGAGACACCAGGAAGACAAATTAAGCAAAGCAATCAGCTCTCTCTTCCCCATCAAGATGATTGCAATACTAGAACGGACATAAAGTAACATACAACAAAACATAGAACAATTACAGACTCCCACAATGGGAGTAACGATAAACAAAAAGTCAACAACAACAGAACCACCGCCTTAGAACGGACAGCAGCCTAAGCCAGGGGGGGGGGGCTTCAATGCATTTTACTGGTACCAAATATTCGCCCTAGATTCTGCTGTTGTTGGAGTGCAAGAAATGTTCAGCTCGCATGGAGGCTATCTAACTAATGCAATGTATCATCATGGAGAAACACTCTAATCAAATTAACACACCATGATGAAACAAAGATAAGGGCTCATGACTCACAGATAGTCAGAGCTAAAGAAAACCTCAAGTTGAGCCAAGGTTGGTCCAGCTACATATAAGCATCAGGCACCAAGCCACCGATTAAAGCTTTACCTCAGAGCCGTCATAGAGTATGAGGCCTGACCCACCGTCGTGCAATTAAAGAGGAAACCGTAGCTATAAACCGTGATTGGGTTTAAAACTAGGCATGCAGACTGTCGCATGATATCCAAGTTATATCCAACCCTTATATAACGTTTTACTATCTTTTTGAATTGATCACTAAAATTAGGTTTACCAACAATACGTTTGAATTTATAAACTAAATCACCATAAAATATAGGTTCTGATATGCCTTGTTGCAGAAGAGTTTTTAACCCCATATTGTATTTAACAATTAACTCTGAGTGTCTGTGGTAGAATTTAGAAAATGCTTTTCGAATTTTATGATATCTATAAACTTGTTTTAATAACTTAGCAGTTAAAAATAAGTTTCTGTTGTTGTAGTCCACAACATTAGAACACACTCTCGCAAAACGAATAAGCTGAGAAATATATACACCATAGGAAGGAGAGCGAGGAACATCTCCATCAAGAAAGGGGAAAGTTACAATTTCAAAATTAAATTCATCCCGTTTATCATGAATTTTAGAAGAAACTATGCCATTTGTTATTGACAAGTTCAAGTCCAAAAACGGAGCTTCAGTATCAGAAGAATTCGCCTTATTTAACTGAAGTTCAGTGGGATATATCTGACCTACCATTTGTTCAAAATAAGAATTATCAATATTAAGTAAGTCATCTAAATATTTGGAGGTTGAGTTAAAAACTTCAATAATATCAGTTTGATTATTGTCAGACAGAGACAACATAAAGTCTCTCTCATAACAAAACAAAAACAAATCTGCAACAAGAGGAGCACAATTAGTACCCATTGGAATACCTACAATTTGTCTATATAATTTCGAGCCAAATCTTATAAATATATTGTCCAAAAGATAATGGAGCGCATCACACATTTTCTGACATGACCATAATTTATATCGTTTAGGTTTTTCAGAAGTAAAAAAGGCATTTTTATCATTACAAGCCAAATAAAGTGAGCCCTCTCTGTTAAATGTTTGTTCAATTAATTCTGTTAGTTTTTCTTTGATTAGATTATGAGGCAATGTAGTATAGAGAGTAGAGAAATCATATGTAGACAAACCAGATGCTAGAAAACCTCTAGACTTCAATTTATTAAGAATTTCACCTGAATTTTAATAGACCAAAATAATTTTTTACCATTTCATTCATAAACAGTTGTGCAATATTTAATGACATGGTTTTTAATCGCAGTGAGGCAAGAAGTCAAAAGAATAGACAACTCAGTAGTTGTACATGCACTAGAATTAGCAATAAAACGTGATTTATAGTGCCGTTTATGAAGTTTAGGTAACCAGTTTAACGTAGGAAGCTTGCTATGGTCCTCATCAACAAACAACCCAAACTTATATGTTTTTATTTGTAGTACTGTTTTTAACTATAACAAATTAGTAACAGAACTTGATATCGACCCACTGAACTTCAGTTAAATAAGGCGAATTCTTCTGATACTGAAGCTCCGTTTTTGGACTTGAACTTGTCAATAACAAATGGCATAGTTTCTTCTAAAATTTATGATAGACGGGATGATTTCAAATTTGAAATAGTAAATTTCCCATTTCTTGATGGAGATGTTCCTCGCTCTCCTTCCTATGGTGTATATATTTCTCAGCTTATTCGTTTTGCTAGAGTGTGCTCTAATGTTGATGACTTCAACAACAGAAACTTATTTTTAACTGCTAAATTATTAAAACAAGGTTATAGATATCATAAAATTCGAAAAGCATTTTCTAAATTGTACCACAGACACTCAGAGTTAATTGTTAAATACAACATGGGGTTAAAAACTCTTCTGCAACAAGGCATATCAGAACCTATATTTTATGGTAATTTAGTCTATAAATTCAAGCGAATTGTTGGAAACCTAATTTTAGTGATCAATTCAAAAAGATAGTAAAACGTTATATAAAGGTTTGATATAATTTGGATATCATGCGACAGTCTGCATGCCTAGTTTTAAACCCAATCACGGTTTATAGCTATGGTGTCCTCTTTAAATGCACGATGATGGTCAGGCCTCAGACTCTATGACGGCTCTGACGTAAAGCTTTAATCGGTGGCTTGGTGCCTGATGCTTATCTGTAGCTGGACCCACCGTGGCTCAACTTGAGGTTTTGGTATCCTGGGTCAGGTGTGGTACTTGATTGTATCGATTCCTGATCTTTGCAACCTTACTTACTTTTCTTTAGCTCTGTCTATCTGTGAGTCATGAGCCCTTTTCTTTGTTTCATCATGGAGTGTTAATTTGATGAGAGTGTTTTCCATGATGATACATTGCATTAGTTAGATAGCCTCCATGCGAGCTGAACATTTCTTGTACTTCAACAACAGCAGAATCTAGGGCGAAGATTTGGTACCAGTAAAATGCATTTAAGCCCCCCAGTGGCTTAGGCTGCTGTCCGTTCTAAGGCGGTGGTTCTGTTGTTGTTGACTTTTTGTTTATTGTTACTCCCATTGTGGGAGTCTGTAATTGTTCTATGTTTTGTTGTACGTTACTTTATGTCCATTCTAGTATTGCAATCATCTTGATGGGGAAGAGAGAGCTGATTGCTTTGCTTAATTTGTCTTCCTGGTGTCTCGTGATGGTTGAGCGGCTCTTCCTCGCGGTGCCACTGGGTTGTCTGCAGTTTGTGATTGTGGTATTTCCTGATCATACTCACTTACTATTTTTAGCTGCCATATGGCATCGATGCCTATCAACGATAGACGTCTCATCAAGCCTGTTATGCTCATATGTTTTTGCAGTGCTAAGTTCATTCTTTAGGGTGTTAATATAGTATAGAACAATTCACAAGCTTGTGCTCCAAGGAAATCCTTTCAAAGACCTTTGTAGCGTAGCGTCAACTATTTCAACAAAGGTGGGACTGACTTCACAGCATTAACAGGCCGCTTGTCCTAATTTTACAAGAACAAGCAGTCTTCATAAGAAGTCACTGTCTCTGAGGGACGTGGCTTACAATGCAGTTTATGTGGATGCGCAAGTGCAGATTCGTCATTTATGGAGATATAAATAGAGCAACGGCTGTAACAAATGTACATGATATCATTCCCGCTGTTCCACTAACCAGCAACATGCCAAATCTAGCTTTGCTGGACTTTTGGCTTGCTTTTTATCAACATCAACGTATGCTTCATCACTAATTATTCATGCAACAGCAAAAACAGTTAGTTCACGTATTGGCAAGGTGGAAACTCTTGTGGAGTTAGCGGAACAGAAGGACCAAACTGACATAGTGCAAGTGGATGCAAACACTAAATAGAAACAGTGTAGACACCAAATTCTCTGTGAAAAAGGCACACGCAATGTCTGATTCAGATATACAGGATATTTGGTCAGATCCTGACAATTGTGATTCAGGTGAGAAGAATTCTGACAATAAAAGAGTAAATAATATGCTTTGCCAAAAGAAAAAAGACTTTGAAGAAAAAATATACCATGAAATTGCTTCAGGACTTTGTAAAGTGGTTCCACAAAGTAGTAAGAGACTGTTGGACAAAAAGTAGAGGGTACATTTTCTCAAGTATTATATACGGGAATTAGGTCTATGATCGATAGGAATATTGCAAAAGAACTCTGCATTATGTGTCAAAGACCAGAGAACTGTAATGCCTTGGAAGTTCTTAAAATAAATAAAGAACTGTGGAATACCACATCACTGGCACAAACCACAAAAGACCGGTACAAAATGTACCAGACAGTACAAAAGTACATCAACCATGGCGTTATCCTGCTTGTGCAGCTGATTGAGAATATGTTGAATGATAACAATTTGGACAAGAATTTTAGGCTAGCTAGAGGGAATGCATGCGTTTTAACAACTATCCTATACACATAGAACTTATCCAATCGCAGAAGATAGCAGCTCAAATCCGTATTTGCAGACATTTATTATATATTTATTCAAAATGTACCTAAAATTTTCATAGAAGAGAATATCTCTTTGTTCTGATATAATTGGACCAAGCTAACTAAAGACAGGATATAAAAAAAACGGTTATGAAATTGAATTTAAGTTAGAACCGAGTGATCATAGTAGTAGGGGTTCCATATACTTTAACAGCAAAGAGCAGGATATTATATGAGAGCTGTTAAATAAGTTTCTTGTAAAATAAATAAAGCATTAAATTAAATAAGTTTGAAAGTAAAGGTATAATTTAAGAATTAGAACATGAAGAAGGGGAAATAATTACTCATATTTGTATTAGACCAAAGCCAAATGGGACACATAGGTTAATATTAAACCATAGTAAATTAAATGATCATGTTGAAAACTTTACAAATGATCAGATAAGGGCTGTTACTTTGAAAAAATGTACTTAAAAGAAGCATACTTTACTTTATAGCATCAATATTAGTCCTGTATTTCGCAAAAATCTTAATTTGAATGGCAATGTAATCTTTATGTATTTACATGCTTACCAATATACTGGGCTAAGGCAACTTTGTTTTTTTTTTTTTGATTATATCATTGTCAGAACGAATGCCCTAGGCCATTTGGTATGCCTAAAACGAAAGTACATTCAGTTAGACATCGAAATATACTTTAGTTTTAACAATATGCCTCAAACTGTTTAAGAAACAAAGCATCCCATTAAGGAATTGTGGTAGAATAATAACTATGAAGCTGCGTTGGTATTTTTTATCCATTTTGGCTCCTCACCATTTCTAAGCAGCATAAGTAGCACACGTTTATCATTCTTTCAATGATTTCCACATTTTGGTAGCTAACGTGATATTGAATTTGCACTGAGTTGTATGGACGTCCTGGCAATAAACGCTCGAATCTCAATTAACTGAAACGCGACCTTTAATTTTGTGAAATTCAATAGAACAAATTTCAAGCAATACCCCTCATCTTACTGGCCTAGCTTTGGAGTGTGAGTTAATACGGAGTCTGATCAGCGCCTTTGTTATTCGCGTTTGGAAAGTAACATATGTAAACTTGCTACAGGTGAAATTTCAATTTTCTAGCTAGTCTCTGTAGCTGAGGAGACTGATTTGAATCTCGCTTTGTCTGAAACCACGAAGACATGTTTACCCCCGATGAGGCCCATTTCATATTGATCTTTGCATTTGAGGCTTCAATTATGGTAAAAGGGGCCTTTCCAAGATATTTAAAGATGTTGTGATTTTGTGCTGGTGGCCTGTATCAGTTTAACTCTTTGCCCCCTGGGTAATTTGCATGCGTTTTTGTCGTCGGCTGATTTTTTTTAGTCAACTTTTCCGAAACGTTTATTCAGAAATATCATTAGAGTGTCAAACAGTTTTTATCCAGATCAGGCCCAAAAATATTTGGCCTGACCTGGATCCAAACTGTTGGCAAAGGTAATCAGCAGACGACACAAGGAGGCAAGGATATGAAATAAAAGAAATAAAAGAAGACAACTTTGTTACAAATCAAGTTATTATTCATTGTAACACCTTTTTTATTTCCAAAAACTGAGAACAACTTGTTAAATGTTGACAAAATTGCCACCAAAAGAGGGGTCACTTTATAAATAGTAAGTTCTGGGTTACTGTTTAATAGTTTTTGACATTTAAGTCCTTGATGTTAATGATAATTTTCATTTTTATTTATTTTGATGCCATTTAAAGATATTATGTAGACACAAGTCACTTACGCTGTTGAACTTAGGATAAACCAGTACATGCAACAAAGCCATTATGATGGAACACAGATGTCGTCGACATGGTATTCATGAGAAGTTATCAAGTTTATTTGTGTAACAGACATACATTAGAAACCAAATGCCAAAACTGAAATGCAGCCAGATATATGTTTTAAAGATATTTCTTGTTAACTTTATGACCACTCACAGGGTCCTGAGACCACACATTTTACTGGCCTAGCGTTGGAGTGTGCGTTAATACGGACTTTTAATGTTATGACCACTCACAAGGTCCTGAGACCCCAAAAGCGTTTTTGGCCAATCAGACAACAGCTCACAGAACTATGCTCCAGACAACATATTCTCTGTGCGATAAAGATTCTTCAAGATGAGATTAGCTGAGCATTTTTTATAACATAAACTGCCCTACAGCGAATGGTCGTATAAAATTCTGACCTTTTAAGCACTGCGTTAGAACTTTGGCTCAGTATAGATTATCTTATACCAGTCGGTAATTTACAAAAGTAATAAAGCTGGTAAGAAGAAATGGCACACTCAAAAGTGGCATTTATTGGTGATTGCTTGCTTCAAAGTGAAACTAATAATATTTTATGTAAAATATCAAAAACACAATGGAACATATAGATTTTTTGGGTTTGACAACTCTACCTGAAAGACAATAATACTTCCCACTCAATGCAATGAATTTGTTGGTTTCCTGCTTAACTCGATGGTAATGACAGTTAAGCAAGTCCCTAGGAAAGCGGCTGATCTTAAAGAGTCAGAAATTAAAAAACAAAAAGCCAAAGAGTTGTCTATATGTGAAAATTCAAAGCTGATTGGTATAATGGTGGCAGCCGAATCTGGGTTAAACTAGGCAGTACCATACTATAAAACATTAGAATTAGAGAAAGATGAGGCACTCAAATTAAATAAAGGAAATTCTGATGCCTATGCGTGTTCTTCGTTTGATTGAATGCATTGAATGGTGGATGAAACACATTGAAAATGCTAGCCCAGACTTTATCAGTACTCCTCATTGTTTGTGGGAGTTCTGTGTTTGTCTTTGCTTTGTTATGCATTACTTTGTGTCCATTCTAGTTTTGCACCTGAGTTTCCTTTATTTAATTTGAGTGCCTAAGCTTTATCTTACTCTAAATTCTACCACAGACACTCAGAGTGAATTGTTTAAAGAGACTAGATCTGTAAAGATGAACATTTTTCGAAAAAAAATGTTTCTTTTTAAATCCTTTGTAAAATAGAATTAATTTATGTTTTCAGTATAATATGTTCAGGACAGCTGAAAACAGCATGGAACAGTGAATTATCTAATAAAAACAGGCGATATTTCTCTTGTTAGGAATTATTTACGTCCCTCCAATAATTCTAGATACTTGATTTTTAACATAATTGCTGAACATTGTTTTGATAGATATAATTTGTTAAAATTTATGAAAATGGTAAAATGTATACTTGAATTTGAGTATTTTTTACAGTATTCTTGAGCAATTAGAATATCAAAAGTTACAGACTAAGCAGCTTTAATACTACATTAATTAAAAAGCTCTTCTGCAACAAGGCATATCAGAACCTATATTTTATGATGATTTAGTATATAAATCCAAATCCTAATGAATTGTTGGAAAAAATCATCAAACGTTACATAAAGGCTGGATATAACTTGGATGTCATGCGACAGTCTGCATGCCTGGTTTTAAACCCGATCGCGGTTTATAGCTATGCTTTCCTCAGGTGGGTCAGGCCTCAGACTCTATTACAGCACTGATGAAAAGCTTTAATCGGTGGGTTGGTGCCTGATGCTTATCTGTAGCTGGACCCACTTGGCTCAACTTGAGGTTTTCTTTAGCTCTGACTATCTGTGAGTCATGAGCCCTTTTCGTTGTTTCATTATAGTATGTTAATTTTATTAGAATGTTTCTCCATGATGATACATTGCAATAGTTAGAAGGCTTCCATGCGAGCTGAACATTTCTTGTACTTCAACAACAGCAGAATATTGGGCGAAGATTTGGTACCAGTAAAATGCATTTGAGCACCCCCCCCCCCCCCCCCCCCCCCCCCGATGGCTTAGGCTGCTGTCCATTCGAAGGCAGTGGTTCTGTTGTTGATTACTTGATGTATATTGTTAGTCCCATTGTGGGAGTCGGTAATTGTTCTATGTTCTGTGGTAAGTTACTTTATGTCCATTCTATATTTGCAATCATTTTGATGGGGAAGAGAGAGCTTGTTACTTTGCTTAGTTTGTCTTCCTGGTGTCTCTTGATTGTTGTGTGGCTCTTCCTCTCTGTGCCATGAGTACTCTTAATGGTATTTTTGTCAAGCACACTTTATGTTCTTTGTATTGAAACGAAGAGAAATTTTGTAAACCAGAAAAAAGGGACGATAACTCCTATAATCTTCCCATGGGACAGAGTAAGTTTAGCTATGAGTTGACGTTTTGGTTCATTTCAATTGAAAACCCTGGCGAACAAAAAAGTAAAAAATATATTGAGGGTAGAAATCAATCAATGTTGTGAAGGTTAACGCGCGATATCTTGAGAAGTTCTTTTGACATCGACAAAACGTGAGGGGTTAAGTTACCCCACCCACTTCTTAAAAAGTAGGGGTAGTGTTAATAGGAATAATTTTCTTGAATACAGAACTAAACAATCCACACTTTATGTACGACGAAATGATTTTTATGCATTGCTCGCTGCAAATAAAGCAAACCATATACTTAATATGCATTTTTCGTGCTCCTGCAGTGACACAAGTGATAGTAAAAGTATAAAGGAAAATCGAAAAAGGCCCCATTTTTTGAAAGTTTACCATTTCTGTATTAGATATTATTTTCCGAATGTAAAGGTGTAAGTCGTGGAAACACTGATCGCATGATATATTTGTATAAAAAAAGTTGGCACCATATCGTTAAATTGTCAAACCATGATCGTAAATAAGGTTCCCAATTTCCCTTTTTTTCAAATATTTTGCTTAAAATTTCAGCCAGTGTATAAACCCTTCTCATTTTGAGCATGAGCTGCACGTGCACGCCGAGTCCTTTTTCAACAAAAATTAAACAATCTAGTAGCCGTTGAATTCTAGTTTCCAAAAATGTATGCATTTTATCAAAGCATCGTAGAGTTATGATGCCATGCTAAGAACTTTCCAAATGCCCCTCGTACATGCATGTAACATATAAATGAGGTAATGATCATAATTTCCAATTTACTATTCAATTACATTGTTAGTATAAAACAAAGTAAAAAAGATGGCAAAGATCAGGAATCAAAACTGCTTCAAAAATCACAGTGCATATCATTGTCCTCTGAATCTAAGATCTTAACCATTAGCAACACAATCAAACGTTAAGACTACTATCGTTTCTTGCGTTGAGTTTTATGATCCCAGTCAACAATTGTTCAGACATGTCAGGAATATTTCCTAGGATTAGCCAGCATTAATTAGGAATATAAAGTGTCTTGCACATCACAGCACTCCTATTGGATATGAATTGCCACATCTTGGTTATGAGTCCTGAACTCTAAATCTTTTTGATTTCAAAGTTCATCTTATATATTTTAAACACATAAATAATGTCATTTTAAAAATTCTCCATGAGCTACGGCATATTTCGTTTGAAAATAAGGATTCTGTTAAGACCAAAAAAGCGTTTTATATTGATACATTTTCTGGATTACTAAATGAATTACATGCATGCAGTTTTCATTTTGAGGTCTGTAGCAATGGCTGCTCAATTCCATTATAGCGTCTCACTGTATCTTTGGCAAATTACAACATTAAGTTATCAAACACTCACTAATTGTGTAAGAAGAATCATCCACGCAGGATTGATAAAAGAGGGAGATATAATAATTGGTCCTGGAATTGAATCAGTGTTTTTGCATGTGTGAAATTGATTTGTATCATAATGAAACATGAAAGGAAACTCACCACCCTCTATCCCCATTACAATTAAATACTATTAATATACCCACTAGTACTGTCACAAGCTTAAGCAATCTGAGAAAGAAACCACCAGTAGCCATATTACATTATATAACTCATTGAACTTGACAACATATTTTTCAAATTCCTTGATTTTCCCTTGATTTTCAGTAAAATTTCAAATTCCCTGATTTTCCCTGCAGGGATTTTTTTCACCATTTTCCCTGTTTTCCAGAGTCCGTGGCCACCCTGGGTATAAATACTACTCAAAATTTGATAGGGATCATATTTTATTATATATACTACATAGGTATGACACGAAATTGATATTTTAGCACACACTTTTATCAAATTGCATGATTTCAGGTTTCAAATGACATGCAAAATCAGTATCGCACACATTCCGTTCAGGCGTAACGGATGCCTATACATGATAGGGGTCAAAAGCAGGTGCAGATTGGGTTGTAACCAAATTTAGAAAGTCAACAGAAATCCTTGAAACATTACTTAAACCGATGTCAATAGCGAGTGTGATGTCCACGAGTGTCAATTACAGTTTGACACCGCCTCCGCATGCTACTGATAAGCCTACCGAGCTGTTGCTGAGGGAGTCTGGCCCATTCCTCATGTAACGCTGTTGTGAGCTGTGGATCCGTTGTTGGCTGGATAGGGCGAGCAGAAATCGCTTTCTAAAGCATGTCCCAGGCATGCTCGATCGGGTTCATGTCGGGGGAGAGAGCTGGCCAGTCAATTCTAACGATGGTAGCATCTTCCAGATATTGGTTAGTGACGTTTGCTCTGTGTGGGCGTGCATTATCGTCCATAAGAATGAAATCAGCACCTATGGCACCTGCATAAGGTCGAACATAAACGTCCAGGATCTCGTTCACATAGCGCACAGCCGTAAATGTACCGTTTTCAATGATGTATAGGTCCGTTTTCCCTTGCATGCTGATTCCGGCCCATACCATAACCGAGCCATTGCCGTAACGGTCGTGTTCAGCGACACAAACTGGTGCAAAACGTTCGTTACGTGCTCTCTACACTCTAGCACGTCGATCCGTAAAGTCAATGCAACACTTTGACTCATCCGTAAAAAGCACAGGGGTCCAGTCATTTAACGTCCATCCAACGTGTTGACGTGCCCAGTCCAAGCGCTCCTGGATGTGGTATGGGGTGAATGGAATACGAATCGCTGGTCGTCGTGCCATCAAGCCCGAACTGTGCAAACGGTTTCTGATGGTTTGCGTTGAACTTCGTACGTTTGTAGCGTTCTGAAAGTCGTTACGTAACGAAGTTGCATTACGGAAACGGTTACATCTGGCTAAGACTATCAAAAATATTTTAATATCAGTTGGCAAACCTAATCTTTTTAACGCAACATCCCTTGATCGTCCAAAACATATACAAAATTCAATAAAAAATACTCTTAACGATCTATATATTCAAGAATGGAATGCAAAAATTCAGGAGTCTAGTAAGGGGAAGAATTATTCAATCTATAAAAAAGAAATGGCTTAGAAAGATATCTTCTTGATCTATGCTCTAAGTTTTGTTTTCCACTCTGCAGGTTTCGAACAGGTAACCACAGGCTACCTGTAGAAACAGGCCGATGGGCAAACATACCTTTGGCTGAGAGGAAATGCACTTTATGTGACCAGGATATCGGAGATGAATATCATTATCTTTTTATTTGCCCGTATTTTGCAAATGACAGAAAAGAATACCTGAAGTCTTATTTTTATAAACGTCCAAATATATTGAAATTCAATGAGCTAATGAGCTCAAGAAATAGACAAACACTTATTAAACTGTCTAAATTTGTTGATATAATCATGAAACATTTTGCCAGTAACATTTATTGACAGACATTAATTGCAACAGGTGGATTAGATATAATTTTTACCACTTTGTCAAAGTGCCATACAAACTCAATATATTTAGACTCATAGTTGAAGAAGATACCCATATGATAATCATTTATATGAGACCCTGTCGGTGGGAAGCCTGACCTTTTTGCATGCAAACAACAGGGGCGTAGACCAGCTAGCGCATATGTGCAGTCTGGTATGCGCCTTATTTGTTTGCCTTGTGATTAGTATACAAGCTGTACATGTTACAGGCTGAATTATAATATGGTAAGATCTGTGGCTGAGGTGGCTCACTTAAGTAGTGCCTGGTCGCTGGACCTCATTACAGGCTTTTCTTGCAGGGTCGCGCTTTTGATCATGAATGAGTTGCATTACACCAGACCTGTTCTCTGCTGGCACATATCGGACTGTGCAGACGTGTATTTATTTACACATTTGCATAGCCTGATTTGGGCAAATGTTACAACCACATGATTAAAATGAAGCTACATTCTGTCTATAACAACAACTGTTTAGAACTCATTTTAATTATCCAAATACATCATGTGTATACTGCAGAATCAGGCATGATAAAAGACTAAAAGTAGTTACATATAGGCAATGCCACATTGAACGTTACTAACACACTGGGATTTTAAGTTGAGCTTATAGGCAACTATATTTTGTACACTCCTCTGCCACAGCGATACCAATTCGCCTTTGGTGCACTGCATGTTTTGTTAGTATGCCAGGAGCGATTTGGTAGGACATAAACCCAGCCTTAAGATCCGAACGTGTTTTTATATTGTTTTGGCGTCACCAACTATATTGTATTTACTGTTTAATCAAATGTCTGTTCTCTAATGCCACCTGCGAGTGGCCTGGGAACTATATTTCAAAATAAAGTTCTTTCTGTTCTGTTCTGTTCTGCTAAAAGACCAATGTAACGATCTTGAATATCGGATGTTGCCTTTGCACGACCACCACCGTGTCGATGTTGAGCATTTCCATTCGTTTGGTAACGATTCCACATCCTGGAGACAACACTCTGTGACACATTCAGGTGCTCTGCCATATTCCATTGAGACGACCCTGTTTCAAGCATACCAATGCCAACATGCATTTCATCTGAAGTTAAACGTCTTCTATTCGGCATTCTGAGCACAATTTGGTACAAAGTCCCAGTTAGAATCGAAAACACGAAGCGAAAAACACGAGATTGCCACATGCTCAAATTGTTAAATGCATGCAAAAACGCCTTATTTCATGGGTATGCAGTTTTCCGTGCCGCTCGTGCAGGCGCAGGTAGCAATACAATCAAGATCATTACGTATTCTAGAGGTCAAAGAATGGATAAAAGTAATGCAGTAAAAATAAATAAGCGTATATATTTGGTTACGTTTTTACACACAACTAAAACAGTGATCCCTATCAAATTTTGAGTAGTATACATTAACCAAAAGAAATAAGATCAGATTCGGGGCTTTTCACTTTTACACAGAAGCCTATCTCAGCAGCAACAAAAACACTATTGCCCGCTGGATTAAGCTCCGTTTAAAACTAGCAAGAAAAGATATAACAAATTCACTTTTGACAGTACAAGAAGTGCATCTACCAGTGTATTAGTGAATATGGTGCCAATAGACACATTTAAAAAAACTACCAGCTGGGCAAAGGAGTGTACATTCGGGAAACTTTACAGTGAGCCAGTGACCAATGATATAACTTTTATTCTAATGCACTTGCGTTTGTAACGCGACGTCTGATTGGATAACGTCAAAAATTTGCGACAGTATATCCTGCGATACACTGTCGGAAATAGTTTGACGTCATCATTTACGTCACCTTTCGTTGGATGGCGTGCGGCTCTATGCGGCTTGCAACGCTCCAATTTGAGATCAAACTGCAGAAGTGCATTAGAATGGGGATAACCATATTCAAAAATTTCATTTGGGGAGGTATATCGTCGGATATACGTTCAGAAATCACGTTTTACGGCTCCGCTCGCGCGTCGCCGTAAAACTAAATTTCCGACAGTATATTCGACGATATACCTCCCCAAATGAAAATTTTGAATACAGTTATCCCCTAAGTACCAGCATAATGCACAGACATGACGTTGAGGTTTGGAATTTTAGCTCTCTATAAGACCAGTTAGGCTTAAATAGAAATATTGTTCACAAAATAATCAAACGTATTGAGGGTACGCGTACGAGTAATCCAATCGAGATGCCGGTTTGTTTTGATTGCCCACAATGTTTGGGTATTGTTATGACAAGATACAGTCCTACCTGGATCTTTGAGCAAGTATTTTTTTTCAAACGATATACATTCAGCATTGTATGATTGATCTAAAAGTTCATGATGAAGATGCTTATAAATGATATAGTTTAATAATTGAATGTTTTCAAACACTGATTGGTTAATGAAAAGTACTTATATCATGATAATATGTGTTAGCGACATTTAGTTATTAATTGAAGGGAAGTACACGTATTGCTAATTGATATTACGCCCATTATTAACCTTATCTATTAAAGTACGATAAATTTCCACAGTCAGAATCGTGGGCTCTAAAATTCCCCTTGATTTTCATTGGTGAAGGACCTCGGACAGTCTTAATGAAGGATTGCCCATAAAATGGCCAGAAAAAAGTTTAATGGAAAACGACAGTTTTTCTATCAAAAAGATAGCAGGTTCAATGCTTGAATTATCCGCAAAATTGTTTTTCTCATTGGACAAGTACCTATTTAAAAATATGGGTTGAAACCCCTGTTTTTGCTATTCAACATATAGAAAATAGAAAAAGTTTTACTGAAGTGCTTTCCCCCCACGTGACCAAACTAATATCCTTTTGCATACTGTTGTAGTTTTACATTTAACACATCATATAAAAACGGCATGATTGGTCACGGGGGGGGGGGGGAACGATGTCAAAATGCTTAAAAACAATTTATAAAAAAAAACTTATCCGGAACTTATTTTGTACAAACCTTTAGGTAAATATCAATTTACAATGGCATGTATTAGGGCTTTAGTTATGATTGTGTACTAAGTAATTAAAGGCAGGGATTCTGTACCCCCCCCCCCCCCCCCCCCGGCAGAGAAATCCTTAAGCCTCGGTCACACGAGGGCTTAGGACCATGTTGCGACCTGTGTAAGACCAGTCACGTGGTAAAATCGCAAGTTGATCTCATACGAGCGCGCGACAGGTCTTAGTGATTGGGAATAGCAATATTAACAAAATAGGTTCCAGAGAGGTCTTTGAGCATTTTCATGAACCTGGTTCTACAGAAGACGGTAGCAGCAGATGTATACATGTCTTTAAAAGCTTTTTGGTGCTTTCACAATTAGACAGGATAAAATTGCAAAAATAAGGTGCAAGACTGTCGCACGTTGGTTTTTATTGATCGGGAGTGATCGTGCGAGCAAAAAGCATGAAAATGGGCGGGGCGGAGAGTTTTGAACATGTCCAAAAACCTGCGACCGCGATCCAAGATCACGTGTCGTCTCCAAACGGTATTTATAAGCTCCTGCGACGTGTATACGACCAGTATACAACCAGTCACAGATCTTTGAGATTGTCAAATGTATACAAATGTATGATTTTGTTTGTTTGATTTGATTCTTCACGTCCCATCAACAATATTTCAGTTATGTAGGGACGTATCCTACTGGCTTGAACCAGTACTAAGCTAGGATTAATGTGTCTTGCTCAACGCGGTGGCGCCGGTGAGGCTCGAACCCGCGGCCCCTCGGTCTCGAGTAAAGCGCTCTACCACTGAGCCACTGCGCTCCAATACAAATGTATGATAGTAGACTGGTACATGTATCAGCCCAGTAAATAAAGCAATGTCAAAAATATACCGCCACAACTATGCAAATCCCCACTACAACTAAACCAATATCTTCAAAAATGTCTGATATACTTTATTGTGGACAATGTGGCAGTAATGCAGTACCAAATATTTTATATGTTTAGTACATGTAGTTAGAAGTCTTGGACACGTGGTCTGAAACCAGACTTATATTATGGTAGTGTCCCATGGCATATGGTGTATGTGCTGCGTGTACATACGCAATGTTCAACATCACATTGATACTGCCATACTAAAAGCAGTAAGGAAAGAGATTTTAGTATTTCACATTTGTGAACAGCTAAGGCTCAGACAAGCCTGCACTTTTGAGACAAAAACGTCTGGGCTGGTCTCGATTCAAACTGTTTGGCACTTACATTTCGTTATTGTTGAAAGATTCTTTTAGAAACAGTTCATTTTGAAAACAACTCGAGATGACAAAATGTCCCGAAAAAAATACCTTTTTTTTCTTACCACAAAGGCGAACGCCAAAGGCTTAGATCAGCCGCACCAGAGCTTTCGTGACTCGGTTTGAAGTATATCGCAGATGTAGTATCAGATCAAAACATAAATCATGCACTCCCACTGGATAGTTGAGCGCTGGGAGCATAGATAACAATAGTGCGGCTTTTGTGGTGCGGTTTATAGTACAATTATGTCATATTTAGAAAAAAAAGGAATAGCAACCTATCATCTACTTTATGTAGGGAGAGTAATAGATCAATAAGGATCGAAGCCATCCTCCATTAACATTACAATCAATGCAAAAAATCTCATAGTATAAAAATGTCTGAACTAAAAGAGAGCCAAAAGCATAAAGCCTTTGGAGTGTTCATGATTTTTGAAAGTGTAAATTTTTACTGAGACCACATGTTAAAGCGCAAGATTACAAAAATCAAAAATCAACTCAAGAAAAAAAATCTTTACATGCTGGGTAAATTGGTATGACTTTTCAAAAGCGTCGCCTTCTGATTTTTTTAAAGTGACATTTTTCAGAAAAAATAACAAAAAAATCAAGAATACCTTCAGTATCAAACAGTTTGGATCCAGATCAGGTCCAATGTGTGTTAGACCCGATCTTGATCCAAACTGTTTGCGAGAAACGTCGAGCCTGATCTCGATCCAAACCTGTTTTTGGTTGACACTAGCAGATGAAGAGTTAACAGGCTGCTCAAGTTCATTTTTGCTGCATTCTATTTGTTTTAACCATGTATGCACTTAATGGGTTATTCCTTCTGATTAGATGCATTGATTTCGGGATGGTTCATTATATATGTAAAGGGATCACAGCTTATAATTTCCAAATTAAATTACATTTCTTTCTCTGAGGATCCTTTTTTCATACAAGTAGCAATCAGTGTAGACCCTGATAAAATGCGTCATTTCGTCTAGGTCTCCACTGTTTGCTTATGCCAAATCAGTATAAATGGTTCATCAATTATTTTTCGAAAACAAAATATATTTGTCTGCTCATATGATAACGATACTTAATAGTTATCCCCCAAAATCGGTCCTTTTTATCTATTTTCATAAGGAATGAAGTCTCACATATACGGAGGTTCAAACATTGCGAAAAAGATTAAAAATTAATGAGCTGGGTCACATGACCGTTCTGATTTTATCACAACCAATCATAGAATGCAGTTTTCCAAATAACATGAACGGTAGGTCGTAGATAAATCCCAAAGACTGGTCCTTAGTAGTCGCGACAAGTCTTACATCTCCGAGATTCGTGACCAATCGCGCGATTCGGTGATCGCGCGATCTCGTGTGACCGAGGCTTTACCTGTATGAGATGGTCAGTGGGCGGAGCTTAGCTATTGACCAGATAAAGCCTTTGCTAATCTGGTCTGGCAGATAACAGATAAGCCTCAAGCTACTACTGTTCTATATTATTCGCCTATTTTTTATTTTAATATTCATATTATTTTTAATTTTTATTTTTTGGCAAAAAAAATATTAATACTCTTCATGCTGAATATTGTATGCACTTTATCCCTGCTGAATTTGATTAAATAAATAATTTGGAGCATTTTACCTGAGATGCAGTTTGAGCTTTGATCAGCACAGCTGATCTCGACCTTCACCGTTTTCGAAATAAAACTTTGTAAGATTTATCCCAAATTTCTTTTATTAATTTGCATATATAATTTAGAAAATATAAATCTAAAATAAGTAAACAAAAGATGACTGTGCATCCCTGGAATTGATGATAATTGCTTTATAAAAGTTTGTTTTGTGATCTTTGGACCATGTAGGATCATGGTAAGCTAAATATGTGCCAATTATCTTTGAGTAATTACAGAGTAATTATGAACGTGTGGACACCAAACAAACAGGACTCGCCTCATTTGTTTTCAATGGCAGTAAGTTATAAAGCATCATTACATTTATGTGATTATCTTAGTTTGGATCGGTATTATAAGTAAGAATTACATAAAATAAATTTTATCAGAATTCTATTTATATTTTTACTAAATGTATATTATAAAACATTTAGTAGTAAAATAATAAAAAAATAAATAAAAATAATTAATTTTTGTTTGTATTTTGCTACTAAATGATTTATAACATTGTTGTCCTAGTAGCAAAATGTAGGTAAATAAATTATTATTTAGTTTGCTATTAAATGATTTATAACACTGATCTGCTTTTCAATATATAAAAAAAATATTCACAACAAAATTCTTTCAAAATGCAAATTTTATTGTGTCAGTTTGACTAAATTGTCTATAATTGGTAGTGTATGTAGAATACTCCATATTATGACAAGATAGATAAAACCATATGGTCACTGGGCTGATAAGAGGTGTCAATCATTTTCACAGTTTATTAGATAAGCCAATCAAATTAGAGATAAGCCTTAAGAGCTCCTAGAGATCTTCACAGCTTGAGTGCAAGGTAGAAAGTGCCAAAACTGAGGTTAATTTTTCCTTATATACCCCACTCCTGCCTTTAAGTGTCTTATTTCTCAACCAAAACATATGTAGTGGGTACTCAAAAGAACTGTCGCAATTAGACGGTTCTTTTAAACACCAAATTATAGGTTAAATCGGATGATTTAAAAAAAAATATTTATAATTATAAGTTCAAAAAGTGTGCTTATCTAGACTCTGACTTATACAGTATGAAGGTATGATACCCCTGAGTGAACATGTCAAACTGGCTGAACTCATACACAACAGGTAATGGTCAAAAGTTATGGACAGCATACTTATTTAGCAGAAACTATGAAATCCTCTCAACCTGAATTTTATACAAACGCATCACTTTCGTCGCAAGTTTTATGCCCCAAACATGATATTTCCATGTATTTAGGTGAATATCCGGCGAAACGTTGATTTTCTGTGAAATAAAATTTTGTCACAAAAAATACCCCCGCCCCCTAAACCCTAATGTCCTGGCATAATCGTGCAATATTTCCAATATATTTTTATTTTGCTAGGTACACTAAATGTCAGGGTTTTATTTAAGCACTAAAATATAGTTGTGAAATATGCATTATCCCAGCAACAGGCTGTCAAAATTTTGGCAGATTGAATAGGAGACTGTCCGAGGTCCTTTGTTCCAATAGAATCATAAAATTAAACGAGACTTACCTGTCAGCTGAAGTTCTGTTGGAACCAATTCACGGAAAATCATGGGTCCATCCTTAATACCAACCCTATAGCATTTTAGGTGCACGGATCTGAATATTCTACTCTGAAGGCTGATGATCGGTCACGTGATATGTCGCATGTTCATTTCTCATGAATCTCAGCGAATTGGTTCCAAAAGAATTATAATCAGTCTTCACCTTACAGGTAAGTCTCGTTAAAGTTTATAATTAAACCGCCCCATTATTGTACGAATCCATTTTGAATTTAGTACGTTTCAACTTCACTTGTATTTAAACTGTGTAGAACCTGATCAGACGCCACATCGTGTGCACCAGATTTGTGGCGTCTGTCTGGTCCGGTTCTACACTGTTTGTTGATGCACCATAATAGGACGATTGACCAAATGGGTTAAAGGAAAACGCTCGCCATATAATAAATGAGTTTTAAAAAGAAGGGATTTGTCTATCTAACCAGTTTGCTGCAACTTTTATCAAAATCGATCAAGAAATAAAGAAGTTCTATACATTTGAAGTTTCCATTATTTCTTTTATGGATGCCGCCATATTGGTATGTTTATGACGTCATAGCCTCCTTATTATATATGCAAAAATGAAACAAATAAGATTTGAAAAATAATTTTCACTCTATTTTTATGTACGAGGGTCAGTCAAAAATAACTGAGAGTAGGTTCATATCTCTTACGTAGACTAATGTACACTAGTGAAATTTGGCAAATGCATGCAGCGAACTGTCCTGTGTCAGAATATGCAATATACTAGACCATGCAAAAAATAGATTGTTGTTGCTTAGCAACCGAAAAATGTGAAATAACGTCATGCGTTCACGCTGGAATATAGCGTTGACATGGAAACACTATACAAATTTAAGTTATATCAACTTGTGCATTTGCTGCAAATACAGTATGTGAATGTATTTTGTAAAATGCAACAACTGAGATTGAGGCGTTGGAATTTTATTGCATAAATAAGAGGAAAATTAACTAAATTTTCTGAAAATTTCACCCCAAAATAAACCCCACCCACCAGTAACGGTTTATTTTAGAGCTATATTATCAACTAAGTTTCATATCATATGACCATTTCATTGTATTTATTAATTGGATTTGACACCTGTATGCATATCTTGAGTATTCCCAGGAATAAACGGTTGCCATAGCAACAAAATCTGGTCTTTTAGTTAAAATTAGAATTTCAATCGATTTTGGTTGCTAGGCAACAAGCAGTGCATGTATTGTATCTACTAACTATTTCACTTCTTCAAAACATTGCTAACACATTGTTTGATACAATCGAAGAGATAAAAGGTCTGTTATTATACTGCTTTAGATTTGAAATTATTTTAAATTCATGGCTGCTTAGTCAGAAGTGTAGTCAGCGCGAACGCACATCGCTTAGAGACGGTCTTCGGTTGTCTAGCAACAGCGCATTGAAGATGATAAGACAACAGCTTCTATATGTAATGAAGCCCGAAGGCCCATTCTATATGTGTATAAAGTTTCAACAAAAACTGCCGACCCAGTAAAAAGATATTAACCAACTCTCAGTTATTTTTGACTGACCCTCGTATATGTCTAATATAACAATAAAGGATCATTTATATAAGAAATTGAGTGATTATAAAAATGCTAAAATAAAGATTTTATGCATCTTAATGACTTTTTATGCGTCTCATTAGCATCTCATTATATATTCAAAATGGCGGCTGTGCCAGGCTGTTACGAAAACTTCATTTATTAATAAAATTCTTAATTCTCAACCGATTTTGATCAGGTTTGCACTAAAATTGTTTGTGTGCATATGGCTGTCTTTTCAGGCATATTTACTCCTTGATATACGTTTTCCTGTAAACATCACAACGTTATTGCTGTAGTTATTCACCGGATAAGAACGTAGCTTTTAACACTTTTTCTATACTGGAAACGTCTAACGGATACTTTGGAAAGCAGGAGAGACCTAGATGAAATGCCGCAAAACGCAGCCTTCCATCAGGGTGTGCACTCTTTGCTAGGATGAAAAGAATCACCAGGGACTGAACTACATATGTAACATCTGTAGTGGTATTACTAGCCTGTAGCCCTTGAGATGTTGTAGTGGATTATCGAGAACCAGGGGTCGTAGAATCGATTTTCCAGAGTCTCTAAATGTCATGACAGTGAGGAGTTGTCATAGAACACACCTCTACGTTCATTTGCAATATATTGTAAATATTTCTTTTCCATATACAGGCTCTTCGGCATTCGGCAATATTGGGTAATGACAGAAAGCAGAGCACGCTGGGTGGTGTGTGGAGTAGGATGGGAGGTGGGGGGGGGGGTCGAAAGTGTTGTTCGATACAATTTCAATCCCCATCGAACTACAGAGTGCTAGCACACACCGTACAACCGGCTGCTTGATGACAGGTTACTAACAATGATGACAGATACGGGTTTTTATGTCCCATGAAGGGTTGGTTATAATTTTCGGTTGGCAAAATTTTTAGAGAAGCCCTCTGGTACTCTGTCGTGGTTGAGTATACTTGTTAGTGTTGAGAGATCATATGGAAACAAGCTGACATTATATCTCTCACAAATAAAACCATACTTGATCATCATTTCAGAGGTTTCCCAAGAAAAGTCACAAAAACGGTTATCTGTTCAGGTTGTGCATCTCTACGTCTAAGTCTGCTGTCTGCGCTTATATACAATAAAACTACTATCATTCAGCTACATTTCTGCCTTTGAAGCGGCAGTTTGATTTTATAGAGTTACTGGAGCCCATCAAAGATGACAGGTAGATGAAAAAAGGATGCCTTTGTCAACAGATCAACTTTGAAGTGGCTGTCTTTGATGACAGGTCATGAATTCTAGTTGCTAACATTGATGACAGGTCATAATTATAGAAAGTTACTTTAAATCAACATATTTCTTCAGCCTGTGGTCTCAACTGAGAGCATAAATCATCTTCCATAATTCATTCTGGTCAAAATAATCTTATCTGTCATTTGGCTAGCTGATATTGAGCATAGGTAAACAGTCTAGATCCAGACCAGACACTTTAAAAACAGGGTCCATACTGTTTCTTGGAGGATATAAATGCAAAAAAGTAAGCTCAGTGTATGTCTAGATCAGATATGAGTTAGCTGACAAATGGGCATATCCACTTTTCGGTGAAATCTTGAGTTTTGTTATAAATATCAGTTATTGCACGTATAGGTTTTAGGGACAGGGTTTTGTTTGGGTTGTGCCACTTCCTGGTTACTGCTCATGTGATCTTTGTTCAAAGCAGTACCAGAACCTGGGGACAATATTTCACTTCCCCTATATGAATCAACAGAATGTTTGGAATCACTGTTATAGGTTGAATGGCAACCTGAACTTTCCTCACAGCAAACTATTTTCAGCTTGAATATGGTATGCAAGTTGTTGAAAGCTAAACAGGCATTGTGTCTTCTTGCGTCTAGGCTGGTATCTTTTGTGGTTGGCCTTGGTGACCAGAGTATTTGTTTTACAGATTTTGATAATAGACTTCTATCAATGGGTTTTAATCTTAGGGGTCCTCAAATTCTAAATTTGAGGGTGTTTCAATAAGTTACCAGCCTGACCTATTTCTAACTGACCAATACAGTAAAGATTTTCACTGTTTGGTCACCATATTAAAAGTAATAAGGTTGCAAAGATCAGGAATCGATACAATCAAGTACCACACCTGACCCAGGATACCAATGGGAAAGTGACAAACTCACATAAGACACCACAAACGAGAGCCAAGAGGTCAGCCCTTTCCCAGCAGATGACCACAAAGCACATATAAACAGACGCGCACAAAACATAGCAAACACAAGACAGAACAAAAACATAAAAGATCCACAAAAGAAGTACCGCCTTGGAACGGTCAGTAAAATATTTTACTAGAGGGCTTAAACCGGTTTGACGGCGCCAACCTCACCCTTAATTCAGATGTGGATCAAGACACATAAATATTTGGTTTGCATGAAAGACCCCTAACTTATCAATGCATCATCTCCTAAAACATATAAATCAAGATATAACAAGGAGATTTAGCAAGGATAAGGACTCAACAGTAAATTAAACTGAATATTGGAGCAAAAGAAATCCAACAGGTAAACCCCGGTGGGCCCGACAAACAGCCAAAGCATCAGGCCCCTACCATCTCATCAATAGATAAGTCTTTAAGTCGGAACCATCATAGAGTCTGAAGTCCGACCCACCGGCGTGCAATTAAAGAGTAAAGCAAAGTTGCCAACCGTGATTGGGTTGACTACCAAGCATCTTTTACAAAGTTTAAGCAGTATGTGCTGGTTAGTTGATAATTGATCATGACTTCAAGCATGGTCAGTGAGCCAAATAATTTTCTTTCATCGAATTAGGTTGTAACGTAAATTTTACTATTTGATAAATATCTTTAGCTTGAAAAATAAAGTGTGAGTATATAATATATCGATGGAATGGAAAATTTGTCACCTACATGATGGTATATAAATGAAAAGATTGCGTAATTTGATACTTAAGTGACCCATGGTTAAGGACACTGGAGCATAACTATTTTCACACATGTTTTAAGCTCTCAGATAGGAAAACTTTTAGCAAATGTTTATCTAATATATCAATTAATATGTGAATATAATTATAAATACATTTTTGTCAAAATACCAAGGGAAAAACTGTCTGAATTATCAAATTTTCCAAAATTAAAGTTCATTTTTTCTAAGTAATAACATCACTATTAATTTTGAACACTGCGATTTTTTCAAGAGCAACAAATTTATTCTAATTTTTAAAGAGAAAATACATTCTATTGGCCTCAAATATAGCTTTGTTTCAAGTAAGCATATTGCAATTTGTCTTTTGAAAATGGCTCTTAAACATAGTAGTATTGCATATTTCTAAGTTATTTTAGCACACTTTAAAATGCAGTTATATTTTTGTTAAATCATTAGATAATATACAGGTCAACCTCGCTATGTCAAACTTGCTTATCTCGAATACACGGGCTATGTCGAAGTGATCGTCCATTCCCGAATTTTTCCCCTATACTGCATTGTATTTCGACCTTGCTTATGTCAAACTCGGTTATCATAAAAACTCGGCTATATCGAAGAGATTTTTCATTCCCGAAAGTCGGTTTTCCCTTTGTTTACCACTGCTTGTATCAAAGTGGTAAAAAAGTGAAACAGTCCGAATGACAAAGTAATTTACCTGATTGAATGAACAATAGCCTTATTTTCAGCCCAATTAATCCATTGTTGCGTGTAATCGCCAATTAGTTATAGCATGTGTTGAGGTGGCCATTGTTAATTGATCAGCTGTTTGTGTAGATAATTGACCCAATTGACCTTGACATGACCACTCAGGTGTGTTCGATTGGAGCATCAGAAAATTAGCGGTCCCTTTCAAATTAGACTTACACAGCTGGTGCATTTGCACTGTCTGAACAGTCTTTGCTGTGAGATATTTCGATATTAAAGGGTGTAATATTTCTTCATGTGCAGACTCTGATTAGACTGAGAGAGTGCAGCCTTATCTGATTCAGCTAGAATATATGTGGTTCTGCTCTGACAAAATTGACGTTTTTTCAGTGAGGTGTGCTACATCGATCTCCGTTTTAGCTATCTATATGCTCTCGTATATGGAGATATTAACTTGTTTGTTTGATGTTTGCGTATTTTATTTTATTATGTAATTAAAATGAAAATAAAACAACTCAAAATATTTTTCTTTTGTCTTTATTTCAATCCAGTTTTGAGTAGAAACAGTTTTAATACATGTACGTTTGTACTGCAAATGTATATCGTAGGAAATCTGGTTCAACGAAATTCTACATGTATACTGTACACGTATTTTGGTGATGTCACATTTTGGCTATGTCGAACTTCGGATATCTCGAAGTATTTTCTCCATTCCCTTGGACTTTGAGATAACGAGGTTGACCTGTATTTTTCAAACATAGGGTTGAAGACTATCTTGATAGAGATTGATTTTCAAAAGAAAAAGCGATCTATCTTGATGGGAAACAGGGTAGGCTGGTTACTTATTGAATGACCCTCGTGTTACAAATTGTGATCCACCTTCAAAATCTGTTTAACACATACTTTGGTTACCAAAGCACAACACAATAAATAACAGTCAAGAGGCTAGTAGACACCATGCCTGTTTAGCTTTTAACATCACATGATGTCAACTTATACCATATCAAGGCTGAAAATAGTTTGCTGTGTGGAAAGGTCAGGATACTATCTGTTGCCATTCAGCCTGTAACAGTGATTCAAAACTTTTCGTTGATTTGTATAGGGGAGGTGAAATATTGTCCCCAGGTACTGGTACTGCTTTGAACAAAGATCTCATGAGCAGTGACCAGGAAGTGGCACAACCCAAACCAAACATTGTCCCTAAAACCTATACGTGCAATAACTGATATAACAAAACTCAAGATTTCACTGAAAAGTGGATATGCCCATTTGTCAGCTAACTGATATCTGATCTAGATGTACATTTTGAGCTTATTTTTTGTATCTATATCCTCCAAGAAACAGTATGGACCCTGTTTCTAAAGTGTCTGGTCTGGATCTAGACTGTTTACCTATGATCAATATCAGCTAGCCAAATGACAGATAAGATTATTTTGACCTGAATGCAATATCGGAGATGATTCATGCTCTCAGTTGAGACCACAGGCTGAAGAAATATGTTGATTTAAAGTAACTCTCTATAATAATGACCTGTCATCAATGTTAGCCACTAAAATTCATGACCTGTCATCAAAGACAGCCACGTCAAAACTGATCTGTTGACAAAGGCAGCCATTTTTCATCTACCTGTCATCTTTGATGGGCTCCAGTAACTTTATAAAATCAAACTGCAGCTTCAAATTTGGCAGAAATGTAGCTGAATTATAGTAGTTTTATTGTATATAAGTGCAGACAGCAGACTTTGACGGAGAGACGCACAACCTAACCAGATAACCGTTTTTTGTGACTTTTCTTGTGAAACCTCTGAAATGATGATCAAGTGTGGCTTCATTTGTAAGAGATATCATGTCAGCTTGTTTAATATGATCTCTCAACACTAACAAGTGTACTCATCTACCACAGAGTACCAGAGGGCTTCTCTAACAATTTTGCTGACCGAAAATCATAACCTACCCTTCATTGGACATAAAAACCTGTATCTGTCATCATTGTAAGTAACCTGTCATCAAAGCAGCCGGTTGTACGGTGTGTAGCAGATTACTGCGAGAGAGTCCATTTTCTCGCAGGAGTCATACAACGTCGCTGATATGTCGGTTGGCTCAAGCGATCTCTCAATTTAGTTCCCATTGATGACACAGATTTTGACATAAATAGAACAATACTTGTTTAATTATGAAAACTTTACGTTCTTTGTGCGATGTCATCTTGGACGAATAGGCCCACTTCAAATCGAACTAAAGTTCCTTCTATAGTTATTACGTAATAGGTGGGCGCGCACGTTTACATCCGAACGGCTGCAGTTGGTACTTTAGTTGGTTGCCATTTAAACAAAGTGAATAGCCTTGCATGCAGCCTTTCATTTCATCATTGCAGACAAAAATCATGGTCATATACTGCACAACCAACTCTAAGTAACAATTACGAATAAGTAGGATCGCGAATAGAGCACAACGAGTATATATTTTCTAAAACAAATTATTTTGAGGCTACTGACAGATCTTGAACCCATGTTGTTAGATAGGGCTAGAGGAGGGAACCAGACAATCTACTGGAGTAACGGTGCTCTGACCCTCTGTTGATCTCTAGTAGGACAATAGTAGCGACTATCGATGTTCGAATCAAACTTTAGTTACTATAGTAGGAACTATAGTTCGATTCGAAGTGCGCCAAAATCATTGCTATGGCGTCAGACCTTCGCATGAGAATCACGTATGCAGCAAGGGAGATAAATGTTCACCTCTAGATTCTAAGCGATATAACCCTTTTACGTTTATACTTGGCGATATTTCTAAGTTACTTCCCTTGAACCTTAACCAAGTTAAATTCAAAATAAATTGCGTGAATAGAACAAGATCTAATAAATTGACATGATTATAGCTATCGTCCAAGCCTGCCATTGTCACGTGTCCAATATATTCAAATAAGACCACTTAATCGCTATTATCGCAATGTGTATTGCTTAAATTTCAGCCCCCTTTTGTTGTTAAAGTTCAAAGGTTCGCTTGACTCAAAATAACCCAGAAATGTGATAGCAGCCGCCGCAACGGGTCTTTGTTGCATAACAACTCCCGCTAAAACATCAAAGTTTCCCGCCAAAAGATCTTTGTTTCAGAGAATGAAGTAAAGTTTCCAGTAAATTTCCAGCTGTATAATAAATAAACTGGTCACACTGACCATTGAGTATGCTTCATGTATATACTTTCCTTGGGATATAATTCAAACAGTACAGACCCATATCAGACGCCGTCGCCTATTTGAAACTTAGTTCAAAATGAGAAGAAGAAAAAACAATCAAAAACAAACTGACACCCCTAAATTGGAAATGTGTTTTTCCATAAGAAGTTCATTCGACATCAAATGGGCTAAGGAGGCTTTGTATAAACAGTAAAACCTGTGGAAAACGGCCACTTAAAAATAGACAAAACACAGATCTTAATGACAAATTATAGCATAATGAAGGTGGGAAGTATTGCAGAATGCTCCCCATTGGAGCATTCTGCAATACTTTTGACCTGCATTAAACGATAATTGGTCTTAAAACCAAATGTTTGGTCTTTCTTTTGAGTGACCGCTTATGAAAGTTTTTACTGTATGATATTGAATTTTCTGTATGTAAAGTCAGAAATTAGATTTACAATCTATTCGGTCGAAATTGCCAAATAAAATTGGCATTGACTGATTTCGACATGTCGAATTGTTATCCCACAAATTCGATGAATCATTTCGTTTAGTCTACTTCTTAAATGAAGATTTGACGTCTTGAAATTGATGATTTCGAATCATCTCTGAATATTCTATATTTCCTGAACCTAATCACGTCTGTATTCTAATTTTGCCGTCACCTATGTCGACGCTTGCCGAGGTTTGATATCAGCGTATTTGGTGTTCGCAGTTGATGTTCTCCTGTAAAATAAATAAAGGATCTTACGTGGGTGCTCATAGTAGAGGAGCCAGGGTTCAAAAATGTCAAAAATAAGCATTTAGGTATGTCCCCTTTTTAGCAGAATTTTCACTTGTTTTATCCTTTAGAACATAGTATAGGCAGTATGAAACCAGATATTGCAATCAATTTAAGTCTTGCAAACATACCTGTAACAGTGTGTTTAATACGTTACCCCTCATTTTCTAAAAATCAAAGATATGTAATTAAGTCTATTTAGGTAGAAGTTGAAATGATTAAATGAACAAAACATTTATGCAATCTGTAAGAACATGCTATTTTCTACACATATTGATGTTTTTAAAAGTTTTTTGGGCCCATTATAATGTCATTTATGTTACATTTTCAACTATACCCTTAAAATTATTGATATTTTGTTAAAAAGTTACATTTAACAGAATTTTCAAGATGTGTTTAACTTCCGGATAACATGTGCTGAAAAGAGCGTTAACTGACCATTTTAAAACTGCGAACAGATACGTTCTAACGTAAATACTTTGTCAGTTATGAGCTGTTTCATTAGATGACCATAGATAAAACTCTATATAAGTTTAGAACCTCTTAAGTTTGAAAATAAGCATGCATTTTTTTTCTGTTAGCTTTTAAATACCTTATGATAATTGTTTTGATATAACCGACTTTAGAGACTTTACTTAACAACATTTCTGAGGTAAAATATCATTTTGTTGTTCGATTTTCAATATGTAACGTATAAAACAAAGTTGAAGACAAACAAATATTGCTTAATAGCATAAATTATACATCACTGGAAAGTTTATTTCATTAAAAAGGGGGCGGGGCTTTGTTTGATAGGCATAAAAAGAGCTTTTGTTCCAAAAGAAGAAGTTATCAGTACTAATAAGGAGACTGTGTAAATATGGTTGTAATTTTTTCTTTAAAGCAATGGTATACTTCTTGACTTAAAAACAAAACACATCGTTTGCTAATTTTTCTATGTTATGTTATGCATTTTATAAACTTATAGAATGATAAGTCTGATGCAACATCTCAACCAGGATACATTCCCTTAAGCTTGTTCAGTCAAATTTGCCAAAGTAACATATATAACTATAAATAAACGAAATATGTCATGATTATATATTTGTCTCAACCGTTTTTCATATACAACTGAGCCTGAAAACCTAAAACAAACTTAGATATTTGCACATTTTTTCTTTTAATTGAACAAAACAATCTAATAAGCTATTCAGGAGCAGCCAAAGCTTTTTTGAACCTGTTCACACTCATCACAATATATAAAATAGTAAATAACATGTCTGTTCTATCAAAAAAGATTTATTTATGATAAAATATCTAAGAATTTCTGAAATGATGTGTGGATGTTGGAAATTTTGTTTGTTGTTGTTCCTATTGGTTGTGGAGTTTTGTATAGGGCCTTTGTTTTCTAATTTGTTTCTAGTTCAGCAATCATCTTGCCAAGGAAGAGAGCTGGTTGCTCCACTTTAACTATATTGTAGATATCTGTGTTCGGTGTCCCTTCCTTAAGGTGCAGTGGGTAAGTCAGGAGTCTCTGATTGTGACATTACCTAGTCATGTTCACTTATAGAAAGAAGACGTTTTCTGGCAATCTAGACAATATCACTCCTTTATGAATATATAAAATAAAATGTTGTTTACATTACATTAAATTTAAGGAAACATAAGTGTTTGTCATCATTTATTCTTTACGAGAGTGGCTCTGTTATGCAAATTGTTTTAGCCACATCTATTTATGTATGTATCAAATCTCCAAAAGGTGAATTTTGAATTTATTCTAGCTATGAACTTTAATTTCAGCTCATTTTTAACATAGCTTTCAATGTTTGATTAATGAAACTGATAGTCCTTTTAACTTAACACTACTAATCATTTGTCAAAGCAATGCAAACTTTAAAACTGATTGGGTTATCTAAAATGAATTATTGCCGTTGACATTGGGGAAATTATCCATAAGGATGGGTTTTACATGGCAAGGCAGTGACCATATCCAAGAAATCTAGATTTCTTCAGTTGTAATTTACGATATCAAATTTACTTGATAAAATTCCAACAGAGAGAAAATGTTTAAGCCAAACTTAACTAGGACGCATTAAAGTTACCATTTAAAACATTATTTACGTTAATCAGAATGGTGATAGGAATAGCAATATCTTAGAGTAAAAATAGCAGTCATAAGATCAAACTTAGTTTTAGCAATTAGTGCTTATGTAGCTGATGTTAAGTTCTATCATAATACCACAGCAGTCGTTGGACCCCATTTTAAACAAACTGTTGCAGGAATCTTGTCAGTTGATTCCTTTTATGTAATAATAGATAAGTTGTTAACACATCAGGGTATAGAGACAAAAAGGCATACATTAAATTATCTACTGTGCTTATAAAATAATAATTATATGGACAATAGAGAAGGCACAATAGTAAGTATTATTACTTACACAAATAATAAATTTACATACTATGCTAAGAAAGTATGCATAAACTTAACAAATAGTATGTATGCATGTTTAATTTGTCTGTCACTCTTTTTTATCAATCGTCTGCATAAGAAATTGTATTTATTTCGATTTTTAAAAGTATCATGATACATCTCAGATAGTGATAACATTGTCTCTATTGCCAATTGCACTATATGTAAGTATGATACAGCATAGCATTTGTTGAGTATACTATCTGAAAGTATTCTTTGAAAGTAGCATAAGTTTGGATTTTGTTTCTATTACATGAACTATCAAAATACCATAAATATAGCCTCGTAACAAGTTGGTACATGTTTTATGGGCGTCAATTAGTTAGTTTTAAGGACTGAATGACAGTTGTTATGATGACTTATTGTGAATGTAAAAATAAATAGTGTTCTGCTGAATAAAACAAACATTAAAGCAGATTCTATCATGTATGCTGATAAGCTATATAGCTAAAAAGTAAACGTCTGCAAACATTCTGGAATATATGATCAATCAAGTCCTTTTCTAGAAAGTTGTTTGCTCAAGATCCTGATTATCGAAGTTTAATCATTTAGAAATGTCTACAATACTAACAATGCAGGTGAGCTTTTCCAACTTATTAACAGACATGTGTCTGTTTCTGAAGTATTAAAATGGTAATTTAGAATAAATGCTGTCCTATTTCAATGCTTCACAAACGTGTAGAACCAGGCAACACAATGATTAAAGTATAGCTCTTTATATTTTTGTTGTATACATTACCAACATAAATAATACTCCTTTTTCAAAGCGGACACGCTGTAGGTATTAAAATGTTATAATTCCAAAGATAGCTAAGGCGGGTGCTAAATCAGAGACAGAAATCATCACATTTCCACAAACTTCAGTTTTGTTTCATATGACACTGATGAAGGTATCGTTAATGTTTCACTACTTGATTTTGACTTCTGCTTGGAATATCTTACATTTTTTCGAGTTTTAAGGTATATTTTGTGCCTTGTTGTTTTAAATATAGCTGCTGTAACAAATAACTGTTTATAAATGCATATAATTGATGGCTTTTACAATGTGTGATGGATCTGACTATGTTACTGCGTACTTTTTATTTATTCATTGAGCTGTTGACGGTGAAAGAAAATGTCTAGTATATGTCATTTAACGCCATTTAATGCATAAAAAGAAGCAAATATATGGTAGTGGCACAGATTTTAAAGTATTATTTAAGCTTTTTGAAACAATGTAGTTATGAATAATAAATATGTAACAATTATCATATTTACATGATTCCTAAAACATATACTAAATGGCATTTGTGTGCTTTATTTAAGTTTTTCCCTTTAAACCAAATATTATTTTGTTGATGTTGCATCTCATTCATATTAAATGTTTAAAAATACAATATTTCCAATCTAATTTTGAGCACTAATATGGTAGTCAATTTCATTTTTTCACCTACTAGCTGTTTGAACGCATATACACATAACATTTCACAAAAATATTGTTTTAAAAGAAAGTAACGTATATAACAGAACTTCCAGGTGCCTAAACTAATATTATTATTCTGCTATTAAGCTGCATCTAATTAAAATATCAATTATAACAATATGTAAGAAAACGATGCAAATGATAATAACACTATACTAGGAATTTCCGTATTATCTAATGGTAACGTATTAGACTTGGCTATTGCATTGTAAATTTACATGTTCATCAAACGCTAACAGACATTTTATAATATATAAAGTAGCTAAGAAAATCTTAATGTACAAAAATCTCCCTCCACAAATCTTTTGGCAGCCTGTGGCCAAGAAAATAATAGCAATATATTTGAATGTAAGTAACGTATATAACAATTACGAAAGCGTAAGTCATTTAAACTTATTGTCAGCTTGGTGCTTTTAATTAAGTTACTGTAGAGCAATATGCAGATTGTAGGAAATGTGATCTATCTGGTCTAAATAACTCTTTTTTTCAGTAATGTAGTGAATAGCCTACTACATGAAGCTTGCATGAGGGTAGCTATGGTTACTCCATAAATAAACATCTTTTGCAAGACTTAAAATTTGTGCAATATCTGTTTTCACACTTCTGAAACACCATACTAACTGATGATATAGTCTAAAATTCTGCTACTCTCCGGCCACTTTTTTCCAATTTTTGAATCTCTGGCTCCCCTACTATCATGTTTTATTGAATTTAGTAAACGAGTTGAGGAGCTTGCCGAGCATTTAATCTCTTTTTCGCGACGAATAGAATAAATTTAATAACACAAGAGCACGGATGTTAGATTCTATTTATCATATGATATTATAATTACTTCAAAATCCTCCTTTCTGGCGTTTAAACGTTAATATTAATAATAATAAGAAAAAATAGGAAAAATGTCGCTCTGAACAATTTCATTTTGTTTCATAAATCCCAGGAAACCATGAGTCAGAACCCTCCAAAATAATATCATTATCAACTTTTAATTTAGTCAGCAGAATTAGCCATCTTATAGGCAATAAATGTTTGCCCTATTGGACGGCCAATCAGTGATCAACTTATGAAATAAATTTCGGTTCTATTTTGGCTCGTTTAGGCATCATGGGACAGTTCTTTTGAGCACTTTTGGGTCTGCTGTCGCATACTTTTTCAAAGTTTTAATATCTTCACAACAAACGGGTACATCAACGCAATTCCTACATTGTGTTACTCCCCACAGGTACCATAACCTAACATTATAAGAATAAAGCCTTTAAGTATAACGCTATATGCGAGTGAAGTGTTTAATGTTTCTCCACCCACTACTTTTTAGAGTGAAACTACACTAACCCCGCCAGATGATGCCTGGAAACCATGAAGTTCCTTCCCGTAGTGGGCTATGTCACTCAGTTTCAGTCTCTTGGTCAACACTGAACAAAATATGTATTGGAAATATTAGATTTTTCGCGAGTTCTCTGTAAAAATATGACACTTTTAAAAGCTCATTCAAACCAGCTGACAGCTACAGCCGAGGTGAAGCAAAGCTATAAAATTGGCAGCAATGCCTTCGTATTTCATTCCAACTTGTAGCAACACATACCCTACACGTGTTTTTTCATGTCACATTTATTCAAATATCACACTTTTAATCTCCAAATGGGACAGTTTTGACACATTGCTTCTGGCACCGGACACGGATTAATCTGCGTTCACCACGGGTCGTGCACATTACAGTCAGTTAATTTTAGCTCGTAGTCTGATCACTGTATGGATATTCTGATAACCCTGGTAGACCAGTAACTTATCGGAGGTTTACTATTGTGGGGAATTCTGAGTGTTCGCTGGTCATTCATATACTATTGTTGGTTCCATTAATTCCTGAATTGCTTTAAAGACCTAAATTCTCAGACAATACAAGTGGTACCACTGTCTGAGGGCTATTCCAGACAGATCAAAAGCTAATCTTTATGAGGTGATTATGACTTCCTTACAGGGGGCAATAAAGTGGTCATGAATGGTTTAGGTGTTTTCTGATAAAATATTGATAGTTAACTTAGTGTAAAAAAATTGTGCTGTATACAGGTAAGCCCCCTCTTGAGGCCCCCGTAATACTGTGAGATACTGAAACTGTCCCTTATGAGTTAATCCGTTAATGATAATATAGGTTTTCCAGTTCCAGTTCAACCTTAGACATCAATAAGAACTGTAAATTCGGAAATTTTCGCGAGGACTTATTTTCGCGAAACTTCGCAAAAACACTGTTTCGTTTATTGATATAGGTAAATCTTGCCTTAGTCGTTAATTTTTCACATCACTAATATGTTTTTAATGCTATTCGCGAAAACAAAATTCTTGTGAAAATTTCCGAATCTACAGTATTGAGCTGTAGAAAGCAGACACAATATCCCAGTCAGATTGCCCTTAGCTGCTGGCTGGTTTAGGTTTACTCTTGTACACGCAGTACAGACGTGCTTGTGTGACTTCAAGTTCTGGTGTTATTCTACACGCTTCAAGAAAGCTGGCATGGTTTGGTTGAGAGACATGAATTGCTAACAGTGCGTTTGTATGGCTTTTACAAAACACTGTTGAATAGAGCATAGAGTGTAAACCGATACTTTGGCATTGTCTCTGGCATAACACGCACCAATTTTCTTTAAATGATATAGAAAAAAGAAAACCATACGAACCTCAATAAAAGAAAATGGGCCTTTAGGGCATATCACATCCAGTTCAGTTTGCGTACAACTTATAATATATCCCGTATTTTAAATTCTGTTATGGTTATTTCGCAAAGGACAATAAATAAATGAATCGACCAGTCCATACCTAAAAAGTTGAAAAAAAGGGACGTAAGCAAACAAAGAGACACAGCCAGCATACAATGTCGAGCCACCATCGGCTAACCAGTGAAACGCCATTTGAGATGTTTACTGGAGAAAGATCCTGATAAAGAGACGCGAATCACGGCATCTAATCAGGGTCTGTACTCTTTGCTACCATGCAAGAAGTATTCAGCAACAAATATAAAATAAATAACAAGACTCGCCATTCTTATTTTAACGCCATAAATATCCGGTATAAGAATTGAATTTAAAACGCTAGCAAGTTCCATTTTCTCTAAATGTTCCTTTTAAACCACTTGGTTTACAATGCAATGTAAAACCAATGTCAGTTTTCTGAATGAGGATATTATAAACATAGTTTGGTAAATACTTGTTTATTTTTCTTTTCTTTTTAACATAGCAAATCTAACAACTATATTTGGCAGTGAGAGTGTCGAAGTTTGATGCTGATTTCAAACGATTGTTGTCGTACTCAAGCGAATTGCAAATAAATGACAAGCAAGATCTAGTAACTTTTGCTACAGTGTCACGTATCAGGATTTGTCTCAAATTTGATAGTTTTTATATATTGTGAAACCAAATTAACTTCTATAATGAATCTGTAGTTTGAAAATATTCATGAGAGTTTGGTACATGTACATATCTCAACGCCTGCCAGCGCCTCGTCGCTTCTCGCATGCACGAAAGTATGAACGTAGACGGTAGGGACGTTTAATAATGAAATCTAGTCCTTCGGGGTGCCTGGGCATGTTAGATTGTAGTTTAATTCCATTTAACTAGGTATCATAAATTGCAGACAGATGGAAGTAGCAACGACATTGATTGAATCTTTCCACGTCGCTGAGGTGTGTGATTCTAATTCGAACCAACAGAAGCCAGGGGATGGTATAGCCACAGAGACAACTATACATACTGATACCATCACACAAGCGTATGACCCTGGCATTCGACCTGCCGATAATCTTAATGGAACAGGCAATGAACATAATCAAGATAATCAAGGTCCCAGATTTGATTCTGATGACGATCACAGTAACACTGGACAAAGTGATAAAACTAATAGACACGTGAGCTTTGATGAACAGAAAGATACTGGCACACATAAAGCTATCGTAGTTGAACCTCACGGTGCTGATCCCGCCAGTGCTTATAAGGAGATTCCGTCCACGTTTGATCATAAAGAGAAAGAAGGGGGTCAGATATCACAAGAAACAATAGGTCCTATCAAAATCATGGTACAACCAGAGGTACCTGCTGGAGGGGACGAGACATTGGAGAGAAGACAAGCGTGGACTGAACCACAGAGAACAGAGGCTGAGATTGATAGAGATAGGAAAGATGTTGAGTCAGGGGAAGAGAGAATACGATATCTGTTAGCATTCATGGAAGAGGAGAAGAGATTGAGAAAAGAAAATGGCTGGGTTGTGATGTCTGGTAAGTATTGAATAACGTATTTAGTGACGTCAGTAATGACGGCTATAACAACGACCATAACTAGGGGAGACCGGGGCAAAATGATCCACTTTTTTAAAAATATTTTTTCCTGCTTTTATGGCTGGATATATCTTATTGCTTTTAAATGTATAATACACTATCAAGTATTAGCTACAATTTGAGAGAAAGAAAAACAGGCAAAAAGTGACATTAGTGCTTGAAATCAAGCATTCAAAATGTGTGATCAGCTGTATCATTTTGCCCCATGCTCGGGGCAAAATGATACAGTACACGGGGCAAAATGATACAGTAAGACTTTTCTCATCTCAGATTCAAGTATTCAAGACGTAGCACAGAAATAACTATAAACACAGTTAAACAATTTTAATGCTATATATCGCCACGGAAATATGATTGAACACAAACAGTTTTCTGAATTTTCTGAGTCACATTTGTTACCATTCATGTTTTATGTTTCGCCACGGGGCAAAATGATACAGTTGACCGCCCATTTTTAACATTCTGAAAAATAAAATAGTACTTTTCTGACATAGCAGTATCATTTAATTTTGTTGTGATAGGAATAGACAGTTTCGATAAAAATATCTTTAAAAGGCTTTAAAACAGAGTCAAATTAGATTATTTCAGACTGTATCATTTTGCCCCAACCACGCTGTATCATTTTGCCCCAGTGACCTCTTGTTTACTGTTTTCGTAACACTTCAAAAATACGACACCCCACAATAGTTCTGATTATTTGGAGACATATCAGTATCTATATAGTTCAATTTACACGATACAATTAAGATATATATCTACCACATTCTTCACATTCATAAAATAACTGATACCTTCGAAATTTACTCAGGGAGCCTCAAAAGTCAATTGTTTATATAAAAAGCTTAACTTTGCTCTGTTTTGGCTGAACCTTTCTTATAATATTGCGGATTCCAAAATGCGCATTCAGTTTGAGTAAGAGACGTCATATATGGCATCATCGTTTGAAAAATCGCGCTGTTTCATTTTGCCCCATGTATCATTTTGCCCCGGTCTCCCCTACGTAACCTCTATAAATATATTGTAAAAAATTAGCATTCTCACGCCAAGTAAACACCATTTCAAAATAATTTTGGAAATATATGGTAGATTGAATCATACATTCGTGCTCCTGTAACATTGAATTGAATAAATTCGTTGCGAAAACGCGATAAAATGCTCGACATGCCTCGCATTTATCTCTTTTTCTCAACTTGCTTAATAAATTCAATACTTCAGGACAATCATCGAAGTAGGGGGAGGGGGATTGAACAACAGTTGAGCACTGTGGAAAAATTAAAGCCAAGTTTTTTATTATCATTATTTACTTCCCTTGAATTATATACTATATATTGATTGAAACATGTTTAACCTGTTTTAATCATGATACTAGTTTAGAAATGGATGTGAATAATACATAATAAATAAAAACACAAATAGATTATTTATTTTGGTTTGTGTTTTGGTGTTATTATTAATGTAGACACAGCAATGGAAATAATCAATGTATACTAATTATTAACCCTTGCGTTTTCAAGAAGCACATGTGGTACTTATATAGTAAGTTCACAAATACGATCACTAACGGAGGTCCGCTGTTTACAGTTTATCCTAACGATTTGACTACGGTCAGCCTACTGAAAACAATAATGTTGAGTTATAAATACTTATCACTGTGGACATCACTTGACCTCCACTTTTTTGTATATTTTTGTCTAATACATTTCTTTTTCCTCATAAAACACGAAATAGTCTTCATTCATTTAGTTATTTTCCAAATATTGTATATTTGCCCTGTAAGGTTATTTTAATGTAGCAAACCACACAGATCCCACTTGCATATCGTATTAGTTATGCGGCATCTCATCTGAATCTACACTATTTGCCAACGTTTGTGTTTAAATACGCTTACGGAAAAGATGAGTGTGTTAGAATATACATAGACGTCGCGGTTTGGGAGTGAAATAACGCCATGCATTAAAATCGATAAACCACTAGTTGTTTACAGATTTTCAGGAAAGGTTATGACGTCCATATCAACGTTGCGTACATAATGACAACATTGTAACGTTTTAACGACAGAAATGAGATTTCAAAGTAATCTTAATGGCATATGATAAATAGAATCTAACATTCGTGCTCTTGTATTATTGAATGTATTAAACTCGCTGCGAAAGCCTCGCATTTTATCTCTTTTCCCCAACTCGTTTAATAAATTCAATAAAATATGAGCACTCATATCATGTCAGATCCTCTATGTATGGGCTAGTTCATCATATTTTAGTGCTTATAAAGCCTCCAATAAACGTTCTAAATATTGGCAGGCTTGTGCGGATCCAGAGCGGGAACAAGGGGGTCCGGACCCCCGCCCCCTGGAAAATCACAAAGCTATAGGGTTCCTTAGCAATACTGGTACTGGCATGGATCCCCTGGAAAATCATAAAGTTTCAATGTTGGGCCATTATCCGCCTGCCAGTGATGGCCCGCTTTAAGTGGTATTTGGATCCTCTCTCCCCCTAAAAAAAATCGTTGTCAAAGTTGAGTTGGACCCCCTCTGACAAACATTTCGAAATCCGCGCATGGCATGTGACCTCATCTATATACATACCTAGCATATGGGAGCAGTGAAGGCTCTGGCGATACTGCATTTGCATTGCATCTGCAATTACTGATGGTGACACATTGCCAAGCACTGTGATGCCGAAACAGTTTTCATCAGGGCTAAACAACAGTAACGCAAAAAGTGAGTGAGTATGATCAGGAAATACTACAAACACACACATTGCAGACCAACCCACGACACCGTGAGAAAAAGCCACAGAACACAGACGGTCACAAGACATCGGGAAGACAATTAAAGCAAAAGCAATCAGCTCTCTCTCTCTCTTCCTCGTCAAGATGATTGCAAAGCTAGAAAGGACACAAAGTAATACATAACAAAAGAAAGACCAACACATAACCCCCACAAGAATGTGAGGTACTTAAAATAATCAATCAACAACAACAGAACCACCGCCTTAGAACGGCAGGCAGCCTAAGCCACTGGGGTGGGAGGGATTAAATGCATTTTACTGGCACCAAATCTTAGCCGTAGATTCTGTTGTGAAAATACAAATCTTGTTTAGCTCGCAAAACTGAAAATTAAACTATGCAAGTAATTAAACCGACTTTTTGGTGAGCTGTATACACTCCTTCTGGTAGCCACGTCCTGGTTCCCCTATTTTGAGGTAAAGCATAAATAAGTTTATCATAGTGAGTTGGCTAATCCAGCATACTGGAAAATGTATGACTAGCACTAGCTCTCTATGTTTGTAAACTGCATATTTGGGAGATTCTCTGTGATCTTTGCCTACAGGGTAATTGTGCGTGTTTTTGTCGTCAGCTGATTTTTCAAGCTTTTTCAAAAAAATCATTCAGTAATACCATCAAAGTATCAAACAGTTTGGATCCAGATCAGGCCCCACGTTTTGTCAGGCCAGATCTGGGTCTCAACTGTTTTCAAAGGTTACCAGCAGAAGACACTAGAAGTCAAAGAGTCAAATAGAAAAATACTGAAGGAAATTTAAATACAATGCTTAACACGGTATTGGTGCTGATTTTTCTTTCATGTTATATTAATCTATACTACAGAAGAACTGTGTCATAAAGGAACACTTTATAAGAGTTATGCAGAAAGGCATTGTGAGACCTTGTTTGCCCGAAAATTTCAAGCTGCTAACATTGCCCGTTTTGGAGATATGGTCTATAATGTGCTCCCAAAATGGCCATTTATAAGCGTTATGCTGTCTCATTTTGAAAATCAAATCATTTAAAGTCCAAATAATTCATGTTTCCTATCTAGATATTGATACAGAACTGTTTGCATCCATCTTCTACATTTTGCAATTTTAATTAAAGAAATTGGTAAACAATTGTGGATTTTATTCTCAAATTCCTAAGATAGTGTTTTAGATGACAACTGCAAGAACGACACTTATGCACTGTACTATACCCATGATTATGCAAGACATGTGTTTATTTGATTAAAATGTATTTCCATTATATCATCAAAGACAATAGTTTCAAAAAATACAGTTTGCATTCCAGGCTAGTCCAATGCTTCGCACCATAGAACATTTCTGTCAGGAGCAAAAAAGTAAATTTTTGTAGTGTCTGTAGCGGTGACCATTCATAAAGCCAAATCGTGAAGATATTCAATCTCAGAATAACTTCCTTTTAATATTTTATGTCATTCAACATAAATATCAGATAGAAAAAGAATCGTTGTCGTGACACTTGGAATCTATGAGAAATTAACATAAAAAAAGTTAAAGACACTACATGGAACATTGGACCAGATATGCGTGCATTTTGGCAAAGAATATTTTTGGATAGTTGACCTTTTGGACTACTGTTACTACTTTGATGTCTTTAAGTATGGTTTACTGTATTCAGAAAATGATTTTAAATATTGAGATATACTTCTGGTAAAAGTGAAGCGATGCAATCTGATAGAGGGCAATTTATGACAAATTCAGCCAATGGTTGTCGTAAAGATATGCTTATATTTTGCATCTTTAAGTGATTATCTTCTTTGTTTGGCCTCTCATAATGCTAACCAGTTTCTCCCATTGTTGTTTCAGAGAAAAAAAACTGCAGATAATTATTTTTTTGCATCTTATTATCTTGCATGTTAAATCTTAGGTGTAGTGTCCGTAACCTATTAACCGGCAGAAGTAAAGGTATAATAAAATATATGAAGGAATGTTTTCAAAGAAAAAAGACTAGTTTAGGTAAGATGTGTAAAAAACAATGGGGAATATGATATATACTATGCACAATAAGTTTAGCAATTTCTTATGTTTTGCATCTTTTTTGAGCTCATCTTCGCGCAGTGCCAATCAATTTCAATTGCAATGACGAGAGCAGGATCTTAGGCAAATGCAACCACGAAATTTCAGACGCCATCCTTTTAATAGGCATTTGGGGAGAGCAAGTATTGCAGAAGGGTTTTTTAAGCACAAATGACACCCGTTGTAAGTAATGCTGAAATGATAAACATGTGATTTTTCGTTTGGTGGCCTTTCATCTTCCTCATGTATCATACGCCTATAAAAACTATTGGTTATGTGACAGATGTGATAGAGATTTCATGCTGAAAAAAATCAGCTGCCATTAATGACGTCAAAACGTAGTCATCATTTGATTAAATTTCTAATGCTAATTGGCATTTCAATTCAACAGAGAATCAGTTTACAAATATATCATGGGCTTACAATGTAACTCATCTTATGGTTGATTAAAACCTAAAGTTACTGAAAAATGGTTCGACGCATGGACGTTAGATTTTATCTTTCGGCTCGTGCACTGTAGTAGTGAAGATGTTTCATTCAACAGTATTTGTCTGAATGTGTTGGAAGGCATCAACCAATTTTACTTGTTAATGTGGTTCAAGAAAACCCGTCAAAGTTGGACCCCCTCTGGCTAAACTTTCTGGATCCGCGCATGAAGTCTAACCTGTCTTCTCCGGAGAGCTTAGGACCCAAAGCTTGTTCGTGTACACAGTGAACAGTGGGTGGATGTCCAGACTGATCCGAGTCTTTGATGGGCACTTTTATATGCTGTATGGTCTTTTATGTGCTTATGGTAAGACATTTAACTGGGAAAGAAAAGCTTGGAAGGACTTGGTAACGCGATTTTACACTGTTATTTATTATTTACTTCCCTTGAATATAATATTCTACTATATATTGATTCACCATGTTTAACACATTATACTTGTTTAGAAATGGAAACGAAAAATCTACAACTAAAAGAAAAAACAAAAAAATGATTATTTTGGTGTTATTTTTAATGTAGTTACTACAAATAAAATAAATAATCAGTATATGCTAATTATTAACCCTTGCGTTTTCAACAATCACATGTGGTACTTATATAATAGGTTCACAAGCACAATCACTAACGGAGGTCCGCAGGTCCGCTGTTCACAGTTTATCCTAACGATTTGACTACGGTCAGCCCACTGAAAACAATAATGTTGAGTTATAAATACTTATTACTGTGGACATCACTTGACCTCCACTTTTGGATGTTGAATGGAATGTATTGGACCCAGTACATTGCCGTTTTAGGTGTTTTTTTTTTCATTTGTATTCGAACTTTGATAGAAAATTCTCAAGCAAACGATGGAGACACAGGTCAGACGCCGCATTCTGCGGCGTCTGATCTGGGTCTGCACTGTTTGCGTATGTTCTACAAAAATGATGCTAGGCTTATATGGGTAACTAGTGTTCTTTTCCCTTCTAACACAGGATATAGTATTATTTCATCAAACATTAAATAAACTAACTGCCTTGCAGATCCCGCTAACATATCACGTTCGATGACATCTCATCTGGGTCAACACTATTTGTCATTTGTTTAAATACATTTACGGAAAAGAAGGGTGTGTTAGATATACGTATATACAATGAACTGTCCTGCCTCAGAATATACATTACACAAGATCATGCAAAGTTGCTAAGCAACCAAAGAATGTGATTCAACCCCATGCGTTTACGCTGGATTAAAGCGCTGCCATCGAAACACGATACAAACGTAGGTGACATAAGTTTGTGCATTTGTTGCAAATAACATGTTAAAAGGTAATTTGTTAACAACAACTTTAATTGAGACGCTAGTATTTTATTCCATATAAAGGCTGATCTAATGATCTAGTGATCTTATATATAGGCTGATTTAGTGTTCTAGTGATCACATATACAAACGAGTGATCTAGTGATGTCTTTGTTTAGACCACATATTGGCTGATATATAGGAGATCTAGTAATTTATTTGTTAAGATCCCACATACCGTCTGATCTAGTGATTTCTTTGTTTAGATTTTATATAATATCTAGGGATCTAGTGATTTCTTTGTTTGGATCCCATATATAGGCTGATCTTGTGATCTCCTTATTTTATTGGTTAAATCCCATATTTGGCAGATCTAGCGACTTCTTTGATAGATCCCATATATAGTCTGATCTAGGGATATAGTGATTTCTTTGTTTAGATCCAAATATTGGCTGATCTTGTGATCTCGTGATTTTATTGGTTAGATCACATATATAAGCAGATCCCATATAAAGGCAGATCTAGCGATTTCTATGTTAAGATATCATATAAAGACTGTTTTACAACGCGTTTTGAAATAATGTAATTAGTTATTTCTTTTTCTTCTTCTTTTTCTCTCTTTCATTTTGCGTTGTCAACGTCGGCGCAAAATGAAGTAAAGACTACATGTAATTACAGAATTAGTTATTTCTGTGTCGATATTGTGCATATCAACGCAAAATGAAATAATGTTGCAAAAAAATAGCTTTCTTCACCCGTTCAAGTAAAACTAGAGATAGAATCTTGAAATTTCATAGAATAGGTTTGAAAATTGAAATGACCTAGTTTTCAATAGCCCTTTATTGATATTTGTGGTCTAATGCTCTCATTTAAGCCCATGGACGTTTAAGAGCGATATTTAGAGGTTAAAACATGGCCACCACCACATTACAAGGTATATCAGCCTGGTATCTCCGTATTTGCCCAAGGGCCTTCAGGCCAGAGTGAAAATATTCCTGAGGGCAATAACAGAGAAGATGCACAGACTGATATGGTTCTTTGGTTCGACAACATGTACGTATATACATGTACATGTACACAGTGAGGGATTCTCATAATCTGGTCCTTATCAGCTTTTTTCCCTTATTTCCTTTTTTTTTTGTTGTGATCACGAAAATACTAGCCAACATAATTGATTAACAGGCGAAATCAAACGTCTGTATTGATTTTGGAAAACCTCACTGAAATTTCTAAATTCAACCATCTTCATCAAAAATCAAAAATCAAAACAATTTAATAATTATGCCATCTATCATAGCATAAAACAAAATGCGTATAATTTAGAACAGGCATCATGCCATCCACGCAAAATGAAATAAAATAAAGTATGCCTACTATCAACGCAAAATGAAATAAGTATTTCATTTTGAACAGGTCGCATGATATTGACACAAAATGAAATAAAAACTCCAGATTATTTCATTTTGTGTCGACATTGACAACGCAAAAAGAAATAACAATAAATCAAAATGAAATAATTATTACATTATTTCAAACCGTGTTGTAACAAGGCTGAGATTTTATTGGTTATATCCCATGTGTAGGCAGATCAAGTGATTCCTTTGTTTAGATATCATATATAGGTTGATTTTGTGGGGAGAATGGCTATTTCTTTTCAAGGAGCTGGGGAGCACTGGTTATTATTTGGCGGATCTGGGGAGCAAGCTCATAGTTTTGGGGATTTAGGGAGTCCTGCCAAAAAGTAAAATATAAATGCAAAAAAAAAATCACCTTAAAGGAAAAGCCTCCATTTTGTTTCATTTTTTAAAGATTCTTTGGATTTTATGGGGGCTGATGCCCCTGCCCCCCCCCCCCTTACTTATGATTGAAGAGAAAACTATGACGAAAATTATCTGTTGTTGTTGATTTATTATCCGTAAAATTGTTGACTTTTAAGTTGATAAAAGCGTAATTGGGAGCGCTCAGAATGCACCAGATCGCACTTTTTTCATTTTTCCCGGGGGAGCAAGCCTCGAACCCCCTAGCGTGCTCTCTCTAGTTAACTAGCTGAATTTTATTAAACGTTGAAGAAATCTGATCAGATATATACTTACTTGATGAAACTGAACTGAAACACGGACCTGATAGCAATTGTAAAAAGACTATATGGTTACAGAAAATAAATGATTTCATTTTTTTAAAGAATCTAGTTTAAGCTGTTTGGAAATAAAACCAGCCCCTCCCCCTATAAGAAAATCAAATGGTCTGTCCCTAGTTTAAAAAAAAACGCCATAAAATCTAGAGAGCATTCCTCCATACCTACTCTACCAGGTACAGCAATAGCATTTTAAGGGTGGTCTCATACTTTGAGCTATATACCATCATTTAAATAATTATATAACATGTATTCTATGGCTAAGCCCTGTCTTTACATGTATGGCGCAAAATATGAAGTGAACATTAAGTCATGCGCTTTCGTATAGTTTCATAGTTTTTAAGTATGTTAATTAAATCATACTGAGAGAAAAATACAGTTTAGGGAGAATTGGCTTATAATTTGGGGGATTTATGGAGACGCTAAATCGATTTTATGGATTTGTGGAGCAAGACAAAATACTTTCGGGGAGATGAGGATTTTTTAGGGATTTTGTGAGATCAATGCATTATGTTAACACTTTTGCTGCCAAACGCGACTGTAGTCGAAATTTACAGGCACAGTTGATAGCTGTCTATTTTTTTACCGTTATAAGGGATGCAAATCTTTGTTTTTAATTTCAAAATGTTATGGGTACATAATAATATCGTATATGGAGGTATACACAAATTTCTGTACAAGAATGAAATTTGCAAAAAAAAAATAATAATGGCATTAGGTTTCGCTGAAATCGAAAATATCAAAAACATGTCCAATGGGATGACATACAGGACGCATTAACCCCTTTAACTCCTATATTTTGATTTATTTCTGACGAAGCAATATATCTGAATAAATTCAGATGTTTGATGCTTGATGTAGATGAATGTCCATATATTTTTCGCATAAATAGTTGTTTATAGGCATTTTTCATATTTTCAATATGGCTTCCAAGATGGCCATCAAAGATCACGAGACTATCTTTTTTATTATAGTTCAAATAAAAGTTTCAAATATTAGCAATATTCTGTGAAAGTTTCACAGTAATAGGTTGAGAGGTTCTGGAGATACTTTGTGTTGAACCCATATACCCTCAATATTCAGGAGTCCTTAAAACATGCTTGGCATGAGGTATTGGTTTTTTGAGGCGCTTGGCAGTGAAAGTGTTAAGGGAACAAGGGAGCACAGACCCACCTGGGGCCCCATTTCTTTGATCTCGTGATTTTTTTGGATAGATCTTTAATATAAATAGGCAGATCTAGAGCGATTTTTTGTTTAGATCCCACATATGGGCTGATCTATTGATCTAGTGATTTCTTTCTTTAGATATCATGTATAGGCTAATCAAGTGATCTAGCGATTTCTTTGTTTGGATCCCACATATGGGCTGATCTAGTGATCTAGCGAGTTCTTTGAAAAACTGATCTAGTGATCTAGTGATTTCTTTGTTTAGATATTATATATAGGCTGATTCTGTGATTTCTGTTTTAGAATCGCATGTTTGTCACAATTACAATTCAGGCCTTGCATAATCTTGTAAAAGGAAATATGGTTGCTGAATTTACCTCCCTTGAATATGATAATTATCTATTTATTTCATAGAAAAAAGTTCTACAAGTAGTGTTTCAAACTAACCATTAAGGAGAAGAAAATTATGATTTTAGCAATGACAACGAAATATCTATAACATCAGCTCATAGAATAATCCATGCCTTTTGGTTCCAGAAATGAAACAATATTATGCTAATAATTTACTCTCACATTTTAAACATCCATGATAGATAGCTTTATAAAGAGTTTGTAAGATGTTTGGCAATGGAGGTCCGCTGTTCGCAGTGTATTCCAATTACCATGACTACGGTCATCACCACGTTTCCATTTATCACTGTTCGCATCACTAGACCTCCATTTTAGTGTCACCCGAACCGAGGGGAGGGGATAGCGGGTCGTTATTGTGTTTGAAAAGCATTCTTTTAGCGTCTGAGTTGGCAACTCCTTTGTCTTCAGGATTACTTGTCATGCGAGTGGAGATTCCTGATCTTTGTCACCTTTCTTACTATGAAATGGTTGCACTGGCCGATATATGTTAAGCCCGTGTCAAGTTTTTCCATAGGCATAGTGTTAAATTCCTGATGTTTAGTTGTTTTTTTTATTTTAAAAATATTTAAAACAAATGGAAACTCTAACCCACATCAAGTTAGACAACAGTATCTTAGCTGGAATTAGGCAAAGATTCAAATGAAAATAAAGATTGTTTTTTGATATGTGCTTAATTTTCCAATAGTACCAATATTGTTGGCAAGTTTTCGGAGCGAAACGGGACGTTTACTAAAAAGTGTGAAGCGCTAGGGAACATTTTCATATTAGTGAAACCTAGTACATTTTGAGAAGACTGTTTGCTGCTACTTCGCTGATATTTAGATCCTAGATGATATTCACTCCTAGGTACTTGCGTCAGGACCAGTTGTCGGATTTTTAATTGAATTTACATGGATAAAACTTTAGGCATGGTGAAGTGTTATTTTTGGTTGGGTGTCCTTGGCCCCATCCCTTAGGTCACTATTCTACATAAATAGCTTGTTTATACTGTACCTCCTGACCTGCTAGGTTGATACCATCAAAGATTGAACAGGACCAAGGTGTCGGGACTGATTTTAGTAAAGCGACCTTGATCCGATGTTCATAGGCATTGTTAATTTAACCCTTTGTATACTAATGAACTCTTCCTTCCGGTTTGATGCAATAAACTTGGGACAGTCCGTTGTATATATCTAAGGGTGTCAGGTTATAATTTAAAAATAAAATTGTAAAGTGTAGACCCTGATGAAATGCAGCATTGTGCTGCATTTCATCTGGGTCCTCGCTGTTTGCAAAAGTACTCGTTTATGGGTTAATCAGTGTCAATCATCATGATGCAAGCAGCATAACATAGCAAAATAGTATCAACATAGTGCTTCAGGTCATATTTTACAACTCCCATTCAAACAAATTTTATATGAAAAAAAAAAATCGAAAAAAAAGCTTACCATTAAAAGACAATACGTTGCACCTCGTGATTTATGTTATTCTGGTGGGGTTTCCCATACAGATACAAGGAATAAGGATGGATCGTAAATTTTGTAGGGGTCAGATGTCGGTACGGAGTTAGCTGCCCTTGAGCATATGTCATTTCCCAATTAAGATGTATTTCTGTCTCTGAGGGTAAACAGTGAATGCTGAAGACATAATGCGGCATTTCATCTGGGATTTCACTGTTTGTCAAAGTACCCATTTATGGGTTTCCAGTATACAAAGTGTTAATATGTATGAAGATAACAGAACCATTGACACCTGTCGTTGGTTAATGTCCATGTTATTCAGTAAAACTAAAAGTTTGTCAACTGTCCTTTTATGCACATTTTAGCTTTCCTGACTTGAGTACTTTATGTTACCATATCATGTAGAATGTTGAACTCAAACAATCATTTCTGATTCAAATATATTATAGCAATTATCACAAAAGGTTTTATACATTATAATCTGTGGCCCTGGTTTCTATTATTCGCCACGATCAAGTATAAGAATTACGAAAACAAAATACAAAAAAAATATTATCATACGACGTCGCATCTGAGAGTGATATAACGACATGCAATAAAATCGATAAACCACTAGTGGTTTACTGATTTAGTAACGTAACGTAATGGCGTCCATTATAAGGTTGCATAAAAATGGAAAAAATCTTGACATTTTTACACCAAAAACGCGATATGATAAATAGAAAATAATGTTCGTGCTCCTGTATTGTTGAATGTATTAAACTCGTCGCGAAAAAGAGATAAAATGCTCTGCAAGCCTCGTATTTGATCTCTTTTCATCAACTCGTTTAATAAATTTGATAAAACATGAGCACTCATGTAAGATCCTCTATATAAATTAGAAATTACTTCTATTAATAATAATAAATAATAAAAAAGGGTAAAAAAGTACAAAAGCGGAGGTCAAGTGATGCTAACAGTGATAAGTATACAGTGATAAGTGTAATTGTTTTCAGTTGCTAGATTGGCCGTAGTCGTACTAATTGGAATACACTGTGAACAGCGGACCTCCGTTGAGTCATGTGTTCCAGATCTCTTATATAGCTATCCAACAAAATCATTGAAAAAGTGAGAGTTTATATCAGCAAAAATGTTTAATTGAATACGAATACGCTGTATTTTATCCATTTATCTGCAACTTCGTTAACTTTTGCTATTTTGTTATTGTTCCAAAAATATCATTATTTTCTTCTCCGTAGTGGCTGGAACAGTTATCAGTGAAATGAATAAATATTCAAGGGAGATAAATTCAGAATTAATATTAGATATGACTGATGTTTAACCATCATTTGATACGCACATTTTTTGATGAATACAAATGAGTCGGCTATCCCATCCGTCTGTCCGTCCGTCGTTTTTGATCGTAACGTGAACTCCCCTACATGCTTTTGGTGGAGGGCGTTAATATTTGTCACAATGAATGTCAACAGCGTGTAGGCCTATGATATGACCTTAGAGTCAAAGGTCATTACGGCTTGTAATGCAAACTCCTCTTCCATTTTTATTTTGACCGAGATTGTCATTTTTACGGTGACAATGATTACCAATGTGTGTGTAGATTACAACGAAGATCTTAATATGACGATATGATGTCAATGTCTCTAAACTCGCGCGTTTAGAAATTATATGCCCGCCACTTTATCTTTTCTTACCGTAGCACCAATGAATATGTAATAGTTATTCCATGGTTTGTCCGTCTGTACGTGGAGATAATCCACGAGCTTTAGCGAGTGGATTATCTTACGTACAGGTGGACAAACATGGTATTACTATTTTGTACCACCTACATCAGTGCAGACCTTGCACATCACGAGATAGTTCGTGCTAAAATTGGTAAAGATGGTATAAATATATGTTAGTTGCTACTAGACATAGCCCATACCATTACCTAACCTTAACCATCATTATGGGTGTATAATTTTTGCATCACTTCCATGCATCGTATGTCCAAGCTTATTCTTCCAATGAACATGACAAATTATGGCGGACAAATTCTAAAGTCTAGCCTCACGGTGATTGCTTATGGTGCGCAGATTTCAACGACGGTTCCAGATCAAATAAATGACCTTGGAGCCAAGGTCAATGTTAGATATGCATATTACATGTCTAGGTCTCGTAACACTAAGTCCTTACTCATTACATACAAAACTACAAAACATCTTTTGTGCATATAGCGAGGTTTATATAGAGAATGACAACATGGTATGAGCTTGACAATAGTACATGACGATCATACATAATAGCAACAATAAAGATAAGTCAGTATTTTACAAGCGTTTTGAGCTTAGCTTTAAGGTTTTTCTTAAGACTTTCCTACTTTGGTGGTCGACTGGCCCAGGAAAAACAGGGATAAAAACAATTATTGAAAAACCCTGAAACCTGTGTCCGTTTGTCAAATGCCTTACCACTGAATGTCGGACCTCATTCTGGCATTAGGAAAAATGATGTGTTCTTGCCATATATATTATGAAAATTGTGTATATTTGAATTTATCCAGAGGATGTCAATGTGACCAAACATCTATACAAAAAGATGTATATTTTTTAATGTATTTCATTAATGTGAAACTACCAACTTAGTTTTAACATTGAATTTGAATGTAGAAACGTGTTGTCATGAAGAAAACTTCGCTAGAAACTGACCAAGAGTATTTACCGCCCACTATAAATACACCCGTAGCACGGACTTCTTGTAAACTCTACTCATCTATCGAATTACAATACCCGCTCTACTGGTTTTGTATTCGATAATCCGTAGGGACATATGTTCTCCACTACACGATGTGCCGTGGAGAACAAGTAAGTCCTTACTCATTACATACAAAACTACAAAACATCTTTTGTGCATATAGCGAGGTTTATATATAGATGATACAAAGCATAGGGGCCGATGTGTTTACATTCAAATTCAATGTTCAATACCTAAATCTATAGTTTAAGTTTTTTGGTTATAAGCAATTTCTTCTCTATTGAATCATCAATGTATCCATCTTTGGAAGTATCAGATTTCCACCGCCCATGGCGCTTAAGACATCTGTCAGACACCCCTGGTGCATTGGCAGCTGTCGTAGCTCCACTGGCTCTAAGAGAGTGCAAACCAAGGTTAAGATCAGGAGCAACTACTTTCAATTTTTTGACGATACATTCCTTTGCTCTTGTATAGCTAAGGCTTTTGTTCTTTTTAATAAGTGAAGCTTTTCTCTTTGATCTGAATGCTGGTTTAAACAAAAATTCATCTGAATGAATGTTTAAGCCAGCCAGTGACATGTACTTCTGTGTCAAACTATATGGACATGCTGATGAACTACCCTTAGCTATCAAGACTTCATTTCCGTGTCTATATATATCTGTTTTACTTTTCCTGATTTTTAATATCATGTGATCAGGTTTAAAACTTATGTCATTGCAGTGCAAATTACTGAGCTCATTAAATCTAAGAAATCCTGCATACGCAAGTGTTATCATACATAAATCTCTTAGGTCAAGGACGTCTTCACAATCTTTGTAGGCTTTACACAGAGTTTGTAACATTTCAGTTGTAACAACGTCTTTCTTAATCTTGGGCTTAGAAGCGATTCGTTTAGCCGTTTCCATTAATAATTTGACGGTATTACTTTCTGTTGGATCATTTAAGTCATTGACATTGTGAGCCCATTTAATTCCATATATTGCAGACAAAATAACACTGTCCGATTTTCCCTCATCCAGCAAACTAGTAATATACATAGCCACAGCAATAGGACTGGCTGGTTTTGAAACTAACTCATTGGAAACACAGTACTTTTCAAATTGTTCGAAACCTAATTTGTACTTTTTTACCGTACTGTCCGCTTTCGATTGCAATAAGTAGCCTGCCATATTAGTTGCCATGGAATCTGTCAATCTCTCACATACCCCAGCATCCTGCAACCTCTGTGTTAGCGACTGTTTCAAACCAACACCTGAAAAATCAAATCTAAAGTTCACAAAAACAACTTACTTCTTCTCCCCAATAATATAGAATATATACAAAACTGTTCTGTTTGTATACATTATACTAAAACTTTCAACGCTAGCATGTCAAAGCTGAGAGGATTTTTCGCAAATAACCCAATTTTGTCAGTACCAGGTACTACAATATCATGTCTAGAAAGATTTATCACTTGTTTTATGCAATTCTTGAAATTGCCATCACTATTAACAAGGCTACACCAAAATGCGCTACTCTTCCACATTGGAACAATAAGGGTACCGTTAGCTCTTTCAGCTATCATTTTATCAATGCACATTGACACCAACCTTGGAGGGGGAACTAACCAGTTTTCATCTTGCCCCCAAAACTGGGAAAACGCATCAACAGCTTCTGTCCCTGGGACCCACCATCTGGAGTTAAATCTTTTGCATTTGCTGTTTAGATGAGATGCAAATCTATCAATAGTATATGGTCCTAAAATTGAATTCAATTTATTGAAAACCTTAATGCTTATCTGCCAGCTGTCACAGTCTTGACATCGAGACAAATAATCTGCAAGCTCATTACCCTCTCTTGGAATCCACTCTGGACTTAATGTGATATTTTCTTTTTCACATACATCATGTAATGCCAAAACAGAACCTTGAATATCTGTCTTACGACTGCCATTCAATAGTACTGATTTAACATTTTTATTATCAGAAAAAACTTTTACAGAAGAGTCTTTTAATATGTCAACGTAACTTTGGATTACCCTGCTCACTGCCTCAGTTTCACGCCATGTTGAACTTTTACACTTCTCGAGCAAAGTCCATTCTCCAATAACCTCTGTGCCTTTTTCCGAAGGCATCTTTGCTAAAGATCCCATTTCCGAGGAACAAATATAGCTTTCTGAACCATTCATTAAAAATGAACTACCAAATAAATCGTTCTTTTCCGAGAACAGACTATGATACTGCTCAGCATTAGCAATGGTCATCTCCACTTCCGGGGAGCTGTCGACCTCGTGAGTCTCATGATATGTCTCAAAACTTACCTCAGGCTTGTTTGCTCTCTCCATATGCATTGATGTCTCTCTGAAAGCTTCTATATAACCGCCATAGCCTGTGGCGCTAGCATCAGTGTATATATTAAAGAGACATATTTGCAAACATTGCAAACTCTTACCCTTCAAATTAAGGCTGACTACATTTGTGTTCCAGTATTCCAGCTCGCTTATCGCAAGCTTGCTAACTAACACTGGAGCATTCCAACTAGCCCTTGCATTGATGCAGTTAAACAACTCTCTAGTCCTTAATCTGACCTTATTCCCTAAAACACTTTGTAAGGAAATAATCTGACCTGTCACAGAAGCTAATACTTTTACATGTACAAGCATTTTACTATTGGTTCTTAACTGGTACAAAACGGAATTAATTTTTATCTGCAATCGTTTGATTCTTTCCTCTGTTATAAACAATTTATTGTTCTGCATATCCAATAAATGCCCTAACCAAACAACCTTTAGTGATGGTTCCCAGTTGCATTTTTCATCTGCTAACAAAAATCCAAATTTGCCCAATGTTTGTCTTGTGTAATCGCTAGATTTTACAGCTAAACTAAGGTCTTGATGACCTCCAATTCCATCATCTAAAAACATAATAACTTTGTGACCCCTTGCTCTTAAAAATGACACTACTACCTTAAGCATTTTTGTAAAGATGTGCCCAGCTGTGCGGATTCCAAATGGTAGAGAATTGAAGGTATAGTATACAGTTCTATTCTTTTCTGACACTGAGAACCCTAGATATTGTCTATGCTCTGAGAAAATATCAATATGGTGATATGCCCCTTGTAAGTCATATGTAAACAAAAAAGAGTTTTGCTTAAATATGTATTCTGCTACTTTAATATCTTCGAATTTTACTTTAAATAAATGAAGGAACTTATTAATGTGCCTGCAGTCAAGAACTAATCTTGGCTTGCCATTACGGTTGTATGCTACTGTTAATGGGTTCACTATATATGGAACTTTATCAGACTTTGAAACAACCCCTTTTGCTAGCAATATCCGTATTTCTTCCTGAACAAAAGACATATTTTCTCTTGCAGATTTATTATTTTTTAATATAATACTGTCTGGCAACTGTTTCAGTGGTAACTTGTAACCATGCTCAACAATATCTAATATATATTTGCTATCTGTCGCTTCCTGCCATTTACTTTTGCACAGTTTTAAGCGACCTACAGGTGATTCACTTCCCTGCTCTTTAAGCACTATAGGCTTAATTTGACAAAAATCATAATTATCTTGATCTGATGCTTTGCACGACCCTTTGTCTATTATTTGTTCATAAACAGAACCTGCAGACGACTTACCTATACTTTCTCCCCTAGCGCTCTTGTCTGATAAGTTAAAACTAATTTTGGTACTTATCTTATTATTAGAAGCACTAGCTGTGCATTCTGGAGCACCTCTCCAATGACCTGGCTTTCCACAGGCAAAGCACAAACCAGGGGGTCGTCTGTTAGGTTGTGGCGTCACCATATTGGTTGTCTGTTCTGCTGTTGCCTTAACAGTAGGTCTACCATAAGGCATGGTGCGGGGACGTCTCCTTTTGGTCTTATCCGCCTTGAGTTTCCTACTGGCCCTGGCCTCTGCCTTGTATATTCTTTTCTCATCGTCTGAGTCGCTCGCTAGGGGATTGCTGACGTATTCGTTGACTACCCTCCAACCAAGTTCAGATGCGTCAGCCATCTTTATCAGCTTTTGCCTGTGTGCTATCATGGATTTGGCTGGAAATAAACAATGCCAAAGCATATAGACACTTAACCAGCTCTAGGACTAATAATTTTGTTTCGTAACTCAGAGATAGAAATTTTAGCTATCCATTGTCTGAATGGATAAATAATATATCTATAATGAATTATTTTTCAATTTGTGCTTAAAGAAAACATAAATATTCATGCGCATATAATATATGCATACATTTTCATGCTCTGCTTACACTTATCACACATTTGCTGTGAACCTCTGCTATAAATGAGTATATTTGCACAATGATGCTTCGATATAACCGCCCAGTACAAAAAAAACTTTCATTTATCTTACATTTATTGTTCATATCTGTTGCAGTTGCAATTCGTGCTAATGTACAAACTCATGACTTATGTGTATGCGCAGTAATCCATATGACTAAAAGTTAAGCAAAACCAGATATATAAAGGGCACAATTTTATAAGCATATCCCCATATATAATATGGATCTGTACTAAATACGCTGGCTTATAACGTCATGGTCTTATAATGAATAAATTAGTGCTTATCTGCAAATTTAACAGGGGCTAAGGCTGCTTGATAATACAGGGGCCAAAACGTTAGTAAACGTACCCTTGTTTACCCAAGTAATTTCGCTAATACATGCAAAAATTATTAAAAAATAAAAAGCCTGGAATAATTATAGGCTTGGCTCTTGATAATTGTGGAGACCCTATTTCTAAACAAATATGTATTTTGAGTAACGATAGACTACGCCCATTGAAGTAGCTAAAGCCACGAAATATTTCACTAACCTTCAGCTATTTTTTCTCTACCCTCTTGGTGCCTCTCCTGGCTCATAGAATGCTCTGCTTCGTCAAGTTTAAAGCTTACAGAAGAGTTGTATTTAAATTGTTCTTCGTTACTTTTCCTTTTAAACTTTTCACCACCGTTCACCATACATGAAAGTTTGTTCAACTGAACCAAATTAGTATTGCCACTTATCTTTTCGAACATGTTTCCTATCTCCTTCAGCATGTCCTCTTTGTGCGATCGCAAAGACGCACCCACTTTGTCGTCCACCAAACGTTCAACGTCATGCAGTTCCATGTTGAGAAATAAAGAAGAAACGTGTTGTCATGAAGAAAACTTCGCTAGAAACTGACCAAGAGTATTTACCGCCCACTATAAATACACCCGTAGCACGGACTTCTTGTAAACTCTACTCATCTATCGAATTACAATACCCGCTCTACTGGTTTTGTATTCGATAATCCGTAGGGACATATGTTCTCCACTACACGATGTGCCGTGGAGAACAAGTAATTCTCTGCCATTTTTGACTGAGAATGGTCGTATCTGCCAGATGTTGCCCAATGGTGTGTAGATTACAACCAAAGTTCCAGATCAGTAAGGACAAAGGTCACGGTCAAAGATGTTTAAATTTTGTCCTTCCTGTCGTGTAACGCGAATTCCTCTTTCGTTTTTGGGTGGAGTGTGTTCATATTTAGCACTATTATTATTCAAACTGTGTAGATTACAGTGAAGGTTTCAGATTGCCACTATAACCATTTAGTCAAAGGTCAAGGCCACAAGTGATTAAATTCTGTCTACAGCTCGTAACATGAGTTTCCCTTTCATTTTTAACCGAGGGTTTTCATCATTGGCACAACAATTGCCTACGGTGTGTAGATTACAACAAATGTTTCAAATCAACAATGTGATCTTGGGGTCAAAAGTAAAGGTCAAATATACTTAAAATATGTGTTGTCGCTCCTCTTGTGTTATCATTGTTTTATTTTCCTCCAATTAGTCAAAAGCATGACCGCTACTGGGTAGGTTAGCTTTTCCTCTACCGCAAAATGAGAAAACTTAAAAAACAAAACAAAAACAAAAACAATATTGGATTGATTTGAAACTATCTGAGCACAAATGGTCAAATGTTGATCCTCTCCCAAGATTGGATTATGCTCTTTCAAAAATATGGCCCCTGTAAGCATATGATGTACATAGGATCATAAAGAGAAACAAAAATAAATCTTCTATGTTAAATCATTTTACCGAGAGTTTTGAGTTTTGTTATGTATTTTCAAAGTATGTTTCTTGGATGGGCCAGTATAACACAGGTGAGCAACTTTAGTGTTCTCTTGATCATAAGTTTGATTATTCATTTGCATATGTCCATGCTTAAGTACTAAGGCTAGTGATGACACCATGATCATGAGGGACAAATTTTCTATCCGCCCGCACCCTCACACAAACTTTTATTAATGATGGATTATTTTTCTTTCTCACCGTTCTATTCTGCATTTTTCTTAAACTTTTATTTGAGCTCCTACGCTGAGATGTGACATAACATGAGGGTGTCCATTTGGCACCACAATTACGTCACTGGACGGCCATGTGTGTGACATACAATCCAACTAATGTACATACAACACTTGACGTCCGGGCGAGATAACACTTTTGAAATATAGGGGATATTATATGACTTCTCATGTAAAACATGCTTTTGAAATATAGAGGATATTATATGACTGCTCATGTAATACATACATTATTAGAACTCTACATGTTTGGAAAACTTGGCCAGCATGTTATCGCATTTTTGCAAAAAGTTTAATAACTTCAATAATACACTAGTTATCTATCGATTTTAATTTATTGCGTCAAATCACTCCCTGACATGACATCATGTAAAAAAGATGTTAATACCATGGTAAAATCATGTGCGGATCCAGTGGGGGGGACTGGGGGTCCGGACCCCGCCCACCCCTGGAAAATTACAAAAATATAGGGTTCCTTAGCAATATTGGTCCGGTTCCCCTTGAAATCACAAAGCTACCAATCCAGCATTCAATGTTGGGCCATCATCGGCACGCCAGCGAAACGCCATTTAAATGGCGTTTCGCTGGCGGGCCGTTGATGACCCGCTTATAGTGGTATTTGGATTCTTTCTCTCCTCATCAAACTTAAAAAAAGGCGTTGTCAAAGTTATATATCATACTCACTTACTAGTTTTGGACCCCCTCTGACAAAACTTTCTGGATCCGTGCATGGTCTGAAAAGGATCGGTGTATCTTATATCTATACCCAAACCTAGAAACACCTAGTTAAGCTAAAATGCATGAAATCTCTGTATTTATTCCAAACATAAATTGCAAACCATGAAAGTACCAGATTATTTCAGATCCCACGAGTTAACACTTTTCTCCAACTTCATATATTCACGGGTGGTAATGTCGTAAGGGGCGATCAAAAGTTATGCAAACGGTCGCCTTACGAGAGCGTCCAGGTATGAGTGACGGGATGAAAATAAAACGAGCAAAACAGGTAAGTTAGCGACTTTTACATTTACATGTATTTCAATGTTTGCAGATTAATATTCAGAAATAAGGCAATGCTATTCCCAATAGTAATCATTTTTGTATAATGGGAAGCAATAGCAGAAGTGGAAAACCCAGTAGTTAGTCTAAAAATCAATTTCTCCTGGACGAGGGTGTGTTGATTTTGTGGTTTTGATCTTAAATAAACATGGTTTAGGGGCTTTTTAACATGTTTAGTGGCGGGTTTAGTGACACAAATATACCTTACATGAATTTTCTTTTATGCCTAATAGCGTTTAGTCAAAATCTGGTTTAAAATGTTGACAAAGACAAAATAGAAAAAAAATAATGACTTACGACATTGACTCCACCTTACGAGTCAATTAACCCTTACGAGCCAGTATGGTAAACGCCCTTCCTCTGATAGACAACGGATTGCTCTTAAGTGTCTGCTAGAAAATTCTTGGTCTAGCACTTGCTCGTTATCCATACATGATAGAGGGTCTCAATGGGGTACCTTTGAAATCGCTAATCAGTAAAATTTGGGCCCTGTAGAGTTTTTTGTAAAGTTTGTAAAGTTGTGCCCACAAATCCGCAACTACAAACTTTACAAAAAAACAAAACAAAAAAACTCTACGTGTAAAGTTTGTAAAGTTGTGCCCACAAATCGGCAACTATGCTTGGCCGCGTAGCGAAGTCGGTAACGTGTCTGGCTACAGAAGCGTGTCTGACTGCAGATCCAGTGGTCGCGAGTTCGATCCCGGTCCGGTTCTATACTTTCATGGAGATTGATCATGAAATGATTTCTACGGTCATTCTCCTCCCTTCCGCTGAGTCATTCAAGTAGGGTTGTTGTCAGTTACTAGCGAAAGTATGTGCACGAATTACTGGTTAACCGCTTGTTCAAGCCTGCCCAGGAAAAAGTGTGGTTAGGTGAACTGACCGTCACGCAATGACCATAGCTGTTGACTTGGGACGTAAAGCAACAAAACAAACAAACAAACAAATCGGCAACTAGTAAAATTCAGGCCCCCAAATCGCTAATCACTTAAATTTTGGCCCCAGAAATCAGTAATCAGTAAATTTTAGGCCAAAAAATCAGTAACGTGTCTGGAGACATTTACGAGGTGGAATAACGGAATAGCGTTTTTCCATCAAGTTTGTTAACTAATTAAACTCGCCAATGTGCTATTCGGTATTTCTTTGCCCCCAAATCGCTTATCATTATATTTTATGCCTTAATTCGCTAACCACTAGAAGCTCTAATTCCGCTATTGGTTAAATTTACCCTAAAAATTCGCTAACCGTTAAATTTAGGGCCATACTTCGCTAATGAGCAAATCCCATTGATACCCTCGTGATATGCACTTGAAATGTATCATCTCATCTTTAAAGCCTTCGGCAAAGAATAAAATGCTTTTGAGACTGTTTTCTGTTGTTCTTTGTTTTAAGAAGAGTAAATTAGGACAGCAGTACCGCATGGTTTGAAACCATTACTAGAGCAACCATGTGATCAGAATTCAAAATAATTTCGAAGAATTGATTACTGAATGATCTGGTTCCAAACTAGCGAAAACATTACACATCAAAGACATTGCAACCAGGGTGCGTCTTTACCTATATAAGAATCTTAAAACATCTTCTTTGAAATAATGATCAGAATTTGAAAAAATAACACTAATTCAACCTCTATAAAATAGCGATAACGCTATAAACGAATATGACCTGTCAAAAGCATGGCCACTAGGAGGCGTGACTTATTGAAGAAAGGAAAAATTCAAATATCTTTCCTTAAAGCAACTCACATTAACAAAAGTCGTGATAACTTGGATTTTATAACCCCTCCCCTTTATTTCTCAGTTTTCTTCAAACTGGGTACCCATTTTCGACCAAACTGAGCGAATGCACTGACTTTTTCGAAGAGTAAGATGCAACAAAATTTTAAGGATAGGTGGGCCCCTTAAATTCAAACATTAAACGCCTTCTTTCAGCGCATGCGTACGAACAATGCTAAGATATGCGACGTGTGACCTAAGATGTGTTTTACATATGTTGTGTATGTATGTAGCGACAATTCATTGACCGAATGCTATCTTGGATCAATGGAGAGGTGGGGGAGAGAAGCATCTAAAGCTGAACTGAAAGACATGTTTCAACTTTCCAATGACAAACGTTACGTATCTTAGCATTTTTGTACACATGCGCAGAAAGAAGATATTACACTTTTTATTCAAAGAGCACTTCTATTTATTACTTAATAATTCAGCACGTTTACACTTTGAAAAATAGCACTGCATTCATGGTCGAAACGGCACCAGGCTTAAGGATGACACATTAGGTGCGGGGGTAGAAAATACAAGTTTTCACAACTATGTAAAGGGCGAGTTGCTTTGAAACATGTTTTGATTGTTGACTCAGCGGGGATGAAGACCTCGCGCATACCAAAAGGGCAATTTGTTCGAAATAAGGAATATCAATATAGGAATCAAGATTGATTTTTTTGTTTGATTTTGTTTGATTTGATTCTTTACATCCCATCAACAATCTTTCAGTTAAACAGGGACGGGTCTTCCTGGGTTGAACCAGTACTAAGCTAGGATAAATGTGTCTTGCTCAAAGACCACAAGGCAGTGACGCCCGTGAGGCTCGAATCCGCAGCCCCTCTGTCTCAAATTAAGCACTCTACCACTGAGCCACTGCTCTCCCGAATCAAGATTGAAGTAGAAATGAACGTTTCGACAACATTTGCCTGTTCTTGTCAGAAAGGGACAGCATGAAGTCCTTTTTATAACAAAACAACAACACACGTCCCTTTGATAGATGTATGCGCAGTGTTTAAAACGTCCCACCAACAACTACGGTCATATTGATACTTGACCAAGGCATACCATTCAAATCCAACAGACTGGTGAAGCCAGGGATCTAACCTGCGACCCCCGGTTCATCCGCTACACCACGGCAGCTCCTAGATTTATGAGGTGATGTTTAAGCAGACCCGGGGGAAAAATATAAACGACACTGTAGCCCTAGGCAAGTGCCATCAGAGGAGTTGGGGTATAGGAAAAAGTTTGGTTGTGGCGTTGCACTCAGATTTGCTGCAATTGCATTTTAGTTCTGTTCAACTCCTTGCATGTTAAAATACCAGGTTATGTAGGGAAATCGCTTGGGATACACCACCACCCGATAATGACCCACACGTCCAGTGGAAGGTGTGTGAAGGGGGGGGGGGGGGAAGGGACATCTATGTTCATTGTTTTCTGGCTACATTATCAGGTCGGCATACACTCCACTGACTACTTTGCTCCACACCCCTTCCTCAAGATATATGTATCAAACATGCCCCAAAAACATTTAAATTTTAGTATACCCCAACCCCTAAACTATTCCCAGTCTTACCCTTAGCCTAAGAGTGGCCCAAACATGACCCCCCCCCCAATAGCCCATTTAATAGCAACCTACACAACCCTCCCGCCTCCAGCAAAAATAAAGACTAAATAAAGAAAATCAATGAGTGAAAACATGCACATTGGTTTGGGTGGTTGCGGGGGGAGGGGGGGGGGCTATATTCAAAAGTTTACGTCAACAGTATTAGACCCCCCTCAACTATACATTTCTAGCACGCTCCCCACCGCACAAACACACGCACGAAATATAGCTTACCCCCTTCCCCAAAGTATTTCTATCTCACCTTAACCTTAATGAGAGCCTTAAATGACCAAACATCCCAATTCAATGGCAAACCCCTCCCCCACCCCACACCTCACACGCACAATTGTAATGCTATTCAAAACTTCATTGATCTCAAAATCGGGTTGAACCAGTACCAAGCAATTAATCAAGTCTTTGTTTGAAGCCACAACGCAGTGCCTTTGCTGAGGCCCAAACCCGCAACCCCTCGATCTCGCCAATTAGTCACCGCGCTCCTCAATATAATCAACTTGGAATTGAGCCATACCATGCGAAAATGCGTCTTAGGGATTTCTAGGCCGACCAGGTAAAATTCAAACCAGCCTCCTCAGCCACAGAAACAAGCTGCATCATTGACATTCTAGTTTTAGCATGATTAGGCTGGCTTTAACATCAGTAGATATCCTGCTTTCAAAGAAGCGAATAATGGATGCTGTTCAGACTGCGAAGGCAGACTGATCTGCGCCTTTGTTGGTCGCGATTGACATTAAGCAGGTTTTTGCATCACCAGGATAAATTGAATTTATACCAGTGACACGTCATTCATCACAACGAGAATATTTTCTAAAACTTATCTGTTCTACTTTTCTCTTTGAATCTTCCAAATTTATTCGTCTTGTATGGGGCAATCGTACCGTCAGGGGCAACCAATGTCGTAAGGGGCACCAAAAACTCATCGCAGACACAAAGTGACGTCAAGAAGATGGTGCATACGGCTTATGCTTGAAAAATAAGTAGGAAAGGATATGATTTTTTACAAAAATAAAACATTTAAGAACATTTATCGAACAGAACACCTTCAAAAGCAACCACTAAAATGATATTATGCGTATACCTTACTCAGGAGAAAGTATATCATTCGTTAGAAGTAAACTTTCTTACGTCAGATTCTTTTGCCTCTTGTACAGAAATGGACATTATTGGGAATAGCATTCTCCGTTTCCTTATACTAGGCTTCAAAACGGTAAAACAGTTAAAACAGGACTACTCACATAGCTGATGCCATTGTTTATTGCTCCCGTAGCTCATGTCCGGATAATCTCGTAAAGATTTCATTTGCATAACCGTTCGATCGCCCCTTACGACATTACCACCCGTATTCATGAGCACTCGTGTAAAATAAAAAGTGAGTACGATCAGGAAGTATCACAATCACACACTGCAGACCAACCCACGAGTCGCAGAACACTAACAGTCACAAGACATCCGGAAGACAACTAAAGTAAATCGACTA